>JAUIRK010000916.1:905000-1496538 GCA_030549495.1 Nectonema munidae
CTATTCCCAACATTGGGGATGTTATTAATAAGATATCTCATTTCAAAGTATAATGTACTGTCGATCTGTCATCAGCATATCATCAACTTGAATTAGAGCCTAACGATAGGAATTATACTGCTTTTCAAGCTTCTCGTAGGCTATTTGAATTTACTAGACTACCATTTGGTCTCACTAATGCAGTACCAGTATTCCAAAGCGTAATAGATCGTATTATTCTAGATAACAAGTTAAAGGGAGTTGTCGCATACGTCGATAATTTTACTATAATGGGCATGGATAAAGATGACCACGACAAAAATTTAAATATTTTAAAGCTGTACCTAGAGCCAAAGTTACTTTAAATGAAAAAAAATCGCAAATTTTTAAAGAAAGTATTGATATTCTTGGTTATCGAGTTTCATTTCACTCGATTAAACTAGACCCTGAGAGAATTAAACTTCTTTTGCAATTACCAGTCCCGCAATCTATGCCTTCACTAAAAAGAATAATTGGCTTATTTGCCTATTATGCGTGATGGATACATAATTTTTCCGATTTAATACATTCTTTAATTCAAGCTAGAAAAAACGCTATCTTTCCAATAAATCAAGAAGCTATAAATGTTTTTCATAAAATTAAAAGCATTTTGAGTGATGTTACAATGCAGACCATATATGATGCGATACCTTTTACAGTAGAAGCCGGTGCAAGCAATAAGGCAATATCCGCTTCGCTTAATCAAAATGGTAGTATAGCAGTAGCCTTTTTTTCTCGCACTTTTCAGGGAAGTGAGAAGAACTTACCTGTTATTGAAAAAGAAGCAATCGCTATAATAAACTCTATTAGAAAATGGAAGCATTTCCTTTTGAGTAAGAAATTCACGTTAATTACAGACCAAAGGTCCTTATTTTATTTGTTTAACAAAAAACACCGCAATCAAATTAAAAAAGAATGATGGCGTATTGAATTGTCTTATTTTTCATATGATGTCATGTATAGAAAGGGAGAATCAAATTATGTGGCAGACACACTTTCACGCGCTTATACTGCTAGTGTCACCTTGTAATCTCTAGAAAAAATACATGTTGATTTAGGACATCCAGGAGTAACTCGTCTAACTCATTTCGTGAGGAGTAAAAATTTACCGTATTCTGTTATAGAAATTAAAAATATAGTGTCGAAATGTAAAGTTTATGCTCAGGTAAAACCTAAATTTTATACCCCAAAAAATCTTCATTGTGTTAATGCTCAAGCTCCATTTCAAAAGCTGAATGTTGATTTTAAAGGGCCATTGCCCTCTTGTTCGCATTTCAAATATTTATTAGTGATGGTGGACGAGTATTCACGTTTTACTTGGGCTTATAAATGCAAAAATTGCTCATCTCAAAGTGTAATAAATTCGCTAACAAAACTTTTTTGCATGTTTGGATTTCCAGAAATAATACATACAGATAACGCTCAAGCATTTGTATGTCAATATATTAAAAGATATTTTCTAAACAATAATATTTCTCATACTACTTCTATACCCTATAATCCAACTGGAAACAGTCAAGTTGAAAGGTATGACGGGATATTATGGAAAACAATACTCTTAAATTTGCGTAATAAAAATTTAGAGACTAAGTACTGGGAAGAAGTTTTAGATATTTCCTTTATGCAGTAAGATCTTTGTATTGCAAATCTATCAACTCTACTCCTCATGAAAGAATGTTTCTTTTTCCTCGAAAAACAGGAAATGGCACTTCGTTACCGACTTGGTTGGCACAACCTGGGAAAGTTCTGCTAAGAAAACAAGGTGTATCAAGCAAGTTCGAAGCATGCATAGGCAGGATTCTCAGAAGTTTTTCGTACAGCGTTCAATAGATCGTTTACTCTATTTTTTTTGCTTATAGAGTCATTTAAGTAGGAAGAAAGCAGATTTGGAAGTTAGAATGTTAACTTAAAATTCTTCTTGTAAAATCTCTCAATATTGCGAAAAATGGTGCTTTTTGGACGCACTTAATTTATACTTTACTTAGCCTATTGATGGTCAGATTTTTAAGAACGAAGTATACTGCTTTCTTTTCATCAAAATTTTATATAAATTTAAAGCCACGGTTTTCCTTTCTTAAGACACTTTGGTGATGATTGTCTTCAAAAGTTTAATGATAGAAGCAAAGTTACCATAAGGTGTTTTCACTAAGAAGGCATAAGTTCACTACTTTCATCTAACTATCAACAAAAAAGGTTTACTGATCAATTCGAACACAAGACATCGGGATATCAAAGCCCGTAGGAATCTAACGAACCCTAATCACATCTTTCCCATATAAAAACTCACTCAAACAACTTACTAAAATATCAAAGACCAGCTGATGCAATTTCAATAACTGCATCTTTACATTTGAATGATTCCTTATTAGAGATGTATAGGATATCCGCATCCGCTAGGATGTCAAATTTAATATCCGCTTCCCCATTCGCGAATACAAAAAATTTCACATCTGATACATCTCTAGTCCTTATTATATAATGAAGTGGCGCTAAGACATTGAAAAAAAGGTGAGCAATATATAAAAGGCAAAAGAAAAAGAGTAAAATAGTGATTGAATATTTATCTCACCCCACCCTTTGAATAAAGACTTTTTAATTTTTTTGATTACCTTTTACTAATGTAGTTATAAGCCAGGATAAAAAAACCATAGATTATTTTTAATGTCTTATTAAGAGCGACAAGTTAATATCTAAGTTTACAATTTTTTTGATTTAATAGAAAAAGAATAAAAGGAAAATTAAAAACCTAATTAACTCTTCTCTTAAGTTCTTTGGGGGAATGAATCTAATTAAAAATGCACACACTCAAAAAAGTAGTTTAGAGAAGAACTATAGTTAATCATAAGAGCAAAGAGCCGCATGGGGAACCGAAACCCGCATTTGCCAACTACAGATAAGCTTTAATTATTATCACCATAAGTAAATGATGAGAAAAAACACTTATACTAAGTACTATATATATATACTGAAAATATGTTACAAATTTATAACTTTGATAAATACAACTTGACACTCTTTTCAATCCTGATAAAGAATACGCCAATTTTCCGTTTACCATTTTAAAGTTGCATTATATCATCTTTAAAATAAGGATTCTTATTTCTAGGCCATTTATTTTTTGTTAGAGTTAAATGTTCAACGTTCAACTTTATGTCATCATTTAATGATAAAAATGAAAACTGGTAACTAGATTTATTCATGAATAAGTTTCAGGAATCGAAGGGCAATCTTGACAAATAAAGGCATAAAAATACTGAAAAGAAAACTGTTTGACCAAGAAAAACGTTTTAAAACACTTCTATGTAGCAAAGGCGAATGTTGAGTACGTTCAAATATAGATATGTGATTACTGATAGAAATTATCTCCTCTTCACAATTTGTAAATTGATATATGCATATGTGTAGAGTACTTGTCCATAAGCATACACTGCAGGAATAATTTAGAGGTTCGTTCCTTTCAAATTTAGTCTAAAAAACTGAATTAATTTATATATTTATAGTCTAACTTACTTTAAAGAGCACCTCTACTCAACCAACACATGTCTATAGCAACGAGTTAAAAAAATTTCCAAGTAATCTTGATTGACATATTAGACTTTTATTTTAAGCAAACACCTGTTCACATAGAACACTTTTTAAAATTTTAATAGTTATCTAAAAAGCATGAAAAAAATTTTTGTTTATAAATAAACTTTAATATTTAAACACAAAGCAGCTGGAGTTTTTTGAAAAGAAGATAAAGATAGAGAGGATGTTTTCACTAAAATGATACATTTGCTTCATTTTTACCCAACTGTTAACATTGGGTACAGAAGGCTTCGTAACCAAAATACGTTTTTCGGCGCGAAACGACCAAACTAGGTAAAGGAACGTTTTGGGTACGAAATGTCTTGAACTTATTTACATCATATTGAATGAATTTTGTTTGAATTTTCATAGCGCTCCTATTTATGCCAACATAATGCATATGCTAAGATATAAGAAATGGAGGAATAAGGACTTACAAAAGCAAAAGGCAGTTAAATCGTCTTTCTTTGTCCGTCGTTCTTTTGATAAAGACAAGAGGCAGCAGAGTTCAAACAAAGTTTTCCTTTCAAACCTTGGAACACTGAAATTCAGATGGCAAATCATTCACATGTATGATGAATTGAAAACTGCTGCAACGCAGCAAAAGATGATCATGTGAATGGTGAACTTTAATGAAAAACTAGCTACTGTCTCTTTTCAATTTGTAAAACTGTAATCAATTTTCTTTTAACTCCTCTCTTAATAATTTCATTATCTTTTTCAACTCTTTCTATCGAATGACATATCGAGGTTTTTTTAGTGTGGTAAGTTTTTTCTAAACAATTTAATTGACATCATACAAACAGAGTCAAATGGACATTTTTGATAGTGCGATGATTCCTATCTCCCTCTCTTCTCACAAAACTGAAATCGTCTTAAAATACAGTTTTTAATAATTTTAATTCTCTTTGCATCTCCAACCATGATTTCTAAAGAGAGTCAGGCGCACAGTGACAGGGTGCTGACTTTTCTCAGTATCTGGCACCCACTCGAACTATTTCGAGCTTTTAAGTAATTACCGTTCAAGTTTTTTAACATAATGATCTCATGTAACAAAACAAAGTCAATAAATAAGAAATCCAATTACTTCTCGAGAAGCCTAATTAAGAATTGGGTAAAGGTAAATGCACAAATCTACATTTTTTATCTACGATTTTTAGGCATTCCGAAAAATAGGGTTCCTAGTTCTCTTTTGAGATACGAAATAAAACGGCACCCTCCCTCCTCTTCAAAAGCTCGAACTCTTTGCTCCATGAAAGGTAATTTTGAAATTGTAAGCACTTCACTTTGAAAATAGAAACAGTAACGCTATAACATAACATATTTAAGAAGGCAGGGCCTTCGTGTCAATGTGTTTGATGAGGAGAGAGAAACATTAACGCTACATCCCTTTATTTGGAAAATTCTTAAAGGCAAAAGTCAATACTAAAAGAAGCGCTATGATTTATTATTATTATTACATTGATTTTTTAGTAAATCCTTAAAACCAAATACTTATTGCTTTTTTCAACTAGATTTAGCTTCAAGCGTATTGATATGTAAGCCTTTAGACTAAAACTTTTACCTGGGCTCTCTATAGTGCGTGAAGCGTATTATCTGCTGCGCTCCGCCAGTTATAACAAGTATCCCTTGAAAGAGCAAGCATATACTTATTTACGTGTAACATGCAAACAGAACTCCATGATAAAGCTTATATAATTTTTTCAATTGTATTTTGTTTTTTTTATATTGTGTCGTCTTTTTTCAATTCAACCTTATTTTGAAAAGACAAAATAGAATTAAAAAAATAGAATTGGAAAAGACAAATAAGAATTGAAAAAACAGGAAATAACTGAAAGTAGGACAGTCATGTCTCGTTTATCCGTTCTCCGATAAACCTTTTCTCACACAATTTTAGAGAATAAACATTTTATTTCCATTATTCTAGATTCATTAAAGCGATCGCTCAAAAAATGCCTGGAGGTAAGATAACTGTTTAAATATAGTAGATGCGCTGGCTAAAAAAATTTAGCCATAAACACTCTAATCTGACTATTGTGTTCACCATGGAATTCCTTTTTCGTCGCGAATCTGGATAGTTCAAAAATTTATGAAAACCTCGTTATCACAAACAAATTCCAAACTCTTAGAGAAAAAGTTAAAAAATTTCAACAAAATGTTTGATTTTTGATATAATGGGTCTATCCTATCATCTTTAATGCAATCAATGTAGAATATATAAACTTCAAAATAAATTCGTGTTGCATAATTTTTTGCTAAATATTTTTTTTTATTTGAATAACCAAATTTTGATGATTAATCCACTCAAAATATTTTCCCTGACAGTATATTTGCTTTCACAGGCCACTTAATGCTGAACCCTTTTTCCAATATTTTAAAATAAACTTATCCATTCCATATAAAGTAAATCAAGCATGCTAAATTTGATTCTGAAATTATTTTACTAAATCTAGATTCAATTTTATAATTTTTGAATAATTTTCGTTCAATTTAGCAGATCGAGCTTTTTCTATTTAATCATGATATTTTTGTCCATCCAAACCAGTGCAATGAATATTGGTCGTCTATGGTTAATTCAGCTTTACTATAGCTTTAATATATTTTAGACAAATCAATAAAATAATTCCCTTTTATTCTTCATGTAATTAATGATGCTATCAATTGCATCAATAAGGCTGGAACAAATTTTCTACACAAAACCCCCTGAGATCATTTATTATAATTTATATGTGTACTATATAACCAATATAAAACGATTGTCTTAAAAAGTTTGACAAATGAATTTTTGAAAAAAAAAAAGATATTCACGCATACATCACAACTTTGATTGACCCCTTCACACAGAATCCGTAAATGAAATCAGCATGCTCGATTTTAAAAATACGAGTTGTTCTGTAGTTTTGTCTTTCTTTTTATTTCCTTTCAAATTTGTAAATAAAAATGGCGTTTTTATCTCCTAGGATTTCTGGATGAAAAATTAAACGTTTTCAAGGTCCTCTCTTCTTCTCTTTGCCCGAGGAATAAAAAATCTACTCGAGGAGGACACACTGAGTCTAACATCGACAGGCCAAGTCTGCTTTATCTACAATTACTCAGCTCCTTCAGCAACACCTCTTAAGAAGTGAAACTGTGTTTGCACAATCTTTTTTAATGTTTTTTCAGCTTAAAAATTATTTCGTTTATTTAGGTTTATTTCGTGTCGTCGTATTTATTAAGCATCTGAAAGTCATCTTTGTCCTGGCTCCATCCAAATAAGTCCATTGCCGGACATTTTAGTGTATTCAATTATAATTATAATAATCACTCATTCGCCAATGCTAACAAGTAACAACACCACATATCACATAGAAAGCAAACTCTTAAGTTACGATAAACACATAGGACAGCGTATTTTCTCATTTTCGAAAAAGTACCGGTTCATTAATCCGCACGATACATTAACACTAAGAAAACTAAATTCTTTTACACCTAAAAAAAAGCCATTATGTTATATATTACCCCAACATAAAAGTTAAGAAAGACAGAAATAAAGCAATTTTAAAAGTTTAGAGGCATAACTTTATTTTACTTTAAAAAAATATTCATTAAATATTTTATGTATTATAAGTAACACAAATCTAAAGCTATTTGTTTTCTAGACTTTATTTCAGGAGCCCCAACAAACCCGTTTCGAATATCGAGGTAAAAAATTGAATTATCATGATTCACAAAATTTTATTAACTTCAACTTAAATGCTCAAAAATATTTAATGTGTGGCTTTGAAAGTATCTTTTTTTAACTAAAAAAATGCTTTTGAAAAATGTTAACGGTTTTATACGAACCCATTCTAACAAAAACGAAGGAGTAACCCATATTCCGCGGATAAACGAGGCATGACTGTAGTATATATATAATTTTATTATTTATCCAAATTGTTTTACTCCTTCATTAACACCAAAGCATATTGATATATCGAAGAAGGGGAAGAAGAAGTAGAAATGGGGCTTGTTCATTTCGTACACCTTCTCAGATTCAAAACATTGCAAAAATCATGATGCACCCATTTTTAGTAAGACTTATCTAGACTTAATTACATATTACCGTTTTGCGCAATTTTAGTCCCTCTTTCTAATGTTTGATACTCTCATTTTAAAATTGACATTATTTTATACATATCTCCAATATTTATAAAAAAAAATAGAAAAATACACAGAAAGACGATGTGGTTAATATGATCACTTTTAAAATTTTAAAACTAAACCATAAAATAAATTCTCATTTAAATATATTACGTTGACTAGTAAATATAGCACATTGTTTAGATGCAGCTGTATTTTTCCATCGTTGCAACCTGTTATATCTATATTTGAAAAAAATATAGATTTTTTTAAGGTAAAGAAAAAAAGGTAAAGAATGAGTTAGAAAGACAACGTGGTCATTTTATCAACCTTCTTTTATTTTGATTGGTACCAAGTTTACGCATTTTTTCGTTCCAAATATAACAAGCTTTATATCTCAAATGTATAATTCCAAGAATAAACGTGTAGCGGCTTCAAATACGTTGCTTTTTATTCAAAATATTTATGAAGAAAGTTCAAGATCTGATTTTTCTTCGAGCCAAGATAATAATATGAAATAAAAAAATTTAGATGGAGAACTCCAATGAAGCATCTGAAAATTTTTTCAACAGATGAGTATGAAGTTAATAATGATAATTGATTTATTGCCAAGGATGGAACAATCTCTCAACGCTGGACATTCAAGGACGAAATCAACAACAAAATATGTTCAAAGTTAAAAAGCTTGTACAATGTTTTCTCATCGTAAGATAGGCGGTACTTATATTTCTGTTCTTATTTCATTATTTGTGAAAAAAAATTTCGTCATATTCAAAAATGCACAAATATTGAAGCTGTAAATTTGAGAATGATTAGAAATTAAGAACCTTGATAAATCTCTAGCTTTGGTTATTTTACGTAGATATATTGGAGGTAAGAACTTTCCTGTTAAATTTTTTGTTCTAAAAATTGGGTTGTCCTTTTTTAAGAAGACCATGCCACTCAAAACTTTTGAAAAAATACGGAAGTACAAAGATTCGACATAAAAAATCAACGAGGAAAAAGCTTTCAAAATGATAAATTTGCTCTTTTTTCCAAAGTTTGGATGTTGTTTATTGACAATTACAAAATATGCTATAATCCTGATTGTAATCGAACAGTTGACAAACAGCTGTTTCCTACAAAAGCTAGATGCCCTTTTACCCAATATTTGCCATGTACACCAGACAAGTTTGGGGTTAAATTTTTGTTGATTGTGGATGCTAATTAAAAGTATATGTGAGGAGGAGGTTTCCTTATTTAGGGAAAGATGAAGATGCAAATAATTTACAGCTGAGTTATGTTATTGATAAACTTTTGAACAAAATGAATTTTATAATATAATAAGTGTTATAATATAACCAATCTATACCATAATTTTTTCATAGGCTTTGTGTGAAAATTTATTATAAAAAAGAACCAGCTTATTAGAAAGAAACAATCAGGGTGAATCTAAAAGAAATTTCGCAATATGTAAAAAAAATTAAAAAAGCATGACAAAATTTTCTTCAAAAATCTTTATTGTAAGATCCTTGCATACAAAAGCGAAAAAAAATTCAAAAAACGCTAAAAAAACGCCAGAGACCGTTTTATTCTTTAACGAAACAAAGTTTGAAATGGATATTATTGATCAGTTGACTAAATTGTACAAGAGAAAGGCAGGAGACCGAAGTTGCCCTTTGTCACTTTTTTTCAATGTTATTGATTTGGCTGTTATTAATTTTATACGCAAAAGTTATTTTTATCTTCAAGTGCTGATGACACTTCCAAGAAGGTTGAAGCTAACTCGAATGAAGAAGCATTTGCTTTCGAAATTCAAAATTGCTCCAAAAGAAAGCTCTGTCAAACAAAATTTTAAGCTTTTTTTTCAAAAGTTGTCTGCAAAAAATGTCAATAAATAGATGTGTGTACACGATAATACTCTTTCATACTTATAAAGCTTGAATTTAGACTTTGTCTTTTAAGTTATAATTCTTTATTTGTCTTTCTAGTGATAAATACGTTTGTATTACTTACAAAACTAAAAAATCAGATTGTTATTCCTTCTCAAGTGGGGATCTCAAAATAAATTTAGCCCGGGATAACATTTTTCTAAAATGTACCTTTAATAATGATTAATAATCTAATATTTTTAAGATAAGTTAATTCTTAACACACACCCCATAACAGCTACTTTTACTTGCGACAGCTTGGAAAAACACTTGCTTACTTCTGCATAGATTCTGCATTGACTCAAATACCTTAACATGACGCTAAGTTTAATTTGAGGTGTTGAGGAAGGAGAGAAGCATTTTCGCTAGGAACAAGAGGATCGTACTTTACATTTTTGGGAAATCAGCATTAAGAGATTACCTTTCTGACCATTTACGTTTTGCTACCACAAGAGCATAACATGGGCTTCTTGCAATCCCAGTAGGATTCTGAACTTCTTGAAGTTTGCGCATATGTTCCATCTATGCTAATTTTATATGATAGCGAAACTGTCAAATTTATGTAGTCTTCATTTACTCGAGCACACTTTTCTATTAACCCACAGGGATAGATGAATAATAAAAAAGTATAGGATATGTTGTTGTGTAGCAAAACTAACAGTCTTGAGTTTTTTACAGAAGAATCAAGGAACCGAGGCACTTGATCAGGCTGATGCTTTAAGATTAATTCTTGAAACAAACCCTTTATATTTGTACAGACTTAAAAGTCTTTAATGTGAAAACCTTTCCTGTAATAATCGGTACTTGGAACTGTTTAGATTTGTAGCCAATAAATTTCATATCTTCACTTTGATGCAAACAACTTAACTCCTGTTTTAGTAAGTTTTATATCATTCACTAGGTGGTGAAACACTTTTTACTCGGGAAAATGAAGCTTTTGTTGTAATTTTGTATCTTTTTTTACGTTCCAGTCATCATTGTGATCCGATATATCAAGATCAGATCTAGATTTCTATGCTAAACCTACTGAAATTTGCAACTCATCGCAGCGTGGAACTGGAGAGATTAAAGATAAAATGTTTTTTGTACAAAGATACATCAACCACGTGAAAATAGAAATCATTCAAGTGGTTTTTTGGCCCTTGCCAAATTCTAAGAATTTCCAATATCATTTATTTTCATTTTACGTTATCCTATCCTTGTAGAATTGAATTACAAGAACCACTTTTCACCATTTTTCATTTGCTATTCAATATTTAGTATAGCATTTAAAATGTTCTTGCTTTGAGCCAATATATTCTACACCAAAATAACCAGTTTATAGCTTATTGAGTCTTTAAGCCATTTTTAACATAATTACTAAAACAAATAAAAAAAATAATAATCTTAAAAAATAAAAAGGTATGTAAACGACCAAAAAGGCAATGTTGGCTTAAAAATGAAATGATAAAAATGATAAAAATAGCGAGCCTAGAAAAAAAATAACATATCACTATCGTATTCAGTGAACTCCATTTACAGAAGAAAGTGACAAAAAAATTATCAAAACATTTTTTACTAAACTATTCTTCGTATCAATATTTGAATAAGATACCCACTTTGGGCCTAAAATAAAATTTTCTAATTTTCATTAGGTGAGAATCTGCATAATAGTATGAAATTTCAATCTCAATTTTTTAATTAATTTTTTAATTAATTTTTGAAATTGATTTGATTAGATTAACTTTATTGAACACATAAAAGTTTTTTAGTTCTAAGATTTAAAGCAATGGCCTCTTTCCTGTGATCCGTAAAAAATTTAATGGTGCTTAAAAAAATTAAGACATAATCCAATTTTTATGTTTTTCTTAACCCATTTCTTTCCAACTTCCGTTTGAAATTTAAAAGATCAGCATCTCTAAATTGAGCATATTTGAAAATGGGTACATATTTATAAAAAACTTTTTAGATGTATTTCAATAAAAATAATAATTTTCACATGAGCGGTCATATTCAATTAATTTTTTGTTAAGTTTGATTTATCAATATCACCACTAGATTCTCCATATTTGAAAGATATATCATACTAAAAATATATGTAAGAAATCTTTAAAAGCTCCCACTTGAGCGGACAAATTTTGTCTAGAACTAATAGGGTTAAATTAATATTGATATACCAAAATTGTTGAAAGTAATTTTATAAAAGTGTTTATCTTATCGAGTTGATATGAAAAAATCTATTCGTTAAATTTATTTTGTACATGACAGAAATGGTTTTTTTTTATGTTTTTCTTGACAAGCTTTCATCCCGAAGAGCCCGTGCTGGACAAAAGTCATCGTTTTTTAAATAAAAGTATAGTCAAAATCGAATCAATAAAAGCAATCTAAAAATGATTTGCAATAGAAAAGATCATTTTCTTCTATTTTTAAGTAAAAAGCATTCATTTTGCTAGAGCACACTCTTCTTTTATGACGAGGAAAGCTGCTTGATTACGATGTTCATCATCTTTTCTTCAAATAAGAGAAATTTTTCAATGTTCTGTGAATAGAAAAGGTAGAGAAAGCAGAGTTGCAATTTGTTGCAATTCTGAATATAAAATAAACATTTTTTAAATGAAATACTTTTCGTTTGATATAAATAACTCATATAGAATTTTTTGATCTATTGAATTTACCAATTAAAAGAAGATATTTTTTAACAGTATTAGCTAAAATGGAGTACGGAAATAAAATAAACATAGTCGATTTGGTATATAAACAGAAATTTTATTTGAAATTATTGAAAATATTTTTGAGAAAGTTTTTAGACGTAAACCGCAAATTTGATTGAAGCTTTCAGATATTTGCAAAAACTAAATCAGAAAACTATTTGTATAGATATTTGACGTAAACCGCCGGATTTTATTGATAATTGCAGATATTTTCAAACCAGAAATGAAATTAGCATGATTAATTTGGTATAAAAACATATATTTCATGTAAGAAACCAGCATGGCCGTTTTAATATAAAAACCTACATTTTATCTAAAATTTGAATGAATATTTTATAAGATATGTTTCATTAATTATAGAAGCCCAGATTATTGAAAAAATTAAATATATACAGGGTTATCCGTTATAAATTTTCAAGGGAGTATCTAACATAGATCCTAAGTTATGGTTAATTACAGATAATGTTAAAAATTTGTTTAAAGAAATTAATTTTGCTTTTGATTGACAGTTTTTGACATGAAACGGTCATTCAACTACCATGGAAAATGATACCAAAAGATACTACTAACAATTTAAGAAAAGTGTCAAAATGTGAAGAAATATAATTCAGCCAATTTTGTACAATTACTTTTTTAGTGAAGGGGGAGGGGGCGTTTTAATAGCAGTAATAGGGTTAAGACTTGTGAGGAACTCATTTTTATAAATAGGGCGAAATCACACATTAGCACCAACTGGATAGCATGAAGTTTAAAACGAAAGTGAGGATTGATATTACTTAAGCTCTTCTTTTTATATTTTCTCATTTTTTACTCAATCGATTGCTCAATGTGGCATCATCATAATATAACATTGTTTTAATTAACAAATGCTCTATATTTTGTAAAAAGTTTTTAGATTTATAAGCATATCCATTAGAAAAATCTCTCAAAATGCCATAAATTGAACGATGTCCTTCATCAGAAAAAATTAAAAAACCATCAAACTAATTAACTTTTTTGTTGAAACTTGCCTACTTTCTTTGAAATAAATTATACTCAATTGATTTGCTAAACTTGAAACAATTTTTGATATAACTATTTAATTTTCTTTGTGAATTTAATGAAAAAGAGGAATTAAATGATGAGAATTGAAACGAAGTAAAAAATCACTCACTAAATTAAAAAAGGAAGCCATAAAATCTTTCATATTTTTGTTTTGTTTTTCAAGCAAAATTGTAAATATGGAGCAAATTTTAGTAATTGCAATATAACGAAACTTTAAAGTTTTCCTTAAGATTAACAAAAAATAACGCTACTTCTGTTTTAAAATCAAAGTCAAATATATTTTCATCTACCCTTAAACGAAAACGTTCTGCAAAAGGTCTTTTTGAAACACTCAATTCATTACCGATTTTTATCGTATTGTTTTAAAGAAAAACGTAAATACTTTTGATAATAATAATAATCAACATGCCCTATCCTTAACTGCTTGGAGTCGGCACGCTTCTACCTAAGTATACAATTTTCAAGAAAACATTTAAAAGGAAATTTTTTTTCCGAACTGTGATTAGTTTTTAAATGCTTAATTATTTTTAAAATAGGCCGCTAAACATAAAGGCTGTTGGTGTAAATACTGGCGTACCAAGAGCGCAGAATTTATTTGTATTAATATATCACAATTAAAATTTTAATCGAGATATTTTAGACTTAAACCGTAAAGAAATACTGATTTGCTACACTTTTTATTCCAATTTTCTATACGTATATACCTGTATTATTAAGTTTAGTTTGAAGAATATTTTGGTAAGCGGCAAAATTAGCATCCAACTCAGGCGGTACTAAAGAAAGGTACGCCACAGTATAAGGGACGTAGATACAATTCAAATTCATTAAAAACAATTTAAAATATACTGCATTGAAAAACGAGGTAAAAGAAATGTTGTTGAAAACGTGGTTCGTGTAAAACTTAGCTTACTTGAAAGCACAAGAGTTGGTGTTGTTATATAAAACTGAGCAGTGTTCTAAAAATATTTAAAAGTAGTTTGGTTATATCTAAGTATCTTAGCAAAGTGCCTATTAGTAATAAAACAAAAATTGCAAGAAAAATTCGTTAAATAGAGAAAGCAAGGGAAATACGATTAAAAATTAGAAGACTGTTGAAATAATCAAAATAATTTTAGTAAAACAAAATGAAAATAAGGTTTGAAGGGAAATTTCCATACGATAATAAAGAATCTCCAAATAAAAGAGATATACGGAGTGAAATGAGAGTAAGAAGGAAATAAAAAATTAAGGAAACAGTTTAGAGATGAGAAAGCGAAAAAACGCGTCATGAGAAATGGTAGATGCGTAAAGATGGGAAATGGTAGGAATATTGGAGGAACAGTATCTCTATTGCTGTTGTACACAAATTTAGAGTGTCGAAGAGGATTGAAACGAATGCAATGCAAGCATAATTTCAAACGTTGGTTGAAGTCGCAATATAAACTCCCACCTTTTTTTAAAAAATGACCAAATTAACCTTTTCGTGACCAATTTATCATATAGGATACATAAACAAGTTTACCTTCGTCTGCTTTTTCAAATTGTTTTGTATGGGAATCTTCTGCTTTTTAATAAATATCGTCTGATTTTTCTGGTCAAGAAATTGTTAAGTACGAATATTGCACTAGAGACGGCCGCAACAAAAGCATAAAATCGGTTTTTATAAACTATAACTTTGCTATGTGGACCGCAAAACAAGAGGTTGAAGGCCGCGTTTGGAACCACTGCTTTAAACTATATTGAGGGAAATTCAATGCATAAAGAAAATCTCATCTGTTTCATCATCTGTAGGTAAAGAACAGAATCATTTTTTGATCATCAGAAATCATTGATTACTAAGTGTAACAATATTATTTACTAACAGGAAAATTGACGGTTACTTTTAAAGTTAATAAGTGCTACTTACATTTTCAGTGAAATTAAATTATTAAAAAATTCAAAACCAACGAATAAATTTTTTAAAAAAATTATTTTAAAAAGTTAAATCATTATAGTGAATAAACATTTTTTTTTTTAAATTTCAAGGCCAACAATTAAATTTTAAAGAACTATATCCTAAAAATGAGGATTCTAAGATATATATTAATTCTAAAAAGTATAATTATATATAATAATAAATATATTTTATAATTATTCTAAAAATCTATCATTTAAATTTCAAATTCTGGAAGTTATTATAATTAATTTACTTTGAAAGATAAATGTCAATTTTATATCGATGATTTCACATACTTTTATATGTAAACACACATACTCAAATTCAGATGTATAATTCTAAAAGAGTCCAAATTATAATTAAAAGAGTCCAGACACGAACCCAGGTTATATTTATGCTGCACTTCATAACGGATCTGCTAGAACATGTGTTAGAATTTCAGCCTACATGTTTTACCAAGGTACGTATGTATTATCTCGCTACATGTACAATGAAATGAGAAATAACTTTAAATAAATTAAAAAAAGTAACTGAGATTTATTATAATCCATCAAGCTACTGAAGAAGTCCGTCAGTTTCCTCTTTTGTACGAAGCTTAATTATTTCCCAACCTCAGAAAAGACTTTAATAAAAGTGTTATGAAGCAAAGTTGGATAGAGGAGAGCTAAATTTAGTATATTTCCAAATTTAAATTAAATTGCAAAATTTAAATATAAAATTTTCGCTATATTCGCCATAAAAAACGCGAGCCAAGACCACTTGCACGTTATATATAAGGATCCGGCGTTGTAACGGACCGCTTTATAATTAATCTACTGATTTTCTTTCTCTGCTTAAACGGTGGGCGACTTGTATTCCTTTTCTCCTTCGCTTGTTTTTTCCAAGCTTTCTGAACCAAATTATGCTATTTTTTTCAAAATGTGGCTATACCAGCGTGATTTGCTTATGCCAATTACTGAGAGCTCACTCATCGTAATTCGATTTCTTTTTCTTCCTTTTTACATTTACTAATGAGTCCAATGTGTAATAAAATAATAGATAAAAAGAAAACGAAATTGAAACAAGCAATTTATTTTACAGCTTAAAAAGTAAAAACTTATAATTAGCTTTGATCTTAGTAAAATTAAAAAGTCTATTAAAAGACTTTTTTAATGAAATTTTATATATTTTTAATATTTATACTTCTTGGTACAACAACGGTGTTACACTTCATCAAAAGATTCATGTAATTTAGAGTATTTAACCTTCCCTTGAATTTCTTTCTAACGCAGCCATTTTGCTTAACTTCAAAAAATATCCTTTTACTCTTCCTGCTTTTACAATCAAATTTAAATCAAAATTTAAATCAAATATAACTCAAAAGTCACAAGCTACTCGCCCTATCTCATATGTTAATGAAAAGAGAAAAGAAAATTGAAACGGACTCTGAAATACGATATCCGTGTTATCGGAAACAACATAGAATCTTATATTTATTGTCCTCGTAAACATTATAAAGCACGCGTTGTTTTCATAAGGGAAGTCAAAAATATTTTGTACAAATGGATTTAAGACACCAAAGTGATTAAAGAAAATTTAACATTATTTTTGTGTGATCGGATAAGACAAGCTTTTTTCTCTAAATAATTTTTCGAGCGTAAATGAGTACAGATCACATCAGCAAATGAAGAGGTTGCACTGGAAGATCATGGATTAAAAGTAGAGAACATTACAAGTGCATCATTTGACCCAGTGTTATAAAGTATACAGAAAATTAGAGAAATTAGATTGTAGGTTAAACACGTCAAAAATATTTTTTAAGTTTACACTACACCCTAAATCTTTTAATAAATCGTTAGTTTGTTGACCTATTTGACATAATAGGATCTGTAAAATGTGATGCAAAAGTTACCCTTGAGACCAATTCATTCTTGATAAATAGTTCTCAAGCTCTTTTATTCAATAAGATCGCTTACTATATTTGATTCATTTTCTTATATTTTGGGATATATTGTTCCTTTTGTTCGGCATTTTTTTAATTCTTCTCGAGGAATATTTTACATTATGATATCCAGTTTCTAAGTGATCAAAGACTTTGGGGCATTGAAAATTTTAAGTAATGAGAATAAATAATTTTGAAATTATAGCAGTTTATTATTGACTAGTATGTTTTATTTTGAGGAATTTACTAGTTTGTAAAAGAAATTGCAAATTTTTGATATCAAATCGTAGAATTAAACTCTTTTGCAGTTGTGCTCAACTTACTACACGTGGATAGTGAAGATGAGATTTAAGTCTAAATAGAATAACTAGTTTGTACTTCTCATTGTTTAATCTGTCAATAGAGGGAGTGCGAGTGTAATTATCACACTTGATGCGCTATTCAGCATTTTGAAATATTGTCAAGGGACAAGGGAACGATGTTTTTATAGCAAAATTGATTTAAAATTTTTTTATTATTGACGATGATGATGATGACAAAGATTGTGGTGGTTTGAATGGCAATTTCGCAAAGTTTGTTAGTAAAAGAAAGAAGGAAAAATCCAGTGTTATTATTGCACTTATTTTGTTCACAGGAAAAAGGATTAATTGGAAATATGTAATTCAGTTCTATTGAAGAAGACGGTGATGAGGTTGGATGTAACAAACATAACAGCCTTGTGTCAGTGCTTAGATCAGAATCTTTGGATTAGTTGATTCACTCGCTGCTTCTCCCACTATCTCAGACACTTTGCTTTTTTTAAGCTTTTAAGGCATCAAAAGATGTTGCGTGTTGGTTGTGCGACTCCAACTTAACTCACAAGTTAAGAAGGACACGTCCATTTTGCCACTTCAATTCTTTTCTCACTTTCATCTTTTTGTATCCATCAGTGCACTGCTGACAATTCAATCATTGCAATCTTTTTTCATATGCGCTCACAATCAACTGATTTTACATGGTTTCATCATATTCCCATACTACACACAGTAGCGGACCAAAAGAGGGAGAAGGGGTAGGGAGGTGTGTTGGAAGTGCAGACACTGACCTCAAATACCCTCTCCCCTAAATTCTTGTTTGTTATTTTTGTTATACAATTTATAATTTAATTTACCAAGTTTATATCTTTAATATATTTTCAATAAGAAAAAAAGATATATAAATACAGTGAAGCCGCGGAAACCTGTCCCTCGATTTTCCAAAGACCTTAACATCCGTTAGGTTTTTTTGAGAACAGATTTCCTAATGCCAGAAATTTTTGATTCGATATTCCGTTAGTCTCGAAGATCCGTCATTTTTTTCAGAATCCGAATGTGACGGAAAAATGCGGCTTCGCTGTACCATTTTTACCTTAATCCGTCTTTTTTCACTTTAAATTCATCATTCTTTCTCATTTTAACCCATTTACGACCAATGTTCCTATTTTGGAACATAAGTAATTTCATCTTCGTCTGCTTTTTTCAATGACTCTGAATATAAATCGTCTGCGTTTTTTTAGATATCGCCTGCTTTGCTTGGTCTTAAATGGGTTAAAATAGTTTTTTTTCGTTTTAAATTCGTGCTTTTTAAATCTAAATTCATCTTTTTTTTTAATTTTATTTTATGTTTTTATTTTGTTCTTAAATTTACTTTAATTTTTCAATTACGCAAAACAGGTGTGCAAATAAGATACTTCTCAAAACACTTTCTTTTTCTATTCCTTACATATGTATGTGAGGAAAAATAATATAATATTCAAAAATACAAAAAATTAAATAAAAAAAAATTTATTAAAAGATATCTCAATTATGAGTTTCACCTGTCAAAGTCAAAGACAAATTGTGAAGCATATGGACAGATCAATTCTTGAAGGCATTTTCTATGGCATCTGGTATTAAAGCATATATTATTTTTTTTAGAGAAACATTAGTTCGCAAACTGAACTTTTCTTTAACTTTAGATTTTGTAATCAAAAATACACCTCTCATTGAAATGAATTTAAAACTAATAAAATTAAACAAATGGCATATTTTTTATATAAATTATATTGTCATTGAAAATTTTCTTACATTCTTTTCACATTATCTTCCTCTCATTCTATCATTTCTTCTATCCCCTTCTTTATTTTCCAATCGATTATTCTGAAAACTACGGATTTCAGAACTATAGTGATTTTTTATTTTTACAATGCTATATATAATAAGAATTTTGTTTTATGTTCCAATTTTTACAAGGAAAATGTCACTAATTGTTATATATTTGTTTCGCTTCGAACTTTTTTTTACTCAACTTTTTTTCTTTTTTGTTTCGATTTATTTTTTATAAATAAAAATCGATTCCTCCCTTGGTCGATCGGAAAGCGTGTTAAATTAGTTTATTATTGCAGCTCGACGTCTTTAAATTTGAATCATTCACCTTGTTCAATAGTTGTGGGAATAATTTTGAAGTATTTAGCACAAAGATGTTTGATAAAATTTAAAATATTATCTTTGATCAAATGAATGAAACTATAAGTGCTCAATCAAAATTATTAGAAAAGACGTTCACCATGCCTAAAACCTTTGCGCAAGTCTTATCCCTTCCAACATTACAACATAACATTTTTAAACCCTCTAATGCTGTTAGAGTTAAAGTTTTTAAAGATAAACCAAAGCGGGCCCAATCAAGTCTTATGAAAAAACAAATTCTAAACCAAATCGACCCATGCAAATATAAAATTTTCACTTGAAAATATCAAAATAAATAACACCGGAATCACAATTATTGATTTAGAACACAACAATAAAAAAAAAGCAAGTCAAATTCTTTCTTAAGGGATAGTTTTCAAATTTAAAAGCATTCTACGTTTAAAGTTAGGTTTATAGGTAATCGAGTTCCTTCTGAAATGAATAAGGATAAAATTATGTAATCACTTAAGTTTTCAAAGTTTAATCTTACAAACCTTGGTGGTTTGAGTTTCGTGAGGATGATTCCCTCAAAAACTAAGCTTTTTCAATATGTTTTGGTTAAACCAAATATCCAGGAAGTTGCTTCTTTTCTGTCTAATTCCTTTATATTTTTCTCTTTTCAATATTTTGCGGCTCCAATTGTCTTCAATTCAACTCTTTATTAAGGGTGCTTTAGACTAATCCTCTTATAGCTTTCACTGTAATAACGATTTTTGGTGGCTACTGTCTTTATTCAATGCATGTCTTACTTTATAATACTTCCCAAATTATTTTAAAAAAGGTGTTGTGTGTCTCATCCTTGAAAATTTAACTGGCAACTCGGATATATCGAATTGGAGACTGATTACACTTTTGTCATATCTTGGTAAAGTTCTAGGAAAAATAGGTGATTTAAGGCTGCTACATCATATGACTGACTTCTGCTGCATCAGTCCTTTACAGTTTGCATATATTAACGCTAGATCCTCTGACCAATCTGTTGATCGACTCACTTGTAAAATTTATGATTGTTTTAAACTGAAAGAATTTTAACTTGTTTCTTTTTTGGACTTTAAAGAAGCTTTTAACTTGGCCTGTCACTCATGCATTCTTAACCCTATTCGTGCTGGGCTAAATTTGTACACTCAAGTGCTGGGGGACGTAAAGTGCTCCCCTATTTTTCTCAGATATTAAAAAATTTTTATAAAAATTTTTAATGTTACATATATATTTCAACTATGCTGAATTCAGTGGTGATATCCATTTTTATCAAAATCAATCAAACCTGTCAAAAAATTGTTTTACATATGACAGCTCATCTCAAAAAGAAACTTTTTATCTAAATAATTATATAATGTTTTTTACACATATATACCCATTTTCAAGTATGCTAAATTCAGTAGTGTTATTCATTTTTTAAGAAAATCAATCAAAATTGTCAAAAAATTGATTTAAATGTGACAGCTCATCTCAAAAAGTAACTTTCTATCTAAATAATTATATAAAGTTTTTTACACATATATACCCATTTTCAAGCATGCTGAATTCAGTGGTGATATCCATTTTTTATGAAAATCAATTAAACCTGTTAAAAATTTATTTAAATGTAATAACTCATCGCAAAAAAAGTTTTTATCTAAATAATTATATAAAGTTTTATCTCGATAGGATCTCCATCTTTTTGGCTATAAATTCGTTATCGGCTCGTAGTCTTTACGTCATATCTTCTATACTTTACAGTATGTAATTTTGCTATTCATTCTATGATGATCCTTTCTTGCTATCTCTTTTTCCATTAGAAATTTATTTTCTTCAATGTGTGTTTGAAAATTTTTTATAAGAATAAAAGTACATGTTTCCTCTCTCAAAGCATTCTGATTAAAGAATCTTCTTGATGATCTTAGGTTTTTTTTTATCAATATCGTGTATTTTATTATCAGGCCTGAATATTTGTCAAACCAATCTCAGTTCAAACGTCTTTTTTCTTATGAATTATTCGTGATGTTCATTGTTCAATTACAAAAAGTTGTCCACGTTCTTCATCTAAAAGATTCTCTCTTTGACGCAAAGGGAAAAGATAGAAATATTCAATTTAATTTAAAAAATATCTTGATAGTGACTAAATTCTCACATATTGGCATCTGTGCCATTTTTGATAAATCTGATTTATTCTAAATTTTCAGATTTCCTATCCATCTTAGTTAAATGATAATTGTAATCCTAGATAAATATTTTTCATTTGTAAAAGCGGAACTTCTTTTTCACAAAGAAAATTTTTTTGAAGCACCTAATATTAGATCAATGCACCACTTCCTAATTCATTAGAACACGGTAGATCTTCCATTTAGTCAAGATACATATTTTTTTAATTATTTCTTTTATATCACACGTTCTCTTTTCAAGTAGTTTTCAAGTTGCTTCCTTCTCTAATACTAATCTTCAAAATATTTTATAATACTTTTTGTTTTTTTAAATAAATATTCCATATCTCAAGATGATAGAAAGTATTATAAGCCAAAATATACAAAAAATAAGTATATTTTTACTATATACCTAATATACAACGATTTTTTGAAAATTTTTTATAAAACTTATTCTCAGGCATACATTACTAATTCAATTGCCATTTCGATAATATTTTTTAACAGTATTAGCCAAAATGGAGTACAGAAATAAAATAAGCATAGTTGATTTGGTATAAAAATAAATATTTTATTTGAAAAAGATATTTTATTTTTTGAAAATATTTTTGAAGACAGTATCTAGAAGTAAATCGCAAATATGATTGAAGCTTTCAGATATTTTGAAACCAAAAATGCCAAACCTGAGTCCAAAAATGAAACCAGCATCTTCCATTTGGCATAAAAACAGATATTTTATTTAAATTTCAAAAATATTTCTGTAAACATTAGACGTAAACCGAAGATTTGATTGACACTTTCAGACATTTAAAACATCTAAATGCAACAACTGATTTCAGAGATAAAACTATCATGGTTGAATTGGTATAAAAACATATATTTATAGAGAATATTTTTGGATATAGTTTTCCCCACATAAACCGCAAATTTGATTGACACTGGTAGTAAGACTTTTAAATGCGAAAACTACGTCTAGAAATGAAACCATCATGATCTATTTGATATAAAAACATATATTTCAGGTAAAATTTGAATCAATATTTTTGTAAAAAAATTTTAAAGTAAACGCAAATTTGATTGATACTTGTAGGTATTTTCAAATCCAAACTACAAAAATTATGTCCATAAATGAAACTAGCATGGTTGATTTGGTATAAAAATATATATTTCATATAAAATTTAAATGAATGATTTTAGAGACAATTTTTAGAAGTAAACCGCAAATTTGATTAACGCTTATAGGTATTTTCACATTATAATTGTAAAAAATGAATCCAGAAATGAAACTAGCATGGCAAATTTAGTATAACACATATATTTTATGTAAAATTTGAAGGAATGTTTTGGAGACAATTTTTAGAAGTAAACCGCAAATATGATTAACACTTATAGGTATTTTCACATCCTGAATGTAAAAAATGAGTCCAGAAATGAAATTAGCATGGCCGATTTAGTATAAAACATATATTTTATGTAAAATTTAAAGGAATGATATTGGAGAGTATTTTTAGAAGTAAATTGCAAATTTGATTAACACTTATAGGTTATTTCACATCCCGAATGTAAAAAATGAGTCCATAAATTAAACCAGCATGGCGGATTTAGTATAAAACATTTATTTTGTGTTAAATTTGAAGGAATGATTTTGGAGACAATTTTTATTAGTAAATCGCAAATTTGATTAACACTTATAGCTATTTTCAAATCCTAAATGTAAAAAAAGAGTCCAAAAATGAAACTAGAATGGCCAATTTAGTATAAAAACCCTTCAAAACTGTATATAATTATAAATTTTCAAGGTTGTATATAATATAGATCCTAAGTTATAAGGTTAACTACAGATAATGTCAAAATTTTGCTGAAAAATTTTAATTTTTGATATTGATTGACAGTTTTGGACATGAAAAGGTCATTCAACTACCATGAAAATGGAATCAAAAGATGCAGCTAGCAATTTATTAAATCCTATTTGGGAAATAGGGTGGTATCTTTTAAATCCAATCCCTTTTTATTCCCTCTCCAAGGCTTCAGACGACAAGGGGGATGTCTCTCAGACATTCTCTTCATTATCCTGATCAGCGTATAGATGAGCCGAGTACTAATCTAATTACACTAAGTGAATTCTTGTATCAATTTATTCTTTGTGCTATTCTCTTGGTGTCACAATTAATTCACACAAATTTAGTCTCATTAATTTTACTAGATCTGCAAAACCATGTCCAGACCTCTTTTTTGAAAATTTAAATTTTATTTCTCTTGGGTGTGTTCTCAGTATAAGAATTAATTACAAACTTAATTGGTGTCAACATTTTGAAATTAGACTTTCCAAATGCTTAAAACTTTTCAATAATCTGAAGTTCATTCGCTTTAAAAACTTTATGCATCACTTTTTATTTTTCAAAACAATTTTTACCAGCATAATTCTACCAACCAGAGGCGTAGCTAAGCTGGGGCCTGAGGGGCCGTGCCCCCTCATGTACCTTGGTGTGCCCCAAATGTACCTTGAAAATAAAAATTTAACTTTTTATACTTGAATTTCATGGTTAGTGTTAGAATTAGCGTATTAATTTTACCATTATAATTTCTTTGGCAATTATGTTTTCGATTTTTTAAACTAGACATTTTCGATGAGATGTTTTCCATTATATTTTTTCGATATATTTTCCTAATTTTTTTAACACTTATATACAACAAACAATTGAAAAAAAAATTGCTGAATTGATTGCGTTCCCTGACCTTTAATTGACCTTTTAATAGTTATTAACTCATTTTATTTTTTTACATTCCTTTTTCATTTTGTTATATTTTTATCTTTCATTGTGTTAGTAAGCTACCTTTGCTTTAATTTTATTTGTATCGTAGATTGTCGAACTGCTAAACGTGCTAAGCCGAATGATGCTATTTATAATAGTGATTTGGTTACAGCCTTAAAAAATATAGAGGGTCATTATTTAAACAAAATTGGGGAAGTTAATAGTGATATGACGAGTATTCTTAAGGATATCTTATCAGATGTGAAAGATGTTTTCATAGACAAAATGTCTTTATTATTATCGAATTATAAAGCACTGGAAAAACCAGATAAATGTGTCAAAACTTATTCCAATATAATTAGTAAAAGAGAGGGACGGGGATCATATAGTTAATTCTATTAATATCAAAAATAACATTGTCAAGCCTAACAAAGCAAAAATTATCGAGTTGAAAAAAGACATTGTTTCTAAAATTAATCTTAAAGAAAACAATCTACAAGTATTAGATATAAAAGTAAAGAATAATGGAACAGCTTCCATTAAAGTTGATAATAATAATAAGGAACAAAATACTATCATCAATGCTATTAAAAATAGTTTTGATATTGTTCCCAATAAAACATTAAAACCTAGGTTTTTTATCAAAGGTATTTCAAAAGATTTGAAGAGTAACGAACAACAACAACAACACGTTGTTTTTGGAAGTTATTCTTTTATCACTATTATATTTTCAATTAGTTAAGACATTTCTTTCGGATAATTTTGCAATTTATCTTGAATGAGGTTCTATATTTGAAAATATACAATTTATCTGAATATATTTGAAGCAGCATATTAAATCCTTCTCAACCTCCCAAGTAATTTTCTAAATAATATAATTCTAAATTAAATTAGAATTTTTCCATTTTTAAAATTTTTTTACCTTTTTAAAATTTTAAATTATTTATTTAAATTTGAAATTTAGACGTTTTTAAAATTTTGAAATTCAATAATGTATTTATATAATAGTTATGGGTTATATAATAATATATATTTGAGTTATGGCATCGTCAAAAATTGTGATTCAGGAATGTAGATTTATATATTTACGTAAATATGTTTTTGTCATTTAAACTTAAAATAAAGACATTTTTTGAATTAGCGCAAAAAACTACGCTGATATGTATACTATTTAGCATACGCAAAAAATTTTTTTTTCAAATATACAGTACTGGCAAAATTTTGAGTATATAGAAAATTTCTATATTGAAATTTTGAGCTAAAATATCTCGAGAAGTACAAATCGTGTGAAAACTGGAGATGGCTCATTTATCGATTTGGTATTTAAAATCTCGGAAAATATTTTATTCTGTATGTTTTTTGGTTGATCGAACATTCAAAATTTTCAAATTTGGACGCAATTTTTCGGGAAAGTATAATATTTGAGTAGACGAAGATAGGGACGCCATCCTTGACAAAAAATAAAATCTGAAATTATAATATTAAATTTTTGATTTTGTGATAATTTAATTATGCATTAATAAATTGTTAAAAAGTAAATATATATATATATACATATAGACCTTTATTTAAATTTTATAGAGTTCGCCACCCTATATAAAGAAAAAATGCCTAGTTATAACAAAAGTATTAAAAAGGCTGGATTTTCCAAAAATCAATCAAAATTAAAGTTCACAAAAAAAATGAATGTCAGGCAATTAGTGAGTTGAAAAAACGATAACCAAATCGAAAGACCATCTCTAGATGAAAATGCCACTTCATCGCAATCATTTGAAAACACGTTTGAAGAAGTTTATGCGAAAAATTATATATATAAATTTATAATATCATTTAAAAATCTATTGTTTGATACTGCATTTGGGATACTTTGACCTAAATTTGATTCATTTTGGTACCCATTTAAGACCATTGTTCCCTTTTGTTTTGCAGAAGATTTAAGGCAGATGATCTGCTAGTGAGTTTATTTTAGTTGTTTGTTTCTTTTTTGAAGCGCATTTTGTCTGAACAAAGATCATCAATGCTCCATGAACGAAAGCGAAATCTTATAATTTTATCATATTTGAGAAAGCAGAATTCAATTGTTTTGAATCTATAAATGAAATTGGCATTGTTGATTTGATATGAAAATGTGTATATTTCATGTAAAATTTTAATGAATGTTCTCGAAGACATTTTAGAAATAAACCCAACTTTGTACACTTAGAAATATTTTCAATTCTAACTGCAAAAACAACCATAAATGAAATAGGCATTGTTAATTTTTTATAAAAGAGTGTATATTTCATGTAATATTTTAACTTAAGTTCTCGGAGACCAGATTTTAAAAATAAACCGCAAATTTGTTTTACATTGATTTAGCATTTTCAATTTTTAGATGCAAAAATTATAAGAAATTGCTATTGTTGATTTGTTATAATAATGTGTATATTCCATGTAAAATTTGAAGGAATGTTTTCAGAAACAGATTTTAGAAGTAAACCGCAGGTTTGTTACACACTTATATGTATTTTCAATTTCTAAATTCCAAAAATGAAATCAGTATGCCCGATTTGATATAAAAAAATATATCATGTAAAATTTGAAGGTATATTTTATTTGATATATTACTCATCAATCAAAATTTTGATTGACATTTCCCAAAAAGTAACCATGATTTTAAAAAAATTTAAACAATACAGTTTTATGTGTTCAAAACTGTATATATTTATAAATTTTCAAACGAGTATATAATATAGAACTAAGGTTATACGCTTAACTAGAGATACTGTCAGAATTTTTTTGAAAAAGTTTAACTTTTAATTTTGATTGACAGATTTAGACATGAAAAGGTGATTCAACTGCCATGAAAATGAATTTTAGGAAATGTCACGAAGTATGGTAGCAAAAGATGTAGTCAATCTGGTACAAGAGAAATTTTAGTTGAGGGGGGGGGGGCTAAAATCAGGGTGATTCAGATTTTTAAATATAAGCCTATATTTTGTGCCCCTCTTGTGCCCCCCCCCCCCCCATGTACTTCGCTCTGGCTATGCTACTGCTACCAACTCTTACCCATGGTGTGATCTTATTAATTCCCATTTCTGATCTAAATTTTCAATGGTTGCCAACGTTGTAAGATGATTTTTATTTTAATTTTATATTTATTTTTTTATACATAACATAGACATCTTACCCATACACATAGACCATTCTAATAACTACACCTGTCATATTTGAAAAATATCTAGTTTTCCTTCATCTCTCTTTACCTCGCTTTCCTCTTTTTTTCTAACTTCGAAACTATGGAAAACAACCCCATATAATCTATACACATGAACACCTATCCCCCCACAACTAAACGACCATGTTCTGAAATTAAATCCCAAACCCCAACAACCTCTCAAATTATCTCTAACCTGTTTGATGACTTCATTTCTCACGCCTCACTATCCGCTGAAGACAGCATTAAATTATACAAACTTAAATCTGACACCGTTTTAAACATTGCCTCAAACCTAGAAATTAAACTTATGAGTCTCCCCAATACACACAATTCCAATAATACCAGTTATGCTTCAACTGCTGCTACCCAATCAACGATCATTACTAACCCATCTACTTCTCGTAAACCCAACTTCCTCCCTAAACCACTAAAAAGTTAGACCCAAAACTCTTAATCCAAATAATCCCTAAGCAATCAACTAAATCCCCCACCGAAATTATAGATTTTAAAAAATCCATAATCAAGAAAATGGAACACAAATTAAACCCTTTCACCATAAAAAACACCAGAAGCTCTAACGAAGAAAGTCTCTATTTTCAATTATCCTCAACCGCAGAAAAAGAAACTGTTTTTTCTAAATTGAATAAAAACGGTGTCACCACCAACAGTATTCCACCTTCATACCCCACTTCCCTACTTCCCAGTATCCCTAAAGAAATACCCCTAGACTCTCTATCCAAACTACTTTACGAAAGTAACCCCCATATAAAATCCTTAGGTACACTTGAATCTTAAAAAAAAACGAGGAAAATAGGGTATATATTCTTTTCGCCCTAGTAACTCGATAATAGCCAAATTCCTAATGTAAAACCCTAAACTTATAGTAGAAAACCTCATTCTAACCTCCAAAATACTAAACCAAATTACATCAATGAAACCTGCCTCAAATTTAACCACGCAACCTTACACTGCAAATCAAACTCTCCCCACTGCGCTCACTGTGGTCAAAGAGATCATTCTATTGCCTATTGTATCTTTAAAGAAAACCCTGTACGTCTAAAATGCTCTAATTGCAAACAACAACATTCAGTCCTCTCCCACACATGCTCCTTTCGACTACAACAGCTTACTAACTTAAATAAAAACCACCAAAACCTACTCAAAACCTTTGTATGTTAAACATCTCCACATAAATCTAAACCATTCCAAAACAGCTTGGTCGAACCTCCTCAACATCCTACATTCTAACTCTTTTGATATTATATCCATAAACGAACCCTACACAAAAACTCTTCTTCCTCTTCAATTCCCCCAAATTCCACTGTACTACAAGCCCCTAAAGTAACTCTTTATTCAGCTTGTATCATCATAAAATCATCTATACATTTTTCTTTCATTCATCAACGCTCGACCCAAGAATACATATTTGTACTAATATTTAGCGAAAACTCACCCCTTATTTTCAGCAAAATATTTAATATAACTGAAAATTCGATAGAAGATACTCTTTGAAAATTCCATTTAAAAGAGCATAGCTAAAAATATTCCTTGTTTCCTCCAATTTCTTACGTTTATGGCCGGCTTATTTCCTCGGGAGGCGAATTAGGCCATTTTTTTAAGATAAAAACCTCTACAAAAACAGATTCTAATATCAGTTAATTTTTTAGAGCAAAATAAAAAAGTATTGACATATGCCAGGGTCGGGCAAATTATGATAATAATCATAATCAGAATCGGAAAAATTTGATGAATCGTAATCAGAATCATAATCATTTTTTTAAAAAACTTAAATCAATATCAAGCTTAATATTTCGCAAAATCAATTTCAATTAGTAATTGTATTTACTTTTGAAAATTTTAATCAGTTTTGCAACACTTTATCGTAGCTTATCCTACTTCTGTAATTCTTCATCAGATAAAAAGCTAATCCTAATTAAGTATCTTAAGAATTGTGGATAATAAGGCCTTCTCCAAAATTGAAAATCGATATAAATCCACAACACATGAGATATCAACGTTAAAAGATTTAGAAGAAATATTAACATTTTTTGAGAAAGACACTAAACTGACCGAAGGAGATTCTTCTACATCAGATATTACAATGTTCGTTGTTCGCGGTTTAGATGCATCAATGAAGAAACTAACATAAAAATTCACGTCCAAATAAGTGAAAAGGCTAGTTAGACCTGTTGTTTACCGACTTGCTCTTTAAATCACCCAGACTTTCCATCTTGCAGATACACTAGATCTTTGTTTGTGTACCTCAGTAGAACGATCAGAAATTCGTTAAAATATATGAACTGATCTGCACAGTACTTTCCTTATCTAGGCATCACAATTAGATTACAATCTGCCTACAGAGAAGAAATTAGGTTTAGAGAAGGAATTTTTTCATTCATACAGCCAGAAATCGAGGAAACATGCCCTATATTATTTGACAGCTATGATAAAAATTAAGTTTATATTTTGTATCAGCAAGGATAATGATCCAGTAAACTACTGGATACTAAAGCATTCAATCTTTTCACAGTTAGCTAAACTCACATGTAAATATCTACAAATAACTACCTCAACCCACGAGAAAACGTGTCTTTAATTATGACACCTAGATAACAATAGAACATCATCTGCTTATAGAATGCACTTATTGTTTTTAGAATAAATATTTACGATATCATTTATGAAAATGAAAAAAAGAAAAGGACCGAGAATTAATACCTGAGGAGTACCTATGCAAACATAACAAACAGAAGAGGAGAATTTATAACATAAAAGCGACGTGAAGATAAAAAAATATTTAATCCAGTTAAGAATAGTACCTCTATAAACATATCAGTATAATTTATGACATAAAATAATAGGTTGGCAGAATCAAACGCTTCTTTGAAGTCTAAGAAGACACCTAGAGTCATGTGATTTCTATTGAAAGAGATGGAAATAGGCGCGAGAGAAAATAGTGCATCTTGTGTGGATCGTTTTGCACAAAAGCCAAATTGATTATAAGAAATCAATTTATGATCGATACAAAAAGTATAAATTTGACTAAGGTAGTTTTTTCAAAGATTTTCGAAAAACATTCTTAAGTAACTTAAGTGGTTTAAGATCAACGAAATGGGACGATATGAATCAACATCATTAGAATCTTTACAAGGCTTACAAATGAGAATTGTTTTGGTAAGTTTAAGAGAACAGGGAAATTTGCCTTCAATAAGAGATGAATTGAAATTATGTATTAGAGGTGAAAAATACATTTTCATAGAACGAACATATTTATGTTCAGATATTTTTTGTTTCTGTTTTAGAAGGGCAAATAGATTCAAATGATTTAAAGGAATAGTTTTATCTATTTTATTTAAGCTTCCCGACAAGTTAAAGTTTTCTTTACTTTTTAAAAAGTAATTGCTATGTTCTTCAGCAGTAAAAGTTTTGTTTTTCACATGAATAATATGGTATATCATTCTTCTAATGACAGTTCTCCAAATGTTTTATTTGAAGAATTAAAAAGAATAGATTGGAATTGTTTGACTTTTTAAATTTGTAAAATTAAAAAAATTTTTTATAGGCTTTCCAGTTGTCATTAGAATGTGAAGTACTGTATTTAGAATAAAGTGAAATTTTCTTTTTTCGAAGAGCATTGAGCCATATTTAGGTGTTAGAAAGGAGAAACATTGATCATATATTTCATAAAAAGATGAGTAAAAATTATCATAAGAAGAGTTAATTTCTAGAGTTTAAAACTGATGACCAATTAAAACAAGAAAGTTTTTGAATGTAGCCTGGAAAATTTTTCTGTGGGGAATTACGATTATTAGAAGTGTGAAGAATACATTCACTAGAGAAAATGTAGCAAAACGAGGCAAAGTTAGAAAGATGATGCAACAAACATAAATAAAAGGTAATTGATATCATAGGGTTCTTAAAATTTACAAATATGTTGATTCAGACTTGTTAGACTGAAACGTGTTGCTTTAATTATTAGGGAAAAAAATTGAAAGACATCAAATCATTAAAAAATGACTCAAGTTTGAATAAATCTATATTAAAATCGCATAACAAAAATGTATTGTCAGAAGAAAATTAAAGAAAACCAGATTTAATAAAACTTAGAAAATCCTGAATGTTAGAAGAGGGGGAACGATATATATAAAAGAGGTTCATAGTTTTGTTCAAATAAAAAATCACAAAAATTGAAAGAACATTCCAATATTTAATATTTTTACAAAATAAAATTGTTAGCAAAAAAAACGCCTATCCCACCACCAGGGATCATTTGAAATTTTTGAAACATTGGTTATAGTATTGATATCTTTTTTTATTTTGGGATCACTTTTCATCGAGTAATGACACAATAGGTGAGATTGAAAATTTAGGCTGATCTTCACATACTAAATCAAATTTAACTTTGTAAGCTTTTTTAGGCATTCATCTCAAACAAAAATATGACTAAAAATCTCAATTTACCTGCTTAATAAGAAAAATACATGTAAAAAATTTAGATTTCATTATTAAATTAAAAATTTTTAATAAATTTTTTTTAGTATTTACAAATTTTTTTTTGGAGTTTTATTAGTTCTAACATATTCAGATTTTCATTTAAACCACGTTTTAGATGTTCCTTTTGTTTGTTTCTTTCTTGCCTTTTGTGCTAACATCCAAAGGACCACTAGTTACTCGCAAGGTATTGATAAATACTTAATAAAATAAATTTTAAATCATTTATCACACTTTTTAAATATTTTCTCTCAGATTGATGAAAACATTCAATCTTTTCATAATATATACCGTACAACATGTGTATAACCGCCACTATTGGGACCTGAGAAAAAGTACATCATGCTCTTGTCACTATTACGCACACATAAAATTATTAAATACGTTTGAACAATAAACTTTATTAAAATGTATACACACTGTAAAATATATATATAACACTTCCAAACAAAAAAAATAATTTAAAATTTTAATAAGATTTATTTGATAGCTGGAGTGAGCAAGACGTAAAAACTATATTTTACACATTTCTACATAATTTACTTAAGGAAATCTTTTATCTTCATTTATTTCTTTTCCTTCATAAGTTCCATGTAAGTAGTTTTTATCTGCAGGCTTACCAGGTTCATTAATAGTTTGCGTTTATTGAGTTTTTTAAGCAATGCACTTGCTAGATTCAGCCTAGATTGACTGATTTTATCTACGCATATGAATATTCATAATTTGATAATGCGATAATGTTTAACGCTTTATAAATGATTTGAGAAGGGTGTCACTTAAATTAACCTAGACTAATCTATAATCATTAGAAAATTTATAAAAATACCCCCGTTATTAATGAAATCAGTTTTGTGATAATTTTAAAACATTTTTTGAAAATAATTTTCAATGAATTGGGATTAAAACACGCTGTCTTTTGATTGCTGTTTGTACATGTTACTGTGAATTGGCTAGATCATTTAACCCTATTAGTGCTGGGCAAAATTTGTCCGCTCAAGTGCTGGGGGCGTAAAGTGCCCCCCCCCCTATTTTTATCAGATATTAATAAGTTTTTATAAATATTTTTAATGTTACATATATATTTCAACTATGCTGAATTCAGTGGTGATGTCCATTTTTTATCAAAATCAATCAAACCTGTCAAAAAATTGATTTATATTTGACAGCTCATCTCAAAAAGGAACATTTTATTTAAATAATTATATAAAGTTTTTTACGCATGTATACCCATTTTCAAATATGCTGAATTCAGTGGTGATATTCATTTTTTATGAAAATCAATCAAACCTGTCAAAAAATTGATCTAAATGTGACAGCTCATCTCAAAAAGGAACTTTTTATTTAAATAATTATATAAAGTTTTTTACGCATGTATACCCATTTTCAAATATGCTGAATTCAGTGGAGATATTCATTTTTTATGAAAATCAATCAAACCTGTCAAAAAATTGATTTAAATGTGACAGCTCATCTCAAAAAGGAACTTTTAATCTAAATAAGTATATAAAGTTTTTTATACGTGTATACCACCCATTTTCAAATATGCTGAATTCAGTGGCGATATTCATTTTTTATGAAACTCAATCAAATCTGTCAAAAAATTGATCTAAATGTGACAGCTCATCTCAAAAAGGAACTTTTTATCTAAATAAGTATATAAAGTTTTTTACACATGTATACGCATTTTCAAATATGCTGAATTCAGTTGTGATATTCATTTTTTATGAAAATCAATCAAACCTGTCAAAAAATTGATCTAAATGTGACAGCTCATCTCAAAAAGGAACTTTTTATCTAAATAAGTATATAAAGTTTTTTACACATGTATACCCATTTTCAAATATGCTGAATTCATTGGTGATATTCATTTTTTATGAAAATCAATCAAACCTGTCAAAAATTGATTTAAATGTGACAGCTCATCTCAAAAAGGAACTTTTTATCTAAATAAGTATATAAAGTTTTTTACACATGTATACCCATTTTCAAATATGCTGAATTCAGTGGTGATATTAATTTTTTATGAAAATCATTCAAACCTGTCAAAGTGATTTACATATGACAGCTCATCTCAAAAAAGAAACTTTTTATCTAAATAATTATATAGTGTTTTTTACACATATACACCCATTTTCAAGCATGCTGAATTCAGCGGTGATATTAATTTTTTTTTATAAAAATCAATTAAAGTTATCAAAGCATTGATTTATATATGACAGCTCATCTTAAAAAGAAACTTTTTATCTAAGTAATAATATAAAGTCTCTCATACAAATTTTCAAAAGATTTTATAATACGTTTTATTTTTTTTAATAAATATTTCATACTCAAGATGATTGTAGAAAGTATTATAAGCCAAAATATACAAAAAAAAAAGTATATTTTTACTATATACCTAATATGCAATTTTTTGAAAATTTTTTACAGAACTGATTTTCAGGCATGCATTACTAATTCAATTGCGGCTTCGAGATATTTTTTAACCGTATTATCCAAAATCCAGTAGAGAAATATAATAAGCATAGTCGATTTGGTACAAAACAGATATTGTATTTTTTTGGAAATATTTTTGAAGACAGTATCTAGAAGTAAACCGCGCAAATCTGATTCAAGCTTCCAGATATTTTAAAACCATAAATGCCAAACCTGAGTCCAAAAATGAAACCAGCATCTTCCATTTGGCATAAAAACAGATATTTTATTTAAATTTCAAAAATATTTCTGTAGACAAAGACGTAAATCGAAAATTTGATTGACACTTTCAGACATTTAAAACCTCTAAACTGTAAAAAATTGATTTCAGAAATAAAAATATCTCATAATGGAACTTGGTATAAAAACATATATTTCATGTAAAGATTAGACGCAGGTATACATTTTGGGATATAGTTGAATTCAGTGGTGATACTGCAAATTTGATTGACACATCAGTAAAACCTGTAAAATGTGATTTAAACTGTGATATTCTCAGAAATGAATCATTTTGATCTATTGTATAAGATATAAAGTTTTTTAGAGTGTAAACCCAAATTTAATTGATACGTATCAGTGGCTATTTTCAAATTCATACTGCAAAAATTGGTCCATAAATGAAACTAGCATGGTTGATTTAGTATAAAAACATATATTTCATTGTAAAATTTGAATGAATGTTTTTGGAGACAATTTTTAGAAGTAAACCGCATATTTGATTAACACTTATAGCTATTTTCACATCCTAAATGTAAAAAATGAGTTTAGAAATGAAAACAGCATGATTGATTTGGTATAAAAACATATATTTCAAGAGAATATTTTTGGAGACAATTTTCAGAAGTAAACCGCAAATTTGATTAATACTTATAGGTATTTTCAAATCCTAAATGTAAAAAATGAGTTCAAAAATGAAAACAGCATGGTCGATTTGGTATAAAAACATATATTTTATGTAAAATTTGAAGGTATATTTTATTAGGTATATTTTTGATTAATCAAAATTTTGATTGACATTTTCTAAAAAGTAGCCATGATTATTAAAAAAATTAAATATATAAAGTGTTATGCGTTCCAAACTGTATATAATTATAAATTTTCAGGGTATTATATAATATAGATCCTAAGTTATAAGGTTAAGTACAGATAATGTAAAAATTTTGCTGAAAATTTTTTTATTTTGATTGACAGTTTTGGACATGAAGGGGTCATTCAACTACCATGAAAATGGTTTCAAAAGATGCAGCTAGCGATTTTAGGAAAAGTCACAAAATTTGAAGGGATATGATTCAGCCAATTTTCTACAATTAATTTTTTAGTGAAGGGGGCGTTTTACGCCCCCCAGCACTAATAGGTTTAAATCGAGCCTGAAAATACCGATCTAATGGCGGTTATACACAGGGCTTCCTGCCATTTTGGGCCAACAAACGGGTGGTGGTCGTGACATGGCAAAGCTGGCCTTTAGACAAAGTTTTCCTGTATTTTATCTACACATTAAATGTTAATATATTTTTCTATAAGATGAATACACTTTTACTTGACTTACCAATGCCTACTATTTTATATAATCAAATTTTGATCTGTTTTAGGTATTCTTTGACATCAAATGTGGTAGTAATTCTCCGCAAAGGGTGGTTATAGATTTATTTGGAAAAACTGTTCCTAGAACTGTTGAAAATTTTGTCACACTTTCAAAAAGAGAAGGAAAAGAAGGGGTAAGTTTTTGAAACATTGGTTATAGTATAGATATCTTTTTTTATTTTAGTATAAAGGATCACGTTTTCATCGAGTAATAAAAGATTTCATGATGCAAGGAGGTGACTTCACTAATGGTGATGGAACTGGGGGTATATTTCATTTTAAATATAAACTTGCTATCTAGTGTAAAATTAAGCCCTGGACCCAATAATTTCAATTACAAGTTACATTTACATATATCTTACTTTATTATTCTGAACTCTTTGGTTATCAGGCCCTTTTTCTATTTAAACTTTTATACGTTGTTCTAGTTACTCAATGTTTATTCAAAACAGTGATGATTAAATAGTATACCCAAGAAAATCATTTTCTTATATTATCTGGATAAAAATTATTTATAGTCAACGTGCAACTATTCATAAAAACAAATTAATATAGGATAATTTGTTTGTGACAATTCCTTAGAGTCTTAAATACTTTACAATATTTTTTATATGAGGATTAATTTAAGATTTGGATAATCTACTGAATCTTGTGAGGTAAAAATGTCGTTCCACTCCATAATCCATAGAAAACCCTGAAAAATTTTCTGCATTTTTAAAGAATTTACACAACCTGTTTTCTATTTGAGGGTTGTCAGCTAACACCAAATGCTTAAGAAGTGTGATGTCTATGGTTGTCGAGACAACTATGGAGATAAATTAGGGAAGCGAATACAATAGGGGCAACTCGCTCGTTTTCAACGGTGGGCTCTGGATAGATGTTATGCGAAATGAGCCTGCCTTTTTACTACAGATAATAAGGATCCATGTTTGTCCTCATTATTCTGATTGTGAATGGATTTCAATTAAAGGTGGCAAAAGACCAAGCCAACCACCATTGTTGAAGTCACAAGTCATGCGTAAAGCAAGTCTCCTCAATAACCAGAAATACAACTGCTTCAATAAAGGCTTACGATGAAAACGAACGACTTCAAACGGAAGTTATAAGATAGGCGATTTTCTATTTGTAATGCCATTCAGAAGAAGTTCTCAATAAACCATGGGATTTTTCATGGTAGTCATGATATTTAGATCTTTAAAAAATGATACAACAGGACGTTCTGATCATCTCGCCAGCTCCAAATTAAATGGTACGAAGGTCTAACTCAATTGTTTTATCTTGAGCTGGATATTTGAAACACACGTTCACCTTTAATTCACCTCCAAATGACGTAGAAAGTTAAAATTTTTAAAAATTACTTGCCCTCGAAAATATAGATGAACCCAAGTTTCAGATTCCGAACATAGAGGATACGACTACTTCTATTTAAGGGGTCTACGTCTAAAAGTAGATTATAAAGAGAAGGCGTAATCTAATGAAAATTTTAATTGTGAATAGTCCAGGGCTGGGGAGACAAAGCCAGATAATTTTGGAGGAACTGGAATCAAGTTGATCATATTTAGTAGCAAAACCAAACTGACAACTAATATAAAGCAACTATCAATAAAACTAATTAAATTTATATATTAATTCTTTAACAAATTTAGAAGCTATTTAATTGACAACTAACTATGTAATGATCAAACCTATTGACAAACTTTAACTCAACATAGCTTATTTGATAAGCTATGGAAGCGGAGCAGGAAGCACTAGTTTTAAAACAATAGCTCTGCTGTCGGAGCCTATTTCAAGCCAGCTCTGGTAATTTTTCAGCCTCACTTTTATATGATCAGCGTAACAGTCCTTTGAAGAGTTATATCATTTTAATAAAAAAGTAAATATCTTATCTACCGTATTGTATTTAACTAGGAAATGGTGTAATGATATAGGATTCTATATCTATTCACTGTTGTGCAAATCTGAAATGCTTTCAGACTCTTTTAGGATTCGCAAATTTGAAAAATATTTGTAATCATTACGTGCTAGTGAAGATTTAAATAGCTCAATTTTTGCTTGAAAGCCCATTATGATTGTTCGAGCCTGAATGATAGTAACATTTTTCCCTTGCAGACGTTTTTGAACTTGGTTAAATTTTGAATAAAGATCTGCTAAATAAAACAGATGGTTCTTGCACTGCTTCAACTCCTCACATAATGATGGATCTATATTGCTTAAAAATTCTTCTGTTGAATCATACAATTCAACAAGCCTCTGCAAACTATCACCTTGATAACCACCTTACTTCAGTGTGCAAAAGTAATTGGTTGAAAATCTCATCATTTTCCTCACTTAGCTTTTCAAACAGTCGGGAATTAAGAGGGTGGGCTTTCATTTTATTGATTGATCTTATGCACACTTTCAAAGCTTCATGCAGTTCACCACTCAGTTTTTTTGCTACAAGATGCTGTCTGTGTAAAACACAGTGAACAGCATATACAGTAGAAACCTTTTCCTTTAAAAAGACAGAAAAACCTCTGTAACGACCTACCATAGCTGGTGCACCGTCGGTAGAAACTGCAATAATATTTCCGAGCGGAATGTTGTGGTTGTTTAAATATTCTTCTAAGCATAAAAAATAGTTTTACCTTTTGAATCAGTTTCAAGATAATTAGCGAACAGAAACTCATCAACAGTATCATTAAGAGTTGGGCTATGAAACCTCACATAAGCCATTAGGATATTTGAATTTCCAAAAGTTGATTCATCAAGTTGAATAGCAAACTTGCAATGCTGAAGCTCAGAGGTCACTATTTTTTCCACATCAAAGGCCATTTCTTCAATGCGCCGTTGCACAGATCTTGCACTCAAAGGTATGGATTTTAAAACTAGTGTGGAGTCTTTCTTTAGAACATATTCAATTGCATCTTTTATAGCAGGTAATATAATTTCTTTGCCAATAGTGTACGGTGTGCCCTTCTTTGCTATATTAAGAGAGATATTGTATGATGCTTTTAGTCCTCCTTCACTATCACTGCTAGCAGATGATTTTAAAAAAGCATTCAAGCTTGGCCTAGCTCTCAATTTTCCTTTCAGCATTTTAAAATAATCAAGATCTTTATTTTTTTATCAGAATGAATCCTTTCTAAATGATCTTTCATTTTAGTTGGCTTCATGGCATCATTGCTGAAAGTTTTTTCACATAACAAGCACATGGGTATAGTTTCATTGACAAACGATGGTACAAAACCAAATTTCAAATAATCCTGAGAATATTGCCTACATTTTTTCTTAGAATTGGTACTGGACATTATGGGTATTGAAAATGAGAATTTATGTACAAGCAGAACGAGTTTCAACACAATAACACAAAAGCAGCAAAAGACGAGCACAAATATAAATAAAAGATGTCGGACAACTAAGAGTAAAAAGCAGTATGTATCGGCAAGCAAGACTGCTACACATCTTTAATCGACCCCCAGGGGTCGATATCGACCACTTTGCCGACCCCTGATTTAACTAAATATAGTCCTTCAGTATTCTATGATTGAATAACTAGAAATACAGATTTTACCTTAAAAAACGTAAATGTCTATAAGTGTGTTTGTTTTAATATTTTGTGTTTCCTAAAATCCAAATTATTCCTTGAATCGTTATGCTTTCATTTCAAACATATTTAAATTCATATTTTTTCTTTTAAAGGTAAAAGTATTTTTGGCATGAAATTTGAAGACGAAAATTTCAAACTAAGACATAATGGAAGAGGTTGGGTGTCAATGGCCAATGCTGGTAAGGATACTAACGGCTCTCAATTCTTCATATTATTTGGGAAGACGCCTTGGCTTGATAAAAAACACGTTGTTTTTGGAAAGATCACTGATGGATTGGTAATATCTATTATGCTTTCATTCAAACTATAAAATTATAAATATATATATATTTTTTAATGAAAGCTTTCAAGGAATAAAATATTGCAAGTAGAAAATTGAATGCAAACACCTCTTTGAATTAGTACACATGGTAATGTTTCATTGAAATATTTGTTAGTCGTTTAAAAGTAATATTTTCAATCAATGACCTTTACTGTATTTAAACAATGTTTTATATTTTCCTACATTATTTTTTCGTATATAAGACTAACCTGAGTTCCATTGGTCAAACTCAGCTTTTAACAGTAAAAACAGCAATGAAAATAAAGAATTGACTAAAACTCTATGTTGGTGAAAAGCAATTTCACCCCTTTGAAAACGTCAAACTCCCACAGCCTACCCGTTGTTGGAGCGATTCCATAAGGAAAAATCGGAGGAAAGATTTTCGGCGCACCATACTCAGAACCCGGCCATTTTCTTCTTGCTGGAGACGTCGAGATAAATCCGGGACCCAACTCATCCAATACACATTGGTTACACCTAAAATGCGCAGGGATGTAACTCAAAGACTAATAAAAAATAGGTATACAGAAGACACAAATACCAAGTGAAATTCATCTAAAACAAAACACATCATGACACAACTTCAAAATAGAAAACACTGCAGCAAAACTTTCAACATCCTACAAATCAACATAAAGGACTACAAGAAAAATCATTGAACTTGACACTAAACACACATTCACAATTCAGACAATTAGGATACAAAAAACAGAACTCCAAACATTTTAAACTATATACACGCCTCCGCACTGAAGGACAACACAAACAAGGAGATGAACTCCTAATATATATTCACCTTTACACCACTTGCAACACCATCGCCAACAGTAATATAAATTATCAAACTCCTTCTAATATAAAAAATGGCTACATATATCAAGCATACCTCCGAGAGACCGTAAACCTCAACTACAGCATCGAAGACACCGACATTTTCAACACCTTCGCTTACTTCACAACATTAGAACACAGCATCATCACTGGAGACATGAACGCGCATTCCACCCCTTGACACTCACCCATCGAAGACCGCTGAGATTCTACAAAACACCAATCACACAATTCTCAACTTAAACAATACGGATCTTATCACATAAACATAAGACATCCTAAAAATCTAGGATACGAGGCACAAGCATATCTTACAGACATATCCAACATCACTCAACAAAGATGTCACATATGGAAGACCTCTAAGATAATCCCAATACCCAAAAAAGACCACACACAAGGCACATCATATCCGCCCTCTCAATCTCCTCTAGCAAAAACACTAGAAAAATAATACTAAAGTACATCACCATCCACCTACGCTTCACACAATCAACATAATCATACCTGGATTTAACGAAAATAAGCCTCCGTAACGCACCATATCATTGAATATGAGTAAGGCTTTTGGCTCTGTTCACACGCACACGCTAATACACAAACTCTACAAATCCAATATTTGTGCTTTTGATACCAAAAAAATTACAGAGAAACGATATTTTACTAATTTGGATTATTTTATGATGGTTTATACTTTTTTATATTAGGATATCTTGCATTGCGCAGAAAATACTGAAACAGACAAAAGAGACAAACCTTTAGAAGATATAGTGATTGTGAATTCTGGAGAAATTCCCGTTGAAATTGAATATCATTTAATTGATGATTTATAAATTTATTTTTCAATAAAAAACATTTTTCAATTTAAATTAATTTATAAAATAAATTTAGGAGATGGCAAAATGTCATCAAAGATATAGTTATTGGTTGTGTAGACGCTTTTAGCGAGCATTTTTATGCTTTGCGCCATCTCCTCACCTAAATAAATAATATAATTTATGAATACAGACAGATTATTATTATTAGTTTCAGCTTACTATTTGATGGATTTATTATAAACGGTGTCTGCTTGTTTTTTTCACCTCTTTTATGATAATTCATTATATTTACCGGAGCTGATCTTGCGAAATTTTTTGTCACATCTAATGGCTGTTCCTCGTCAACACTATGTGATTCCAGGTCTAGAGTTGAGTTAGAGGAGTTTGAATCTTGGTCGATATCTTCAATCATCAAATCGTCTAGGATATCTTTATCTGTATTTTAGTTAATAAATAAAGGCATTGTTTAAAAATATTATAAATATAATAGCTTACTTTCAGGATTTTGAATTGGATTTTGATTTGTGTCTGAATTCATATCTACTTTTTCTTTAGCTACACTTTTCATACTAGAGTTATCAGGTTTTAAATTCAATGAAAAGTTTGAAAAGCTTTTTATAAATTCAGTAAACGTGACAGTATCATCTGGTGCATAAGAAATGCAAAGCTTTTTCAACTTGTTTTCCTTCGATCTTTTGTACCTAGCAATAGAAAAGTATGGATTTAACATCAAAAAAAATTATTAGGGTCAGACACACATGGTGCAAACCTTTACATAATAAGGACACTATCGGCATCCACCTAAGGAGCTGGGTTAATAAGTAAGCAGTCTCTTACCTGCATGGTAAGAAAAATCAATGCAGATATTTACATTTATAACTTGGATTTGCGTCTTATCAATCACCAAGCTTTTTAAAACTTGTTAGTTTTTATTTGTTATTAAATGTGTATAATTCCACTACAAAAATATTACATGTAAAGATATATGTATTAAGGTTGTCTTGATGGAACACTAAAGTAATAAATTGAAGATTTTCATTTTTATATTATTATTTTGAATGTAAACTATGATAAAAAAAAATTTAATGCAAATTGTGAGGCTAACAATTTTGGAAAGGGAATTTAATTTTGACAAAGGATCAATGGGGACCTTCGGAGTAAAAAATTTGAGAAACACTGAACTAGAGTGTATTTTTTTAATAAGGAAAGAAATTCAAATCAAAGAATGATCAAAAAAAATTGTTACTTCATCAGTAAAATCTTTTTTTCACTTTCAGCATTTTTAATCAATCTACTTAACTCTTCTTTTTGGTCTGTGATAAACTTTTCGATCCGTGCTTCTGCGTTTCTTTTCAGAAATCGAACATACTTCTCATAACTATCTTCAATACAATCAACATCTGATTTTTCGATCAGCGTAAGTTGTTCAACTCTAGGTGAGTCTGAAAAAGGTATTTGTAGAAATTCGGTACGATATAAACAAGAAATGAAATAGATTACGAATAATATAAGAGATCTTACCCTTCTTACCTTCGTGAAATACTTTGTTACTTAAAAATTTGTTTTCCTAATAAATTTTTACATTGTAAGGTGATCGATTTTATATGAAATGGAACTGTTAATACAATATATGTATTTCAAAAACAACAAATATTTTTTTGCTTACTATTCTAGTAAAGAAAAAAACGGAATAAACAAAAATGTGCTTGCCATCTAAGAATTATAATTTTGAAACAATTTTAATGGTGCTTGGCATACCTACCTAATCCTTCTTTTTACACCAGTTTTAAAAACAGTAATCATGAATTTATTAATAAATTGGTGTATATTTATTCCTATAAACAATTTATACCATGAAAAGAGATTTTGGTGCTTATAGGAAAATATTTTTTAAAACGGATCAAAGTTATGTTAAGCAATATTTCATATTTGCGTACTTTTCATATGTTAATTGCAAAAATTAAAAAAATCAGAAAGTTATCGGAATTTTGAATTTGTTTTCCTAATAGTACTTTATCTCAAAACTATTTCAAATTATATTTATTAAGAGACATGATTTATAAATAAAAGAAACCAATGATAAGTAGAATTGTTTTTGAAATACGTGCTTATGGTTGAGTGTGACTGCTTAATATTCAATAACAAAATATAAATCAGCGGTAGGGTTTTTTATCCGTAAAAGCTAAAGTTTTATTGAAACATTCAGAGATAGTATGTTCTATCAAATTTGTCTGTACGAGCTTTTTATTCTGGCTATAGACAAGTAATAGTTAGCTATCTGGGGTGACTTTAAACTGAGTATTTTTGGGCAGTAATTGTTAGCAAAAGGCAAATTTTTCGGTGGTATACCCTGGAGAAAGTTTAACAGAAAGACTGCTTAGACCAGTGGTTCTTAACCTGGGGGTCGTGACCCCCTTAGGGGTAATTTTAAATTCTTAGAGGGGTAATGAAAACCGAATTAAAAATTGTTTTTATTAGTCGTTTTGTGATAATGATAAAAGGTACATTCAAGCATTGAAATGAAATCATATTGCACATGCATACAACAATGATAATAATAAAAGAAAGAAGAGTATACTTTGAAGTTTTTTCATAACTTTGCTACGTAGTATTTTCAAGCGTTTGATTGTTGCAATAATTTCACTTATATTTTTCTCAGTTTTAATGTCTGCTAAAAAACTTTTTCTCAAATTTGGTTTTACAAGTATTATTCAAAACTCAGTTGTTAAACCCCAATGTGTTATTTGTAGTAAAGTTTTAAGCCATGAAAGTATGAAGCCAAGTAAATTGAAGCAACACTTCGAAACTGTTCATACCCAACACGCTGGTAAAAGTTTAAATAATTTTAAACAAAAAGAAACATCTTTAAGAGCAAGCCGGATATATTCAACTGGGCACTTGGCTGTGCAAAGTAAAGCCGCTCTAAAAGCATCTATTAAAATTGCATTGAACATTGCAAAAGCTAAGAAACCTCATACTATTGGTGAGGAATTGATAAAACCTTGTATCTTAGAAGCTGTTTCATCTGTTCTTGGGCAAAAACAAGCAGAAGAATTAAAATCAATTTCTCTTTCAAATGACACTATCAGAAAGCGTATTTTTGATATGAGTGAAGATATACTAATACAAACAGTAAATGCAGTGAAGGCTAGTTCTTTTTATTCTTTGCAACTTGATGAGTCAACAGATGTTTCATCCTGCTCCCAACTTGTGGTTTATGCTCGATATTTTGAACAAGCTTTAAAAGAAGAATACTTGTTTTCTGAGCCAGTACCACAGCTCGTGGAGAAGACGTTTTCAAAATTCTTGAAAGCTTTTTAGTAAAACATAGTTTAAGCTGGAAAACGCTTGTTGGAGTATGTACTGACGGGGCTCCATCAATGATTGGCTATAAATCTGGGTTTAAAGCTCTCGTTAAAAAAACCGCACCCTACATCTCTTTCACTCACTGCATGATTCACCGCTATGCTTTAGCGATGAAAACTCTTCCGCCATCTCTTCGAGAAGTTTTGGATTTAGTTGTCAAGATTGTAAATCATATTAGAAAAAATGCTACAACTTTGAAAATTTTTAAAAATATGTGTGAAGAAATTGGTATGAATTTTTCAGTTCTTCTTCTGCACACAGAAGTGCGTTGGCTCTCGAGAGGTAACGTATTAAATAGATTTTTTCACCTTCGAGAACCGCTATTAACATTATTAGAACAAGGGTCTTCTTCTAAATCTAAAGAAAATTTTTTTTTAATTAAAATGAAGGATATAGTTTTTCTATCCAAAGTTGCCTACCTTGCAGATTTTTTTACTGAAATGAATTCAATAAGTACCTGTCTCCAAGGAAATCTTTCCTTTTCTCATATTATTTTAGATAAAATAGCAGGTTTTCAATCTAAAATCAATTTTTATCAAAATCAGATTAAAAATAATGAAATGAGCTTTTTTCCTCAAATGACTTCTTTTCTAAGTTCTTCAACGTAAAAAGAATGTACTTTTTGTGATGAAATATTAGCTCACCTTACACATGTCAACCAGGCTATTAACGAATATTTTCCAAATATAAAGAATCGTTTTAATGATGCTTGGATATTTAGACCTTTTTCAGTGAGCGAAAGTGCAATTGAGAATAGTGATATCTCTGCTAAGATTGAGTTTCTCCAAATTCGAGAAAACATTCAACTTAAACTTGATTTCAACGAACAATCACTTGCAAAGTTTTGGGCAAAATTGGAAACTGTTTACCCTGTTCTTTTGAAACGTGCCGTGCAATTTTTAGTACAGTCCCCTTTATTATGTGGAGACAGGATTTGTGCCATGATGAGTTAAAAACAAGTTCACGTAATAAGTTGTTATTGATGCGACATGAGATGTTGTTATCAAACATTGTGGTGTTTTGAAATTTTTTATCTGATAAACAGTACCAACCTCTCATTAATATACAGTCAAACTGTTGAACACCTTTGAATATCCACCTCCCATAACGGTCACATATCTCCTCCCAATAAGTTTACTCACATCACACCCTGTGAATAGCGGTCACCTGCTAAACGCGACCAACGTCCACTTTTTGATGTAATTAGCGACCATGTTGTTATGGAACACATTTTAAAAAGAAATTTATTTGTTTAAATAAATTAAAAAAAAAAAATTTTAAGGTTACATATGTATTTTTCTGTCAAACAAGAAAACTGTAAGTTGCATACATATAATATTCATTTTCTGTAAAACTAGATTAGTAATACAATGATAGTTACCTTTGTTGTCAGCTGTTTTTGCTTCTTATTATTCCATTCAGTATAGACTCTAAGTGTCAATATTTATAAATAAAATAAAAGTCTTCTTTTAACTGACCAAATTGTTATCAATAAATTTATTCTACACAAGAGGGAGGAGGCAAGAAAACTTAAGAGGATTAAACTCATATCTCTCTGTAGCAAACTTAAGGGGGTCACAGCAAATTTTATTTTTAAAGGGGGTCACAATGACAAAAAAGTTAAGAACCACTGGCCTAGACCTTAAATCACGTATGCACGTCTCTATATTGATCTAAATTATTCAAATTATTTTTCATACATTTTATCAAAGTAGTAAAAAATTAATTACCTCTATCTGCTTGAATATACAGGTTAAAGCCTTCAAAAAAAGATAATTCTTTTTTGTCTGGATGAGTCTTCTATAGATAAAATAATGAAACATGTCAGAGCAAATAGGAAACATAAATAAAGAATATTCGTTTATTTTAAATCGCGAACATGATAATATTAAAAATAGAAGAGGGAAAGATGCAAGAATAGCACAAAGCTAATTTTTTGGATAAAACAAATTTCAAAAGTATCATGATAAAAAATAGTTCCCTAATCAATCTTTTAAATATATTTTGTAAGGGAAGGAAACATATCTAAAATAAAAAAGTTCTTATTAGCTTTCTATTAGATGGTAGTATTCACCTTTTTGAAAATATGGAAACCTTAGAAAGAGAATAAGAAATAGAATTAATAATTTAAATATGGTGAAAAAAAACAGTATTCAAGTATTTTATTTAAAAACTTGGTACAGATCGCTCCCGCTATAACGTCTCTATATTTTTTAAATAATTTATTTGAACCAAATTATTCAATTAAAAAGGTTAAATACTAAAGTTACATTGTATCAGAGTAAAGAAAAAACCCTAGCTAGAGATGCATGAAAACAAATATTAGAAAAAATGCGTTTATAGGCTAACCAGTCACTTGGAATTTTAAAAATGACTTTTGTGAACATGCATATTCTATGTTAAAAGCGATGTTAACAAAACGATTAATTTAACAAAGAACTTATTTTGCGTTTATGATAATTAATTTATGACGTGCAAAGCAGAAAATGTAGGATATTTAAAACTATAAAATGCATTTATATTCCACTATATACTTGAGTATACTGTTTTGAAGTAATAAATCACTTGTTAACCCTTTTGTGACAATTTTACCTTCTTCTGCTTTTTCAAATAGTTTTGTATATGAATCTTCTGCTTTTTAATAAATATCGTCTGATTTTTCTTGTAATGAAGGGGTTATTAAGCGGGGCTGGCGCATCGGAATTGTGGCTATATTTGCATGAGAGTCAAAATCTAATTCTAAATACCGCCCGCTCCACATTTATATATAATAATATATAAGAAGAAGCAAAGACAGTTACTTTTCGTGTACCCACTGTGTGTATAACATATTCGAATGAATCAAATAATACTTCAACTTTTCTAAAATAACAATAATTCATGGATTTCTCACACTTTTTAGAGATTATTAAATCATCATTTATTACATAAATTATTTTTGTTATATATTAGATAGATTAGCAATACAGCGCAATCGTGTATCAATCAGATCAAAAAAGAGACATATTTTCGTGATATGTAGTAAGAGCCGAACCATCTAAAGCAGTGGTTCCCAACCTTTTTTATCCCGTTCACCCTTTTTCAGTCACTTTTTTTTACCTGTGGACCCATACAACTGAATAGTTTGAGCCAACAAAATTAATCAAAGTATTCAAAGATGATTCTAGTCCTCTGATTGAATCGTATGCTTATTCATATGAAATGAGAGAAATCGTAAAGCCTGACATAAAATGTGAATAAAATTTTTTTCCAATTAAAATATAAATTTTTCAAAAATATTGTAACTAATAAAAAGCATATATAAACATTCAAAATATAAAACTTTAGAAAAGGGAAGAAAATATTTATTTAAAAAAGCTCTAAATATATATATTTATATTGATTTGGAAAATAGAAGTATATTAAAGGAGATTCAGCATAAGTAGTTTGAAGTAAAATTTCCATGGACCCCCGGTTGGGAACCACTGATCTAAAGTCACAGAGTTTCAGTAGATTACCAAAAGTTACAAATCCATTATCAAATTTTATTCGCGTTTAATAAAGTAACTAAGTATCAAATATTGATATGTGCAATCATTAGTTTAGCCTTGAAATAACGTGAATTCTTACTAAAAGGTGCAGATTTATAAAGACATGCTGGCTTGTATCATTTTCTTCAGCTAATTGAACGTTAATAGGGATAATAAAGACCGGCATACTGCAAGCAACACAGGTGAAGAGATATAATGCTTCATTATCTTGGCCTAACCTAGCAAAGCTAACTAATGCCAGGTACTTCTAAAAGAATATTTTTTAAGAAATTAAATACAAAAGCGACAAGTATGCTAAAAATTTACAAATTTAATGGTAAATAGAGAACTTGGCAGTTCACAGAATTTATGATCTGGTAAGAGTTTAGAAGGCGGTTTGACGCAATTGTAGTGCCTAGAAAAGTTGTTCAGATCATTTGCAACCAGTTCTACATTCCAGCACATACAACGAAAGCTGTTACTTGGTTGAGCAGCCATAACACTCGAGCTTCAAGCATGCATATGTTTATAGTGATTAATAAGCATATGCTTTCAAATATCTGTGTGCATCTAAATAGGAAAATGAGTTATCTTTAATAAACAGCTATCTACAAATTAGTGCTTATCATAAAAAGATTAAATATTGTTTAGAATTATGATCTACCTCAAAAAAAGATGGTGTTTTTATAAAAAAAAAAAAAGAATGTTTCTTATTTATGCAGATCTTCCAACTTCAAAATTTACTCGGTCAATATACCACGTCAAAAAATATTAACACTATACGTTAATGTAGTCTTTAAAAAAAAAATTTTAGGTTTGTTGTTCAATTAGATCACAGATAGGTAGAACAAGAAAAGTAAACACTATTCAATTAATTGCAATAATAAAAAATTACGATGACAAGTTAAGAGAAAGAAATACAAGTCTTCAACCATATGTGAACTACAGAACAAAAAGTGTGTATTTTCAATGAAAATATGTCCATATCTAGACTTTTATTTTAGTCTTTTCACTTTAGCACATAAGCTGTTTCGGCTATCATATTGTGAGCGCAAGAGATACTGAAAACATTACCCGAAAAATACGATACTTCTAAAGAGAAGAACATGGAGATAAATATTAAGATTCAGATAAAAATATTAGACTTGTTGACCGAAGACCGTCGGTATTTTAGAAAACAACAAGCACAAATATACTGCATTGTATCCATATAATATACTACAGTCAAATCTGCTTTAACGCCCGCCTTATAGGGACCAGTTTCAATTCTCAATTGGTCCTGATTAAGCGTACTCGACTGCTATAAAGCCACCACCTCTTCACAAAGACCTTTTAGGCGGTGCACTTAAGTGGTCTAATTCAGGATGACTAAATTATACAAATGAGGGCACACAGACTTAAAATTTTGGGAGGAGGGCGAACTTTTTTTTCAAAATTTATCAAAAAAGAATTTTAACTAAAGAAAAAACACCATTACTACCCGATATTACACTTCCACTCTCAGCTCCCAAACCCACTATAACTGCAGGGATTTTATCAAGTCCAATTACTTTGTATTTGTGATAAGAGAAAAAATAGCTCATATATGATAATAATCAGAGCGAAAACAAATTTAAAATTCTTGTCATCTATTGTTTTTACATGCTTCTATAGGATTCAGAACATTCTTGTTTCTCATACTTCGCCATAATCACCGCAATACCATTTTGGGCTAGAACTGTCACGATCGTAAATTCTTGATAAATTCATCCTATTTAGCACAGTTTGATAAATCACAAGTTTCAACAAAATTTTCAAATAGTTAAGTTCTTTCACCAAAATAGGATACAAAATTTAATGAACACAAGTTACGCCTGATTTTATTTGTTTGAGAATTTGGCATCGGGATATGCATAGACGGTTATCACCACTCATCACGACTCATTGAGAATACACACCTCATGAGGTGTGATAGTCAGACCTCGTTTATCCGACAAATTCGATATAATAAATATTGCCTGTAACTATAATTTTCCAAATATTTTTCCTCTCATTATTCTGACTATTAGATAATATCTCTATTAGAGCTCTCACGCTTCTAATTTGTTAATACAAAAGACCAATGATGTGTTGGTAATTTTTATGATACACGCACTTATATTTTAAATATATACCATCTTTAATTCTATTTTGTCCTTTTGCAATTCAATTTGGTCTTTTTATAATTCCATCTGAATTCAATTTTTTGATTTTATGTTTATATTGTTTTGATATGTCATTTTATTTCAACTCTTTTTTGATATTTTAAAACTATTTTCATATTAAATTTTCTAAATGTATCACAACGAATTAACAATTAAATTATTACAAATTTTATTATTTCTTCAATATTTACTTTTTTAATTAAAAATTTTGCACTTTAATTTAGCAATATCTTTTTTATTAAGTAAATTTCAAAAAAAAAACACATGTGATTATTTAGCTAGAATTGCAAAGAGACAAAATAGAATTGCAAAAGGACAAAATAGAATTATAAATGGTATATATATATTATTATAAAGTAACGCTTTGTGTATTTTTCATGAATAGCTAAAAAATTAAATATAAACTATATTGAATATAAAACGAAGTTAAAATTTAACGTAGACAACATTTTTTATTAACATGAGGTTGTTTTCAGGAACAAAATTCCCCCTACCAAATCTTTCATTGAAGCATATGAGTTCAGAATGAATAATAAAAAGAGCCGTAGCGTCTGAGACATTCAACTTAAATGGCCTATTTGTTTTTTATTTCATTCAAAGCATAGGACAAGTCCAATAAAAATTTAGAAAACAGGGATACTTCTGATTTTGAATTTCCACTTCTATCTCAATTAGGCGGCACTCGGTTTCAATACCAAGGTGTTTCTCAATAGGTAAACGGTTAAATTTAGTCAATCGCTTTTTATCATAAGTGAACCTTCAACTCTATAAATTGGATGATTAACACTTGATTTTTAAGCGAAATCAATTAAGATCTCATAAAAGATGTGGTAGGAACGTATTCTAGATGCGATACCAACAAAAAAGTCAATCAAAAAGTCCAGATTAATATTGATTTTTTTTAAAAGATCTTGAGAAATTTTCGGCAAAACTGAAGATCTTTTTTATAATATAATTGATTTATTTTCATATGAATATACAAATTTTTGTTGAATATATTTGTATATAATTGCTTGTTTTTATATTAATTAATTTGTTTGTAAGTTATAGTTTATTTATAAGTCAAATAGGCTAACCAATAAGTAAATTAAACCAATATGTAAAAGTTGTGGTTAATTATTAGTGATTACATATTAAAAATTAAATAATATATATTTTTAATAATAATTTTTTTTGTTGTTGTTTGATGGGTTTTTTTTTTTTTTTTTTTTTATTAATTGGTTGAAAAAAGAAGTAACTTTTCAAATTTTGTGCCGTTTGTTAGTTTACCATTTTTGCTAAGTTTATTGGAGATTTGATATTTAGAGATGTAAAATATTGATTAAGTGAGCCATTAAAATATCTAGTAGCTCCGGCTCCACTCAAAGTGGACAGCTTGTCTCCGTCTCCTGGTTTAGCTCCAGTTCCCCAGCCTTGATCCTAAAGTATTGATTCTTCTAAAACTTAGAACTCTAACGTGATGAATTGATGATTCGTTAATCCGACAAATTCACAATCCGAAAAAATGCCTGTGAAACCAAGAGTGTCGGATAAACGAGGTCTGGCAATACACAACGCGGTAGAGACGAAATTGTGGCTCTGACATTTGCTAGCCTTTTTCTTGTTCTTCTGTATGATGGTTTGAGATTTTTGCTTTTTCAAGAGCAATTTTCATTTTTTTAGGAATTAAAACACACAGAATATCATCTTGTTACACTTTTCAATTTCTACAACGAAAAAAGAATTCAAAGTATTAGAATGTTATTGCAAGTATATTTGCAGGAACAATGAGTCTCTTTTGCATAATATCTACAAAACGCATATTATTACATATTATCTTACTCTGCCCTAAATGTAAATAAAATTGCTTTTCTATAGCTCCGTGAAACGCGTTTACCATTGTTCTATATTCCTATGTTTATAAAGATGTGTTTATACGTACATATTATGTATAAAAAAGTCATTTACATACTTTAAATATATTTTAAAAAATTGAAGAAAAGTGTAAAAACATTGTCGACTATTGAAGAACCACCCCTCCCCTTAAATATGCGCCTCTTTTACAAACCCAAAATACACTTGCAACTTTTTTTTTATAACTATAATAAACATTTTTATTTTTTGCTAGAATAAAAATTGTTCTTACATATCGTAAATATTTTCAAATTTTTCATGGAAATTATTTTTCAAAAGCGTTTCTATTGTATCAATTATTCGAAACATATCTATAAAAAATTGATATTTGAAATAGAAAAGAAAAAAAATATATATTTTTTTATAATGACTAAACTGTAAATAACTTGATTTAAAAAAATGAAAATTTTATATCACAAAAAAATTCTTTTATATACTCAAAAGTTTAAATAAAACTACATGGTAATTTTTGACTAGGTTTAATATTTTTTATTTCCAATAAAATTAAGTATAGGGAATAAGTTGAATAAAAAGCTATACTCCGTGGTGGGAGGGTAAAGACAATTTTTAAATTTATATTATACAGAATATCATAAAAAGCGAGAGACTTTCAACAAATACAAATAACTTTAATTAAAAAAAATTGAACAAAAGTGTAAAAACATTGTCAACTATTCAAGAATTATTTGCCCCTCCCCTCCCTAAATGTGCGCCCCTTTTACAAACCAAAAATAGAATTGCAAATTAAATAAATATGGAGAGTTAAGAATGATAATTATTTTATTATATATTAAAAAATTTAAAGAACAAATCTGAAAAGACGGAATATTATAACTCCAAGTCATTAAGCAACTCAAGGGCTTCTTCTTGAAGGGCCTCAGCTTTTTCTTTGAGTAGCATAATAGCGGAAGCAATAATCTGCTTTGCACTTTTATAAGAAATGAGACCAAGACTTTTAACGATGTCCGCAGGTTTGGAAGATGCAATCTTAGCTAATGAAGAGAATCCAGCCTTTAAAAGCTGTCTAGCTCGGCCGATTTTCACTCCTGGGATTTCTAGGAGAGGAATTAGCTCGGAAGAAGCGCAAAAAGACAAACGCTTAACAAAGTTTTCCATGAGTTTTTCGAAAGCCCAAAACTCTTCCAGCTCTTTTGTGAAATGATAGACACAAATGGCAAAAGAAGCTGCTCCAGTAAGCAAAGAATGAACATACCCTCTATCTAAATTAAACATCGTACTGACTTCCCAGACTGAAGTTTGTTTCCATAATTTGTATAAAATTAGAGTGAGGTAAAATCTTTTAATGTTAAAATCATCAATTTTATCTCTTAAATTTTTCCGACCTAAAGATTTCAATGTTAGAACATTTTCGTGAACGCCAACGAGCTCCAAAACTTTTTTCTCATCTGAGTTTAATTTTGAAACTTGCCATAAATATAGACACCAATCAGGTGAAACTTCTACAACAAGATTATATGGTGTGATGAGGTAAATTAGATGCAAATAATTGGAAATGACTATTGAGTTTTGGGCTTTTTTTAAGTCTCTAAACAGTAATTGAGGAAAATCTATATCAATACTGCTTTTATAACAAGCTCTACCCAAGGAAGAAATCTTATAGTTAACTTCCTCTAATTTTTTGACTTCAATTACTAACTTATTTTTGATTAAGCATTGAATAGAATCTTTTGCAGCTGATAGGGGATTTTCTACCTCATTACTACTAGAAATATTTTGGTGATAAAACAACGATTTTTCCACGAGTTTTCTTAACTCTGATTCGTTGGATAATATTCCAAGGCCTATAGAAGAGAGTAGAAGTGTTTTCAGACCTTTGTAATCATTAGCCGATAAATTTGACTGGCATTTGTTTAACTTACCTCCTATAATGTCCGATATGTTGTTAATAGAACTGTTTACAATCAATATACTTTCTCCGATACTGTCAAAACCAGCTCTCCCAGCTCTTCCACACATTTGTTTATATTGTGTACTGTTGAGCAGATTCTTACCAACGAAAGGAGAACGTAAAATAACCCTTTTAGCAGGAAGATTAACACCGGCTGCTAAAGTAGATGTACAACAAAGGACACACAAAATGCCCTCTGTGTAAGCTTCTTCAAGCATCTTACGCTCGTCCATCGGTAATCCGCTGTGATGGTAGGCAATGCCGTATGGAATAACTTTTTTCAAAACAGGGCATAGCTTTCCAACATTATTATCTGAGAGGGCTTTTAAAAGCATTTCACGCTTCTTCTTTTTATGGTCTAAGAACTTTGCCGTCATCAAATCAGCAAGAAGTAGTGCTACATTTTCACAGTTTTTCTTGGTTGGACAAAATATCAAGCAGGAATTTGAGGGAACAACTTCGGAAACTAAACCGAAAAGATTATCAGGATCGCGTTTTCTCATGCTAGGGGTATAATTAAAATGAAAATCTTTAGTTTTTGTCATCAATTCACTTTCGTATTTATTATCACTTAAAAGAAATAGTTGGTTTTTATATTTAACAAACTCTTTAAGTTTTACTGGTCTGAAGTCATTTTTATAGACGAGAGCATTAAAGAAAGTTTCAAAGTCTTCCATATTAGAAATCGTAGCACTCATTCCAACAATTTGAATGTCAGGAGATGCGAACATTAATTTTGTCAAGAGGCACTCTAAAATTGCACCTCTTTGAACATCCTCTCCAACCATATGCAATTCATCAACAACCACTAGCCCCACCTCATTTAGCCTATTTAATTCGATTAAATGATTTAGAATGGAGTTCGCCTTTTCAATAGTAGCAAGGTAACAAGTTTTACGAAATTTTCGCTTCTTTGGAGGAAAAGTGCCTCTACTGGCTGCATACTCTTCTGTAATAAAATTGAGATCATTGGCAAAAAGTGACATCGATCTAAATTTTTCTTGAACAATTGAAATGTATGGAAGAACGAATAAAACATTTCTCTCTTTACATAACAACTCCTTAAGAATCAAAATCTCAGCAATGAGAGTCTTACCGCCGGAAGTAGGTAGTGAATAAATTAGGTTTTTTCTTTGATGGCACAATGAAATATTAAGACATTCTTTTTGCCAATCATACAGGCTGTCTATTCCCTTATGTTGTTTAAGCAAGTCTTTAACTTTATTAGGTAAACCATAAAAACTAGTATCGAAAAGAGTTTCATTGAAGGACGACATTTCTAAAAGAGAAGCTTTAATGATAGATTTTTCTTTTACGATTTGAGATAGTGATCTATCATAGCAAAAGTTTTTACTATTCTTTTCAAGCCTTAATCGAATTCTTTCAGATAATGAAGGAGTTTCTTTTGTTGGAGTTGAGGTTAAAATTGAAGAATGTGTGTTGGAATTTTTTTTTGATTCATTATCTCTTGAATTCAAATATTCAATATCATTAGCATTTTCAAAAAAACTATCATTTATATCACTGAAACTAGAAAAATTTTTCGTTTCTGGCGACCTTTTGTGGTTGATAAATGGATTATCTTTTGTACTTCTACAACACTTTCTTTTCTTCATCAAAATTAATTACTTGTAGAAAAATAAAATAAAATTTTGAAAAAATGAGAACACAACATTCGATAATAACGATATAATTTCTGACAAACAAAAAAGTTAAAAATCTCAATTGAAAAATTAGCATATGCAAATTATAATGTTAGAACCCTGACAAACAAATTTATGAATTACACATGGCCGTCAGGGGCACACACCTAGGGGAGGGGTGAAAAAGTCTTTTGCTCAATCAATAATTTAGAATTTTTTCAATTTTATATATTTTTTTATATCATTAAAAGGCTTGCTTGGCTTTTGAGTAGACTTTCTTGACTTGTTTTATGGTTGAGTTTCAGACACAAATTCTTTTAAACTTATAAAAAAAAGTTTACCCCCTCCCCCCAATAATTTTAAAGATGTGCGCACTTGATAAGACTTAATACTTTGAAGAACAGTGTGACATCGGTGTCTCAGGTAATGAAAATCGTATAATTTAAAAAAATTTTCTTAAAAAAAAAAATATAAATATTCTCCAAAATTTTGTTTTTAAAAAAGGGAAAAAAAAAAAATTATATGAAATATATTTTTTGGTTCGCTAAAACCCACTCTTTTTCCTCCCACCGAAGGGGGGAATAAAAAAGAAAATTCCCCCCCCCATTTAAAAAAATTTTTTAAAAAAAATTTTTTTAAAAACCATAAAAAAAAAAAGAAAGGAAAAAAAAATTTTATTAAAAACAAAAAAAAAAAATCCTTGCGAATCGAAAGTACTACTTTTTTTTCAAAAAATTAAACTATATTTGATTGAACTATACACTAATATGCTCAAAATTGTGAAGTGCGGGTGAGGCATCGCCTTTCCCGTAAATCCGCCACTGCTTCAAAGTCATAATGTTAAATTTGGCTTGCGCAAATCCTTCCAAATTATTTTAATCAACAAGAAGGGTTTCACGATAAATGTAATGCAAATTTTGAATTTCAGGAAAAACATGTATTATCTATAAATACAAAATAGATTGATCAATCTAAGTTATCCTTTTTCAAAATCTAGTTGAATTTTATATAGACTTCATTATCAGAAAAGTAATTTAATAGTGTTAATACATCCAATAATTTTTTGTGGGTATTGTAGATGGAGGATTTTATCAACAAAGGAAGCTTCAAGTAAAAATTAGTTAATTAGGACAGGGGTGGATCCTGAGGGGAGAGGAGGGTGCATCCCTCCTCACCAGGAATGGACTAAGACATGAGAGGGGATCGGAGAGATGGATCCCCACCATTGATATCCCACCATTTTATTGCAGCCTAAATATTTCATGTATTTTTTTATCACTATTTCGAAAATTTATTCAAAAAATGAAATATTATTATATTAAGGAAAGGGTAAACTTTGGTTCATTTTTAAAACACGATATTACTTTTTTATTCCTATTATTGTTTTTTCATTTTTATTAGTCTAAATATTCTGGTACTGTCTCTTTCCTTAATTTTTCACCATGTCAGAAATTAACCCTTCAAAGAAAAAGAAACTTATCAGTGATTTTTTTCAATCACCTTCGTCTGAATAGGCTGGGTTTTAAAATCTTTGAAAATAAATGATATCGGTGTTGTATTTATGGGATAAGAAATAAAAACTCAATTAATATATTATCTGATTATAATAAAAAGGAACTCATAACAAACCATTGGAAACCTGATGAAATTTCAAGTTTCCATTTACACTGAAAGGCAAGAAAAATCCCAAAAAAGTGTATCTTGGAAAACATTTTTTTGAAGATTAGCATGACTGCTTTGATTCCATGCGTTTTGTTTGCACCCGAAATTTCTAGCAATGACCGCAACAAAGTAACACTACTTGGTCACCTAGGGAACGAGCCATTACAAAAAATAGTCATTTGACAGGTAGTGGTGGCGACCTCACTGAACACATCAAAGGAGAATATCACAAAACATCTTAGCATTTGCAGACACTTCCTTTCATTCTCTCAAAACACACCCGAATATTTCTAGTTTGCTGAATGAAAGATACAGGAATCAAGCAAAAGAAAATCGAGAACGTTTAATTCCTATAATAATTAAAACAACAATCCTTTGTGCAAGATAACGGATTAGATATCCTAAAAATTCAACTGAGTGCTATGCAGAAAGTAATGCTACTTTTTAATAGAAAAATGATGGAAACTTCAATGCTTTGTCAGATTTTCGAATTTATGCGTGAAAATCTCGAAAACCACCTTAAATCAACAGGTAGAAATACTACCTACATTCCTAGAACTATCCAAAATGAAATAATATAAATTTATGGAGACATAATATCGATGTCATTGTAAATGATATTAAAAAAGTAAAGTGTTTTTCAGTTATTGCTGATGAAACAACAGATTCTTCCCATCATGAACTTGGATTATGTGTGCGCTATGCCAAAAAGAAGAATAATCTGCACAAAATAAAGGAAAGATTTCTCCAATTTCAACTTGGAAATGACTTAACAGGTGAAGAACGGGATAGATAAATTCTCGATGCCTTAAAAAACTTTTTTTCTTGATGTCAAAGTTACGATGAAGCCCATTCTATGCCTGGTTATATAAATAGGGTACGTGTTCATGTTCAAATAATGCTTCCGTTGCTATATACGTTTATTGGAGCAGTTACTGTCTTAATCTTGTTTTGAATTCATCCTCATCTGTTTCTGAAATCAGAAACATGTTTTCAGTCGTTGAAAAATGTAAGTTTCCCTTTCTGCCCAAAATCAACTAATCGTCTTGACATTCTTAGAAAATCTCCATCTTAAATCGAAGAAAATCCTTCCAAACGTTTTCTTTTTACTTATAAATCAAAACACCCCTCTTTTACTCTTCTATTTTCCTTATGTAAAAATAACTTCTTCTCCTGCAAATATTATGAGTCCCTGCTTTTTTCTTTTTCTAAACCCATAACTCTTATTCAGCATTCACTTCCTTTCTCTTTGGTTATTCATCATAACAAAAAAATGATATTTTATTAACTAATACGACCCTCTCGCATTATTCATAAAACTTTACGCATTAACTGACGTTCCCAAAATTTCCAATAAATGAACAACCATTTTCCCTTTAACGGTGTGAAACGCTGTTCTAATCTCTTTTAATAATTATACCTCTGAAAATGTATAAATTACTTTACTTATGGCCTATAACTATTTTTTCGACATTTCAAAATTCTAATATTTCTCAACTTTTTATTTTACAGAGATTAACAAAATTCTTTTTTATATCTATCAGATATGGAATGCTAATAATCTCATTTTTTCATTCATTTTACATATACGAATTTATACTAATCAGATGTATTAAAAATTCAATACATCTCGCTTTCTTATAGAATGGTTATTTGAGTATAATTCTTATTTAGCATTCACCTTTCCAACATTCTACTTTATAGACTGCGTTTTTGCTACAGTGAATCTTTACCCCACTTTAATCGTGTTTGTCCTTCGCCAAACTCTTCTCATTAGAAACTTTTGTTTAAAAAAATAACTCGTTTTCTTTTATGACCTCATGCCCGAATGGAACATCGTATGTGAATTAAATAATACTATTCACAAACTTGAATCAGTTCGACACTATTAGCTTTTTAAATTTATACTAATTATCTACTTAGTTCGAAAGGTGTAATAATTATCTATACCTATAAGGCTAAAATTTCTAATAAAATAAACTACAGGATAAAAAATTTTTACATGTGTAATTTTAAATAAATATAAGAAAGTCTTAAAGTTTTCACGCATTGGTTTTATAAAATTAATAGTCTGCTTTTTTAAAATGAGTTTTCATATACTTAAAAAGGGATCATTTAAATTTTATCTTATAATGGTGCCCTATTATGCCTGATAGATTTAAAAAAAAATATTTTGCGAAATCAAATGATAAAAAATTTACATGATAGATTAAATATTCAGTCAAATAATTAATTTTTTGGTCCAAAAAATAATCGTGAGTACCAATCTTTTAAAACCAGAACATTTAATTTAACAAAAAAGAAAATTTAAATAAAAATACAATAAATAATATTTGAAAAAATTTACAAAAACAGATTTATCTTAATCATGAAGTAGATATTTTCCTCGTGTATATCATAAATAAAGAGACCATACTCATCGCACTTAAAAATAAAGAGCAGATGAAAAATATTTAAAAAAATTTCTCCAAAAATGTGGGCGTGAGTAATGTTGGTTATATACTGGGATTCCATTACTCAACATCTTAGGTTTAGTTCAGCATCAAGCCTCCTTTCTTCATAGTTTGAACAAGTAAAAGGTAAAGGTATATATAGAGATACAAGCAGTGCAATTGTTCCTTCTCGATAAAAACACCTCAAGATGCTTTAACTTTATATAATTTTCAAAATATATTATAAAATAATTTTTAGACAATAAACACACTACCATTATTACAAGTCATTACAATTGCACTGTCAGCTCCCAATCACACATTTGGGGTCATATTTTTCGGCGGTAAAAAAAGAACACGTATGTGGATATGCTCGTACCAATTGCTAACTTGGAGATTTGTAAGGATGGGAAGTGGGTTTATGATCTAAAATAGAAGAAAGTTTTAGTGAGGTGAAAAGTATGATCTAGGTTACTTGTGTATGGTTATGCGATGATGTATGATAAAGGTGGAGCTAAGTATTGGTGGGTGGAGAGGAATAGTTTCATTATATTAAAGAAAAGATAGCTGTGTTGAATGATCTTGGGGTATGATAAGAAGTTTAGTAGAGAGGAGGGAAGATCTTTAAAATGTAAATGTGATTTTTCAATGAGTTTAGTTCGTTCTGATGAAAATATTGGACAATAGAGAATAATGTGAATTTGAGTTTAAATATGAGGACAGCCAAATCTGCAAAAAGGGTTAGAGTGCAAATTAAAATTATAGAAGTAAGCGTAACACGCAATGTGAGGTGAACCATCTCATTATGTTGCGAGGAAAAGTAATGTTTTTATTTATTGCAAATTAGGATAAGGGGTAGGTATGTTATTTCAGTTAAGCCATTCGTTTATAAATGAGTTATTTATGGATGTTTCAAAAGTGAATAAAGGGAGGGCGGAAGTTAAGATATGTTGTGGTGTTAGGGGAGGAGATTTGGATAAGAGGTCTACAAAAAAATTCTCAAAGGGGGAGGAATGGGCCAAGCAACAAAATAGTTTAATTGAGAAATGGTTGCTAAGGTTGATTAATTTTTTGGCTAGGCTTAGTGTTGAAAGGTCAATTTTTCTGTCAAGTTGTAGGTCCTTGATTATATTTTGTATGTCTGTGAAAAAGATTATGTGCTTCAATTTGGATGTAAAGATGATTAAGTTATCAATAATGTGGTTGCATGATGTTAGGAGTGCTAGGGCTTCAGTTTCATATGATGTCGTGTTATTGTCTATGTGCATTGGTTGTATGACTTGTATTGTGATTAAAAAAGGAGCATTTTAATAGCGTTGGTGTTTTATGGAGTTGAGTGCTAAGAATTTGTGCTGGCATATTTGAGTTGTGTATGGGGTGGCTTTCAATGGGTGGACTAAGGAGTATGGGTGTAGTTGTGGTAGAGAAAGAGAGAGAGGAAAAAATTTATTCAAAAAAAAAATCATGGAAGGTATTATTGAAATTTGAAGTGCAGATCAGAGGTCTGACAAGACCTCTGGGGAGACAACTTGAAAGACCTAATTATATAAATGTGTAAATCATAAAATGATATAAAAAAAATATACTTAAAATAAAAATTTTCAAAAAATATTTCACATACATATTGAAAGCCAAATTACAAAAATTCTACCTAAAAGTTAAAAACACTTAACTTTGAAATTTCAGTTTTATTTCATAAAAACTATATGATTGGTTGAAATGTTTATGTAATTGGTATCTCTAAACAGTGGGCACAAGCAAAATAAACAAAAAATTCATATAATTTTTATTTTATATACTTCCTTATTCAATAAAATCATATTACAGTTGTCTTAGTTTAAATTTTTCATAGAATTAAATATTTTGGTGGATAAAAAATATTTTAAACTCTTTTTTTTCTTAGCTACTCTTTTCGTCTTAATCCAAAAAGGGGTTTAAATTTGAAATTTAAATTTGGTCACTAATAACTTTAAAATGCTTTATGGATTTAAAAATTTTTCTCTTGTGTTTTATGTTTGGTTAGATTTTTCCAGCGTATGTCATTTTACATACATATACCCATTTTCAAGTAGGCTGTGTTTACTGGTTATATTCCTTTTTTTTTATAAAAAATTAGTCAAGCCTGACAAATAAATTTTAATATGAGAGCCCATGTCAAAATTAAAATTTTTATTCTTATAAATTTTTTTTATACATTTCAAGTGTGTAGAATTTAATGGTGATGTCATTTTTTATGAAATCAATAAAACCTGTCAAAAAAATCGATAATTCACTCAAAATATTTCATTCTACAGTAACTTATGTAACCCAATAGGACCTCCATCTTTTTCGCTACAAATTTGTTATCGGCTTGTAGTGGCTACGTCATATTATAATTTTCAGTATGTAATTTTGCTATTCATTCCATGATGATCCTTTCTTGGTAGCTCTTTTTTCATTAGAAATTTATATTCTTCAATGTGTGTTCGAAAATTTTTTTATAATGATAAAATTACTTTTTTTCTCTCTCAAAGCATTCTGATTAAAGAATCTTCTTGATGATCTTAGGCTTTTTTTTTATCAATATCGTGTATTTTATTATCAGGCCTGAATATTTGTCAACCAATCTCATTTCAAAGGTTTTTTTCTGATGAATCATTCGTGATGTTCATTGTTCATTATTTCTTTGACGCAAAACGAAAAATTCAATTTAAATTAAAAATATCTTGATAGTGACTAAATTTTCACATATTGGCATCTGTGCCATTTTTGATTCTGACCTATTCTAAATTTTCAGATTTCCTACCCATCTTAGCTAAATGTTAATTGTAATCCTATATGATAAGCTATAGATTTAAATATTTTTCATTTGTAAAAGAGGAACTTCTTTTTAACAGTCAAAATCTTTTTGAAGCATTTATTATATAATTAAACCACTTCCTAGTTCATTAGAACATGGTAGATCTTCCATTTAGTCAAGATACATATTTTTTTTAATTATTTGTTTTGATCACATGTTCTCTTTTAAATTAGTTTTCAACTTGGTTCCTTCTCTCATACAAATTTTCAAAAGATTTTATAATACGTTTTGTTTGTTTTTTAATAAATATTTCATATTCAAGATGATTGTAGAAAGTATTATAAGCCAAAATATACAAAAAAAAAGGTATATTTTCACTATATATCTAATATGCAGCCATTTTTTGAAAATTTTTTACAGAACTGATTTTTAGGCATACATTACTAATTCAATTGCCACTTCGAGATATTTTTTAACCGTATTATCCAAAATCCAGTACAGAAATAAAATAAGCATAGTCGATTTGGTATAAAACAAATATTTTATTTTTTTGAAAATATTTTTGAAGATATTTTAAAACCATAAATGCCAAAACTGAGTCCAAAAATGAAACCAGCATCTTCCATTTGGCATAAAAACAGATATTTTATTTAAATTTCAAAAATATTTCTGTAGACATTAGACGTAAATCGAACATTTGATTGATACTTTCAGACATTTAATACCTGTAAATGCAAAAAATGATTTCAGAAATAAAAATTATCATGGTCGAATTGGTATAAAAACATATATTTCATGTAAAATTAGAGAGAATATTTTGGGATATAGTTTTACGACATAAACCGCAAATTTGATTGACACTAGTAGTAAAACCTCTAAATGCGAAAACTGTTCAGAAATGAAATCATCATGACCTATTTGCTATAAAAACATATATTTCACGTAAAATTTGAATTAATATTTTTGAAAACTAATTTTAGAACTAAATGCAAATTTGATTGATACTTATAGGTATTTTAAAATTCAAACTGCAAAAATTAAGTCCATAAATGAAACTAGCACGGTTGATTTGGTATAAAAACATATATTTAATTGTAAAATTTGAATGAATGTTTTTGGAGACAATTTTTAGAAGTAAACCGCAAATATCATTAACACTTATAAGTGTTTTCACATCCTAAATGTAAAAAATGAGTTCAGAAATGAAAACATCATGATTGATTTGGTATAAAAACATATATTTCATTGTAAAATTTGAATGAATGTATTTGGAGACAATTTTTAGAAGTAAACCGCAAATTTAAATTAACACTTATAAGTGTTTTCACATCCTAAACGTAAAAAATGAGTTCAGAAATGAAACCAGCATGGCCGATTTAGTATAACACATATATTTCATTGGAAAATTTGAATGAATGTTTTTGGAGATAATTTTCAGAAGTAAACAGCAAATTTGATTAACACTTATAGGTATTTTCAAATCCTAAATGTAAAAAATGAGTCCAGAAATGAAAACAACATGATCGATTTGGTATAAAACATATATTTTATGTAAAATGTGAAGAAATGTTTTTGGAGACAATTTTCAGAAGTAAACCCCAAATTTGATTAACATTTATAGGTTTTTTCAAATCCTAAATGTAAAAAATGAGTCCGGAAATGAAAACACCATGACCGATTTAGTATAAAAACATATAATTTGAACGTATATTTTATTAGATACATTTTTGATCAATCAAAATTTTTATTGACATTTTCTAAAAAGTAGCAATGATTTTTGAAAAAACTAAATATATAAAATGTTATGCGTTCTAAACTCTATATAATCATAAATTTTCAGGGTATTATATAATATAGATCCTAAGTTATAAGGTTAAGTACAGATAATGTCGAAAGTTTGCTGAAAAATTTTAATTTTTGATTTTGATTGACAGTTTTGGACATGAAGGGGTCATTCAACTACCATGAAAATGGTTTCAAAAGATGCAGCTAGCGATTTTAGGAAAAGTCACAAAATTTGAAGGGATATGATTCAGCCAATTTTCTACAATTAATTTTTTAGTGAAGGGGGGGGGGGGTGTTTTACGCCCCCCAGCACTAATAGGGTTAAGACTGTCAGAAAATCATCTACTTGCTAAATACAACATAATACTGGTACAGAAATAGAGATGAAGAATTTAGAAAATATTTCACAGCCGGTGATAACAATTCTTTAGTGTAATGTAAAGGGCTTAGTGGAATCATTAGGTTTAACATACAGGCCAGATGAATGGAGACTTTTTATTGACTCATCAACTAGAAGCTTAAAAGCTGTGCTGTTACATATTAAAAATGAGGTGGCATCTGTCCCTGTTGCACATTCTGTTCAATTAACAGAGAGCTATGGAACTATGAAAACTCTACTAGACGCCATAAATTACAATGGTCATAACTGGAAGATATTTGGCGATTTAAAAGTATTGTCTTTAATTCTAGGAATGCAATGAGGGTATACTAAGTATCCATGCTTCCTGTGTTTATGAGATAGCAGAGCTGATGCACAACACTACCAGAGACAAGAATGGCCTGTTAGAGAACATTTTGAGATTGGATCTTTTAATGTTATTCATCAACACCTAGTTGATGCTCAAAAAATTCGCCTTCCTCCACTTCACATTAAATTAAGACTAATGAGAAGTTTTGTTAAAGCATTAAATAAAGAAAGTCAGACATTTCTTTTCTTGGCAACAAAGATTCCAAAAGTCAGTGATGCAAAACTTAGTGCAGGAATTTTCGACGGTCCTCAGATAAGAATGTTAATGAAAGATGATAACTTTCCATTAGTCATGACAGAAGCTGAAAGGAATGCATGGGAATCATTTAAATCTCTCACGCTTAATTTTTTAGGAAATCATAAAAGCGATGAATACAAAGGCATAGTAGAAAATCTTATTCAAAACTTTCAACTCTTAAGAGTAGAATGTCAATAAAACTTCATTTCCTAAGATCGCATCTCGACTATTTTCCATATAATTGTGGTGATTATAGTGAGGAACAGGGAGAAAGGTTCCACCAAGACATTAAGTGCATGGAAGAAAGATATCAAGGAAGATGGGAAGTGAACATGCTATCAGATTATTGCTGGTGCTTGAAAAGAGATTCACGATTAAAAAAACACAAGAGAAAATCTCTAAAATCTTCATTTTTACCAAAATAATTTATTTTGTTTATTTGGACATGTGTTTATAAATGTTAATTATATCAAAATTTGTTATTGATTTCATAAAACAATTGAATTCCTTATTTCTTTTATTTTTCCACCATAATTTTAAATAGATTTAATTTCACGTTTCTAGATTTACAAAGAATTCCTTTTTGAGAAAAAACAGGAGGTAATTGATGAAAACTAGGGTTATCTTTGAATTCTATGCATTAAAATACATAAGAATCAGCAGAAAAACTTTAAACCGCAGGAAAAAAAAATTTTTTTTAACGCCGGGCCGTGTAATATAACTGACGTTTTATTTATTAAAAATATAACTGAAGTTTTATTGTAAATAAACATTATCACAAGATAGTATTTTTAACGATTTTTCCATTGCCATGTAAAAGTCCTGTCGCTCCTGTCTTTGACTTCAATGCCTAAATTGGACAGTTCTTTTCTAAAATCATCACAACATTCAACCACGTTTAATGAAGAACCCCTTTCCTTTTTTAAAGCACTATTTCTTAGCTTTGACCTAAACAGTAGACTAGAGTTTATAACTTCATTCAGAATCACTTCTGAAGTTGCAAATGACTTAGCAGTTCCTATATTTAAGCCTAAATCAGAAAAAAAAGATTCAACAAAGTTTTTTACTTGAATAACTAGATCAAAGGAAGGTGATGGATAAATAGTAGTGATTGATTCCTTACTAGTAGCAGAGCTGAAATAGGCATTGCACGTTTTAATGACAGCCAAAACTTTTTGTAAAGCATCTCTTGTGTTAAAATCATCACTCAAATCCTCCAAAACTTCATTTCTCAAGTTTTCAAGAATTTCTCTGACTTGCTTCTCAGGAAATGCTTCGTCTAGAACTAGCATGCCTTTAAAATAATGTGAAGCATCTGTTAGGAAGGACTTGATTTGATTCAACATAGTTACGTACTTTTGTATTAGGTCTGTATCATATTCGATCATATCCCTGTAGTGGTGATTCAAGCACAACAGTCTAAAATGATCTGAAGAATAGTCTTTGAGAAAGTCAGTGATACTAATCCCATTTTTAAGAGACTTGGACATCTTTTGGTGATCACTCTTAGACGATAAATGCCCGCAATGGAGCCATTTTCCTACCCAGTGAGGGTTATGATTAAGTGCGTAGCATTGCATCGTTTCACAATGATGATGGATTTGAATCAGATCTGAGCCGCCAGAGTGTAGAGAAATATGATCTCCAAACATCAATTGTGACATAGTCGAACACTCGATGTGCCAGCCAGGCCTGCCAACATAACTAGACCATTCGTTTTGCCACCCAGGTTCGGATAACTTACTCACTTTCCACAAAACAAAATCTTGTACACACCTTTTATCAGTGTAAATATTATTTTGAATATTTGATCCTTCATTTTTAATGAATGATTGCTTTAAGGGAGAAAATTTATTAAAAAATTGAGTGTCAAAATAGACGTTACCAAGGTTGGTAATATAAGCGTAATTTGAAGCAATTAACTTTTGGATAAATAGTTGAATTTGTGGAATAGTCTCTGAAACTCTGAGGGATAAACTTGGAGGCATCACATTCAGTTTATGCATATCATTAAAGTAATCTTTTTCGAAATTTAAAGCTACTTCTTTGAAAGTCTTTTTTTCGTTATTTGCAGTTAAAATTATTTTATCGTCAATATCGGTAATTCCCAAAACTTGAAAAATTTCAAACTTAAAGAATTTTTCCATAATTCTTCTCAAGATGTCAAAAGCAACATAACAACGAGCGTGTCCAATGTGTGCTTCATCGTAAACCGTTGGACCACAAACGTACCAAGATAATGTTTTTCCATTTTCGCAAATTAAATTTGATTTAGACTTTGTGAGTGTGCATTTGACCTGCAAATTTTTAGCAAAAGATGAATAAAACTTTATCAAGCTTTTGCTAATCATACCATCTACGATGCAAATAAAGCTTAAAAACAAAATGAGTTATATGTTTATAATATGATTTCAAAAGTGATGGAATTATAATTTAGCAATTAACTAGATAAATGCTGAGAATTTCAAAATGGGGTAGATGGCAGCGAAGACTAAAATAAGGGACAACTGGAACAAGGTGAGAGTATAAAGAAAAATCAATTCAATCATATATTTTATTATACATATTGGAATATTCAGAAAAATAATCAAATCTACCATATTAAAAATATACCAACATATCTTTATAAAATTACCAATTATTTTTATATGAAGACAAACAGAATGAAACGTTCTCTCTGAACAACTTTCAATAATAAATCAAAATGCGATAACTCTCTAAAGTGAATCGTATTTGAACATTCATTTACAATATGCTACAATTTACATTCTTTGTCAAAGAACAGCCAGATGCCAGGCGTATTTTTCGATTTACAATTTGAGGTTCTATTTTTCTTAAAATTTCAGAAGTGGCTGAGATTTTGCTGCTAATAAGGAAAAACATAACTTAAAGATACACATCTGCTCTAGTTTTTTGCAATACATTCAAATAAGTACTTAAGTTCATTCATGGACAATTGGCATATTAGTTGGATCCAGTGGCGTAGCCAGAGGGGGGCAAGGGGGCAGTGTCCCCCCCCCCCCCCCCAAATACCTTTTCTGCCCCCCCCCCCCCAAATAATTTTATTTCCAATATGCTTGCCCCCCCCCCCCCCACCACTTCCATTTTTTGGCTACGCCACTGGTTCGATCACCTTAACGAAATACAAAATATACCATGTTTCAGTAGAACAAACTAAGTACGTATAAAATATACCTTGTCTCCGATTTTGATGATATTCTATGCAATAATTTAGGATTTTTCAAAACTTAAATTTTCAATAGTAGTACTGCTTACAATAGGCATATAGTATCTTGATTATAATATTATTATAAGAAATTGATGTAATTTTGCATAACATTTAAAAATAGAAATCGTGCTGAAACAAATGTCAAATTATGATAAAGCACCCTTACTAACTCGTTTGCGGAGTCGAGTAGTTTTTTTCGCCTCCAATATAAACTTCGACTGCAATATTATAATAAATTAAACTCATAATCCAACTCGTTAAAAATCAGGCAAATATTGGCAATGTGAAACCCAACATTTTTTATTTCTTAAATATAAATTAATAAAGTAGAAATAGTATTCGTATTAACAGTAATTAGTATATATATTTTTTGATGTGTTATTATCCTTTCTGTATTCTACAAAAACCGACTCAGACTCCTTTTCTCCAATTATTTTAGACCTCACCGACTCGGACCTCGCAACCCTGCCTACTAAAACATGGCTAGCCTTCAATAGACCCCTAAATGCACAGCAATAATATCCTCAATAGTAACCCCTGTTCATGAACGAATTCAAGATTTGCTATTACCATCAGCAAACTATATATTTGAGCTGTAGAAAAAAGCGATTCTAAAACCTTTCGGGAAAGTAGAGTAGTTCACAATATGTAATTTATCAAAACACATTTTGCGAATAAAAAGAAAATTGTATTTTAATTTTTAATGCAAATGTTCATATCTACTTAAAACCAAAATTTTATTCGTAGGTCGATGCATATAGGAAAAAAGGTGGCGCATACAAAGGAAAATTTTTCAATGATAAAAAATATTACTTTGAAAATAATAGGAAATCAGGCGTGAAAGTTATATGATAAATTCTTTCTCAGGTAGAGAAAAGAAGTGTCAGTGAATACATTCCCAAGTAGCTTTAATTTTATATCAAACACTCCCTATTCAATGAAGCAAAAAATTTGCATTACAGCTCTTTATAACTTCATCAGAAAAAAGAATCCAAGCACAAGTTTATGTATTTTTCATTTGTAAAATAAAAATTATAATAATATTGGATATTTTAGAAAAAGATTTATTAATTATGATAAATTATGTTAATGAGGTTCAACTTCAAAAATATTACTATTCAATCAAATAAGAGGTAGGATTTTAGATCTCTTGAGATTGGTGCGGAATTCAAAAACTCTAGCAAGCATTTATTCGAAGAGGACATCATAAATCTCACTTTCATTCTACACAAATGCTTCAAGCTGGAATCAAAGAAGTAACAAGGGCCTTTAACAAACTTGGAAATCTTGCTTGCATCATACTTGCGTTTAGAGAGCACTTTCTTGAAATTAGAGGGATATAGAAGTCCGTAATTATAAAAGATTGTCAAAACACTCGTATCTTTTTCGGAAATAACATGTTTCTTCTTAAAAATGGATTTTTGAAGAAGAAGGGGCATTTTATTAAATATGCATAACTTTCCATTGCAGAGATTTATTAAAGAAGACTGCAGAAAAGGGGTTTCATGGGAAGATATGGATTCATTCGTAATGAACGATTTCACAAGAACATACAAATAAAATGACTGCCTGAAACACTTCAAATAATAAGGCTGAATAGAAAAAGTGATAAAGGAGTACTTTCTATATTTAAAAGATACTGAAAATATGAAGCTTAAAATGCTCTTGGAGCAATGTTTTTTCACGATATTTTGGAAATAAACTTGCAGGCAATTATGCGCCTCATAATAAACCAACATAAACAAAATCTTTTTGGAAAAGATGGAAAATTTTTGGATTGTTATTTCAAATAACTTCATTTTATCTTCTTTAACAAGGTTTAAATATAAATCGTAAGGAGGGATGCAAATGTAATATAGAACAATCTTAAACTTTTCTTCCATTTTAAGCAGGGAAAACAGGACGTCCATATTGTTAAGAGATGCGCATAAAGCGTACTCTCGATTGGAGCGCATCAAATCATCGAGCAGATATTTCAAAATACGTACACTTTTTTTCGTTTTAGATTTAATGCATTGGGAAAGAGGAGTGTTCTGAGCTGTATCTTCGTATGTTGAATCCGCGTGCTTACAAATCATCAATCTAGCAATCGCGTAGGATTTTAAAGCGTGAAAAAGAGGCGTTTTCCCACTTGAAGGATCTCTTATGTTGATGTCACAATTCTTAGACCTTAAAAGCAGGTCCACAACTGTGTAGTGAGTGAAGAAACACGCGACACCAAGTGGAGTATTAAAGTTAGAACGAACGTTACACGAAGCACCTAGGTCGAGTAGTTTCTTGCAACAATCGTACTTTCCTGATTTACAGGATAGGAGCAGAGGAGTTTCCAAATTATGATTGGTGCAGTCTACTTTTAGAAGAGGCTTATACTTAAAGAGTATATCAATGATATCTGCAAAACCATTGTAGGCTGCTTCGTGTAACGCAAACCAACCTCTATTATCTGCCACATCAAGAGAACAGCCACTCTCAATAAGATCGACAACAGCTTTACTATCTCCAAGGCGACAGGCGTAACTAACCTTCGAACAAGATTCAGGATAAAATTCATCAAAGTTCATTCTCAAACTAAAAATAAATAGCATAAACTTACCATATATTTAAGCTATTCTTAAAATAATTTTTCATTACAACGAGCACATTTTATTGGTCAAAGTAATCGTAACTATTATTTAAAAAAAAAGTCCATTTTTACTATTTATGAACACGCATTGTATAATTAGTTTGTAAAAAACAGGCCTTGCGATCACAAGAATTTTACCTTGTTTTTCCAAATTATATCTCGATTTTTTTATCTAATGATTAAAATTTACTATTGATATGTTTAAAGTTTTAGGTTGAATTAGAAAAAAATGTTATCAATGTTCGTTTGTCGAATACAGAAAAGTCTAAAAAAATTATAACAACAAAACAGATTTATTGGAATACATCTAGTCTTTCAGTAAGTTCAGCAACGAAAAGCTTGCGATATTCTGGACTGTAGTCATCAAGTAGAGCTTGTAAACTTTCATAATGATTTGCTTTGTCTTTTTTCAATGCATTTAGGATCTTCCATCCAGCCCAAGTAACATTTATAAACAATTTATCATTTTCTAATGTTTCTAGCATTAGAAAAACACTATTAAAAGTATTCTCATAGGTATCGGATATTTTTAAATTCTTAACAAATTTAGAGAATTCACAACAAACCATTTTTACTTCCTCTCTGAGATCCATTTTGAATCAAAATTGTAGTAACAATCATGTATTTAATTTCAAAACTTAAGTGTAGTAAAAAATATAAATTAAAAATGCTAATATATGCTACGTTAATGTTTTAAAAATATACATTCTTCAACTTTGGTGAATAACAAGTCAACTTATACAACACATATAGAGTAGGGGCCGCATATTATGACCCCTTTGAGACTGGTACTTTTTGATAACTGTTCCGCAAAAGAGTGATTGGGCTTCCGCGAAAAAGGTAAGAGTATAAAATCGAATAAGCACATTCTCAAAGTTAGTAAATAACTTCTAAAATATAGTTTTCAACTGATGTAGATTGATAGTGATTCTCAACTCTTAATCCATGGACCAGCAGTGGTCTAAGGTGATATACTAACTGATCCACAGCAAACACGGACTTTTTTAAGTTGTCTTTCATAGTGCCACACGACCAAAGTTCAATTAAAATGATAAGTATTTACCTAATTTGATAGGAAATATAAAAGAATATGGAATTTTGATTCCCGTTGGTCTTTAAATCAATAGAAATAAATATAGTTCATATATTATTGCATAAAAAAATTTTGAGTAAAATTATGATTTGTATCTATCCAAATATTTTTGTTTTTCAAATAATTTAAATGTGCTTTTGAACATGAAATATAAACAGAATAAACTATTAGTGTAAAGTCATTGTTTCTGTTCTCCACGAAGTTTAAACTCATAATATAAGAAGTTGTCAAAAAAAAAAGAACAAAAAAGTCTATTTGCAAAGATAATAAGGTAAACTTTTAAAGTGTAATAGTATTTCCCCACAAAATCTTGAATTTCTTTTTAGATTCGTGTTCATATTCCTAACCAACATTTTTTCATTGATCCTTTATATCCACCGGTGCAAAGTCAGAGTGAAATTATTCGAATCTAAGTACTCACAAAAACCAGTCTTCCACTCGAAACACTTAAAATTTAAAATATTTAAATCAATTCTTACTTTAGGCTTCGACTAAGAATGGCCATCACTTATGCATATAAAAATTAAACAAATTTTTTGATTTTTTAATACTCAAAAAACCCGATTCGGACTTCCAAATTTTGCTAGATACCAAATCCTAATCTTATCTCTATAAAATCTCCGCCTCGGAATCCGCAATCATGTTTATAGCATTAACAAAAAAATGTAATATCATCCAGTCTTTTTAAACCGGGTTATCTAATATATGATATTAAACATTTATCCTTTGGGCTTACACGATCAGAGATCCATAGACTAAAATATTAAGCTAAGAAGGCTGAAAATAAGGAAAAAATAATTACAATACGATCTATAAAAGTATCAGAACGTGGAGTTCTCCAAATATTTCTGAATCATAGAAAGCTTTCGAAAAAAAATTGGGAAACTATGCTCTATATCAGTAGTTCCCAACCTTTTTCTTCCCAACGCCACTGAAATTTTTTTCACCACCCACTAATGTTTAACCAATTTAAAAAGTGAATACTTTTTTTATAAGAAAATAAATCAAAAATCGAAAAAAATATGAACAATAAAAAATCTTAAAAAATCCAATGGCTTCCTTGCGGCTGATGATTTTTGTAAGTTTAAGTCTTAAGTCCCCTGTCTCATCTATTTTTAATTTATTTCTTTTTGTTTTTCAGATATAGCGTAGCACTGAAACCCATTTCCACCAAGTATGTCGAAGGAAATGCGAAAAATAAGACTTCCAAAATTTATTAACTGGGTTTAATAATCTTTTAGGCGTTGCCTCAAAAGAGGATATAAATCTAACTAATGCATCATTATGATTGGGGAAATGACAAGATATGTCTTGTTTAATAAATGATTAAATGCAAAAGAATAAAAAAGTTTTTCTGATCGTTACACTTCACTGTAAATTATATATAAAATTTAGGAGACAAATCTTGTAGGACCCCTTAGTGCCCCCTTGATATTAAACGCCCAAAATAAAAATTATAAAGCCCTCTGTCGCGATAACGCCAAGGTTGGGAACCCCTGCTCTAAATGATCCAAAACAAAGGACTTGTATAGCCCATAAATTTGAAAATTTATTGAATGGGCTTCTAAAATCTCCATTCTGCTTATTTTGACAATATTATTACTAGCAGCTTCGTATATTTCTAAGTTAATTACAGTGCAGGGAGGCATTGGCTTATATTAAACAACTTACCGTTTAAAATTCTTTGTTCTGTAAGACATAAACGCTTCTTAATTGTTTCTGCCTTATTGCTATGGGTTTTAATAAATCTTAATCGTGAGTTGAGTCAAATAAATTTAAAATACAATTTTAAAATGATAATTGTAAATATTTTTTTATTCTTAAAATATCAATATAAATGTAGAAAACAGTAAAAATTATTCAAATAAATTCCTCGACAATACATTTTTAAAGATTCTGCTCTTCTTCAACGAGAAAAAAACAAGGAGCAGGTAATGAAGAAAGCTGCATTCAAACCTTTTTCATCCTCTGCTCCTTGTTTTCCTTTCTGATAACGGTAGATTTAATCTTATGAAGATCAGAGTAGTAAAAAATCTATTGACATAGAATTTATTTGAATAAAAGTTTTATGACATCTTAGCAATATTTTAAGATAAAATTAACAAGAAATAGAAACTTATACATTTAAAAGATATTTAACATTTTTGCACAAGTTTATATTTTGGATAATAATTTGATAAAACAAACAAGTGATTAAAAATAAGAATTTAAAGAAAGCACTTTAGTATCTAAATATCATTATTAATATGAACAAAAAGTTTATTCTGAATTTATACGGTTGTATGATTGCACATTTTGTACTTCTCGTTATATTGAATAATTCTGGGGGTAAAGGCATATAACTTTAAGAGTCGAATTGATAATAGTTTAGAGGAGGAAAGTGACTCACAAATCAGAACTATAAACCGATAAAAATTCACATATAGACATTAGGAAAAAAGGATCCTTTTCTTTATCTTTACAATTGACAAAAAAAATTAGAATAAGTTTTAAGTGCATGATAAAATCAAATTATCGAAGCTAGAAAAAAAAGCAATGCTTTTATTTAATTGAGTATGAAATATGATTTTAATTTATATAATAAAAATAGATAGGTAAAATAATTTAACAATATTGAAATACGAAGTGCCACCTCAAAAGAGTATAAAAACCTAAGCCTAAATTTCTAGTATGTCACAAACTAAAAATGAAACCTTGTATTTTATGTTTTCATTTTAGGATTAGTTAGATAGGTTGATATTTGTTACTTAGTCCTAAGTAGCTATTAAACTGATATTTGATAATCAAAATATATAGCAGAATATAAAGATCTCACTACAAATTTTATAATTTTGCCTGTTAAATAAATTGAATTGAAACTAACTTACAAAATTTAAGAAGTGGTGACAGAAAAGTTATTAACAAATTAAGGATTCTTTTTAGGGATTTTGGTTTCAAAAGTAAAATCAAATGGCATTAGTGGCTAATACCTATAATTAATAAATTGGGTATTTTTACTAGAATAAGCTCAAGACTCGGACTCTAAACAAATATGGTTAAATAGATCTTATCTAAAATTTATGGAAAAACTTTGTAAACAATAATGATTCCTTTACTTTTAATAATCTATTTTAGTTAGACAAAAACTGAATAAAAATAAGAATAATAAAATAATTTTTTTTCTTTATTTCAAGCCCACTTTTTCTAGTAATTTTTCTCTGTCCTTTGCTTTTTCTTGTATTTCATAATGCTACTTTTTATGATATCTCAATTCTTTGTTACTTAAATGATCCTAGTCTAAATTCAAAATTCTCTAATTTAATTTATTGATTTTCTTTGAACATGCTAAAAATAAAGATCAATAAATGCAAGTCTATCTGTTTTGAAAGTTCATCATGTACAGTGATACATAAATTTGCTTTGAATTTGTCTTATAGTTTAATTTTCTTGGATTAATAATTGGTCAAAATGATTTTGTTTTATGTAAACTCGACTCTATTATTGATAAGTTAAAGCAATGTAAAATAATTTTACAGACTAAAACTAAGCAACTGTTATATAAAACTATGCTCTTGCCTTAATTAACCTATAATATTATAAACTGGAGACATACATTCACATCTGCTCAAAAAAATTTAAGAATTGTTTTTAATAAATTATTTATCTCACACGAATAGTTTGTTTTATGAAAATAATTTCTCAAATGTGATAATTTTCATAATTTATATCTTTTGATTTTCTTTTTTAAATATACTTCTTAATATCTTCTGCTCATGGTTTACATGGAATTATCACGTTTCATTCCAAATCTCTTGTTATTCCTAGATATACCCAGTAGTGGGATTCAGCAGGTTACCCCCGATTCGTTAGAATCGTCTCACGGAATTTTGTGAGTTCGGCGAACCGACTAGTCGCTGTCAATAGTCTTCTGCCTCTCATCCGAAAAGAATTGGAAGCGTTGGGACCATACGTTTCGTTAGTGATTTAGTGCATAGTTTATTTATACAAGTGATGACAAGGTTTGTTACCATGTGTATAGTGCTTGTTTTCTCTGTACATTTGTGTTATTAACCGGTTAATGACCAACGAATCTTATATAATACTTAAATTTTGCCTATGGTATCATATATATGATACGGTTGATAAAAAGACAGATTTGAATTAAACAAAATTTTTATTTCAGGATATTTTCTCTTTTAAACTTTAAATAATTATTGAAGATACTGTTAATATAAAATTTGAAACATCAGTGATGTCTTTTTAAGAATTAAGCTTTTAGGGATGAGACTTTTTACTCAAATACAGACAAAATGAGCTCTTTCTCCTTCGCTCGCATTATGCTTGAGATGGTTAACCACAATTTTATGATTTTGTTTTTAACCCCTGAACTTCAACTGTTAAACTTAGAGGTACACCATAAAAATCATTTAGGCTCAGATTTTTTATTTATTAGTAAGTAAGTAAGTAAGTTTATTAGGTCTATTTGAAAAAAATTTTTCGAGCAGAAACATATGCTTATAGGCTCGAATGGGAAAAAATCTATCATCTTTCCAACTACAATGAGAATTATTGTTTGAATTTTTGAAATATTTCATTATGAAAAAAAAAGAAATTAAATAAGATAAAGTTAAATATTAATTATATACAAACAAAAACTTAAAATAGCTATATAGAATAATATTTTATTATATATGCAGCTAATTTTATAAGTAGGTATATGTAGATAGATAAGCACTTTCCAATGTTGGTTGATATGCTTACATCAATTGCTAACTTGGGGATTTATAAGGATGGGAAGTGGGGTATGATCTAAAATAGAAGTAAGAAAGATTAGTGAGGTGAAAAGTAAGATCTAGGTTGCTTGTGTATCGTTATGCAATGGTGTTTGATAAAGGTAGAGTTAAGTGTTGTTGGGTAGAGAGTAATGGTTCTATTATATTAAGGAAGAGAGAGATGTGTTGAATGATTTTGGGGTATGATAAAAAATTTATTAGAGAGGAGGGAAGATCTTTAATATATAAATGTGCTTTTTCAATGAGTTTGGTTTGTTTTGATGAGAATATTAGAAAATAGAGGATAATATGAATTGAAGTTTCAATATGAGGGTAGCCAAATCTGTAAAAAAAAAGGGGGTTAGAGTGCAAATTAAAATTATAGAAGTAAGCGTAACAAGGGCAATGTGAGGTGAACCTTCTTATAATGTTGCGAGGAAGAGTAATGTTTTTATTTAGTGCAAATTGGGATAAGGAGGTAGGTATGTTGTTTGAGTAAAACCATTCATTTGTAATTGAGTTATTTATGGATGTTTCAAAAGTGAAGAGAGGGAGGGCGATGGTTAAGATGTGTTGTGATGTTATGGATGCGGAGTTGGAGAAGAGGTCTACTAAAAAATTCTCGAAGGAGGAGAAATGGGGGCACCAGATTAGTTAAATTGAGAAATAGTTGTTAAGGTTTATTAATTTCTTGGTTAGGCTTAGTGTTGAAATGGGAATTTTTCTGTCAAGTTGTAGGTCTTTGATTATGTTTTGTGAGTCTGTGAAAAAGATTATTTGCTTGAATTTGAATATAAAAATGATTAGGTTATCAATAATATGGTGGCATGATGTTATGAGTGCTAGGGCTTCAGTTTAATATGCGGAGGTGTTATTGTCTTTCTGCATTTGTTGTATGAAGAAAGGAATTTTTGTATTGTGATTAAAAAAGCGCAAGCAGCGGCTGCTTTGTTACGTGTTTTTGAATCGCCAGTAAAAATTAAGAGTTGGTGGTGCCCATTTGAATTGCGTTGATGTTTTATGGAGTTGAGTGATAAGAATTTGTGCTGGCATATTTGAGTAGAGTATGGGGTGGATTTCGATGGGTGGACAAGGGAGTATTGGTGTAGGTGTGGTAAAACATGGTAGTGAGAAAGTTGTGGCATATATTTTTCAAGAAGGGAATTGAAAAAAGTAAGAGAAGGGGAGTTGTGAGTTGAGTAAAGATTCGTGTAGTTATATGGAGTTGATGTAGAGTGGAAGGTAGAAAGATTTTTAATTGTTTTCCTATATGTTTAGGTGTAAAGTATGTGTGAGAAGTTCAAGTTTTGAAGTAGAAGTAGTGTGAAATGCGTTTGTGATTGTGAGTAAGTATAGGCGATGTATTATGTTGAGATGGGTTAGTGAGTTCTGGAAATTGAGTGAACTTCCCAATGCGAGTTAGCCATAGTGTATGTCTGGAAGTATGATAGATTTGTAGATGTACTTTGAGATTTTTGGATGAAGACCTCACTTATATGAAATGGCTTTTCTGAGAAAGAATAGGTTTGGTGAGAGTTTTGTGTATATATTTTTTTGAGTTGAGGTGTAAATTTTAGATTGGATTGAAATGTGACGCTTAGATATTTAATGTATGGTTCAGGAGTGAGTGATGTTGATATGTTTAGTTTCAATGGTAGTGGAGTTAATCTTTTTCGTGTGAAGTGTATAAGTTTTAGTTTATCTAAGTTGAAGGAGACTTCGTAGTTGGTGGCCATTGTTTGTATTTGTGTGATTAGATTAGCAGTGCGATTGATGTTTAGTTGTAGTGTATTTGAGAAGGTAAATAAGATGTCATCAGAGTAGCATTGGACAAAGTCGGAGTTTGAGTTGATAAAATTAAGAATGGGGTTGATGAGGGTTAATCATAGGATATCTGATAGGCTACTTCCTTGCGGAGTGAAGACAGTTAGTTTCTGGATGTATGTATTGTTGTTATGTAGCAAGATGAGAATGCGCTTTTGAAGATTATTGTTTAAGAATTTGATTATGTATATAGGGTATTTTTTATCGACGACGTTGCTGCTGATGATAGCGGGGTGCCATGCTGCATTTTTGATTTCTAGAAATGTGGTGGTTGCGATATTTTGAATATTTAGTGTTTTTTCTAGGTAAAAAGTGTTAGGCAATATAAGGCAAATTCGGTGTTTTTATTTGGTAAATATGCGAATTGATTCGGGTGTATTAGGTTATTTTTGAGTATGTAATGGATTATGCGCTTTTGTAGAATTTTTTCAATGATTTTTCCTAAGGTTGGTAATAGAGAAATTGGTCGCCAGTTTTTGATTGAATTATGGTTGCGATTTGGTTTGGGGCACTAGTTTGCATATTTTCCAAATATTTGGGAAATGGCTTTGTTTGAGGCAGGCGTTAAAAATGTTGAGGTGATGAGGGTGTAGTATGTGGTAGGCTTTTTTCAGAATTTTTAATGGAGATGAAGTCAACGCTGCTAGAATATTTGGTTTTCATCGAATGTATGGTTTTGTTTAGCTCTTTGATTGTGATTTCTTGGTGTTATTTAGTAGAAATGCTTTTGTTTCTATTCTAATAAAAGTATGGGTAATATTGTTAGTTACATTAGTGTCAGCGGGAAATAGATTTTTGACTGAAGGGTGGTTTATAAATATTGAATCTTGATTGCTTGTAAGAAGATTGGAGAGTGATTCTGTATATTTTTTGTGTGTAAGTTTGTTGATGATTGATCATGGGTTTGTTGGAGTTTGATTGCAAAAATGTTTCCAGGCTGGTTTTTTTTTAGCTTTTTTAATTTCTAACTGATATTGAATTTTGAGGAAGAAGTAATGTTGAATGTTAATGTGAGAGTTCGTTTTACCTTGTATTTTTTAGAGATTTATGTAATTTTTGTTTGAGGTTGTTTAAAATACGGTTCCAAAAATGAGCGTGTTGTCTTCTAGGAAGTTGGTTTCTGGAGTTGCGGTATGAATGCTTGCTGTGATGGATTTGTTAAGTTGAAGAGCAGATGTTTTGAGATTACTTGTTGTATCTGTAGCCAGGGTGATGTTGTTTAGCTTAGATTTAATATTGTGAAGGAATGCGGTTCGGAATATTTGTTTGCCATAATTAGGATTTGGAATTTTTTTTGAGTTTAGTATTGAGGGCGATTTGAAAGGTTATGTATGCGGTTTGGGAAAAAGATGAGATGTCTGAGGTGCGCCAGTTATGAACTATACTTCTAGTTTCTTTGAAAATGATGGTTAAATCGTTGTGCGATTGATATATTTTGTTTAGATGCAGTCGTCTAAAGTTTGGGGATTTATCGATGTCGGCTATTGTTAGATTGTGAGATGCTAGAAATTCGATTGTGATTGAACCTCGTGTATTTGATTTTATATTCCAAAGGTATGATCTAGCATTTAAGTCGGTGGATATAGCTATGTGGTGGTTGTTGTCTATGTTATGTTTGATTTGTGTAAGTGATTGTAAGTTGTTAGGTATGGGGTGGTTTAAGGATGGTTGGGAGTAGAGAGAGCAGAAGAGTAAGGATTTGGAGTTTGAGGGAATAAGTGTGAAGAATTAGTTTGAATTAGAGTATTGATATAGTGGTGTATTAGTAATTGATTGTTTTATAAATATACAGCCTGAGTATGCTGTTAGTGGAGGTATGTGTAGGAGTACGTAGTCGGCTGTTTGGTGTGGAATATGAATGTATGGTTCGTTTATTGATATTATGTCGTAAGTGTGTGAGTGTAAGATGTTGTGAAGGTTGTCCCAAGCAGTTTTTGAGTGATTTAGATTTATGTGTAAAATAGTTAGCATGAGTAGTTATCTAAGATTTGGCTATGTTGAGATATGATTAGATTGTTATGGTTTATGTAAACACTACAGAGTTTAGATGTTGCAAGGTGTGGTTGCTGAAAATTTATGAAAGAAATTTTGCTATTATCGTTTAGTAGGGTACAGGATCATGTAGCATGCCCACGATGGCCGCAGTGAGCACAGTTTGGTAGAGATGCTTTGCATTTTGAAGAGATATGGCCGTATTTTAAGCATTTTTCGCATTGTTTGACTTCGGGTTTTAGTTTGGTGGGGGTTAGCAGGTGGTGGCATAGAAAGATTTTGGGTTGAGTACAAAGGTATTTATATATTTCTAGGTTACTTTGTTCTAAAATTATAGTATAGCAATATACAACGGTTTTTCCTAGTTGTATGGGATTTTCGAGTTTGCCTATAGCGTTAAGATGTGGATTTTGTTCTTCAATAAATTTTGTGATTTGGGTTAATGGTGTATCGCTAGGGATGCCATGTATTATGATAGACTTCCTTTTCAAAACCTGCATATACCTGATGATGATTTGAAAGATTGGTCACTGGTAAAGATTCTACCAGAAGCTTTTTTTTGGAAAAAATGTAAGAAATCATATTGTTAACAAACCTAATGTGCATAAAATCTCAGAAAGCCTTTTTAATGATAAAAAACTTTTTTCAACTATTGTTTTAGAGAAATTATAGAACATATTTTGTTTTGGACAAATGATAACGTTTAAAATAAAAGCAAAATTACTAATGATAAGTTCTCAAATTACCAGTATCTTGGTTCCATTTGTTGGTTAAAACGGATAAATTCAGAGTTTTAAAAGAAGTTTAGAGACATATATAAAAGACCAATATGGTGTATCAATAAACTCTATATCATATAATAAACTTTCTGAAATTGGACGATATTTAGTGTCTGGAAAAATTGAGTACACCGAAGTTTTAGATATGAAGGGCAATAAAAAGATTTTAAAAAATGAAAAACGATTGGAAATGTGAATACTTCATGACCAAGATATCAATAAGTTATGTTCAAAATTTATTTCAAAAATATCAAGTTTATTTATAAAATATAAGTACCCTCATCCTAACTCCAGTATTTGTCTAGATGAAATTTTGAGAAAATCCTTTTCGTCAAGAGACCCTCTCAGAACTTTCATAAAAGGTAAAAAAGAAAAGTACGGCCAACAATTTTTTATTGCTGCAGATGATGAACACTATGTATATGATATATTTTTACAAGCATCAAACGAATTCAACTCTTATCAAGGTATTTATGAGTTGGTACAACAAATTATGAAAAAGTTTTGCATTTAGGATTGAATCTGACTGCTGATAGTTATTTTTTCAACAAAGTCGTAGTGAATTTCTGTTAGACAATGGAATTTCTTGGATTTCACGAAGGAGACTCACGACTTTCATTCATTCCGACTTAATAAGAAAATTCTTCTGCAAGCAAATAACTTCGAAATTTTGTAGAAAATTTGAAGTTTTAGAAAAAAAGTATAACGACGGAAAAACTGTCCAGTTTTCAATATACCATGATAAAAAAAGGTAAATTCCCAATTATTTTAGTGAGTACCGATCATCATCAATATGGTCATGATCATTTCAGTAGAAATTAAAAAAAAGATGAAATTCCAGAGCAGGTAAAATATTACAACAGTTCAATTGGACATGTTGATCGAATAGATCAAAATCTTAGTCTATACTCCACTTCCCAGTACTATTGAGATGGAAAGTGGGAATAAAGATTTATTACGAAGATATTCGATATTTTGGTGCAAAACTGTTGGGTACTCTTCAAAATGAAAATAAAAGATTTTATTGATCTTCATCATAAAAAGAATCCAAAGACTTACACAGAAGTTTTGTACAAATCTTGTTATGGGCATGATGGGAATTGTTATTTCTATTTCGTCTTATACCCCATCTAGAGTTTCAATGTATGATCAAAGGAACAAGAAAAGAAAGCTACTTGAAAAAAAGACCACTGAAACTCGAAAAAGAAAAGCATGTTATTCAAAAGACTATGAAACACAAAATAATATTAAAAGTGTATGCTCGTTATGTGAGAATTATGGGGAACAAAAATTGACCTAATAACTCAAAAAATATTGATTTTTTGGCAGAAAAAATTGACTTTTTCAAAAAAAGTTTTTTTAACTTGTAAAAAAGAACTGAAGCCTGATAGCGTCTTTAACAGAGTTTCGCAGCCATGAAAAAAATTTTCTGGCTCCGGAGTTATGTTTTTTAGTTCTGGTGTGAGTTCCAAGACGCTCTTATAGTTAAGTGTATATTTTTTAAAAATTTAATAAAAAATAACCAAGAAAACGGTTAGGATTATGCGTGTTTTATTTGAAATTAGCATTTCCGCTAGCTTTCATCTAGAAAACAGCTTTGAAATGTGAGTGGCTAAATCATGTGGAGCCAGTTAGTGGAGGCATATTTAAATTTTTATAGCTCCGGTTCCATGTAGAAAAATTCAGGGGCTCAGCCATCGCAACCCTGATTTTTAATACTATTTAAATCATTTAAGGCCTCTTTTTCTTCTATAAATAATAAAGAGAACAAAATTTAACTTAAAAACTTAAAAGTTATTGACGCATATACTTCAAAATATTGACTTTATTTGTTAAAAAAGTCACTTAAAAATTATTTTAAGCTTTTTTATTTAGAAGAATTGTTATACACAAGAAATAATTAAATATATTAGAAGAAAAATTTCTATTTTTTGCTAGAAGCTTTTTTAATATCGAAAATGATATTCCTACAGAACAAGTTGTAGCTTGACAATTTTGTAACTCTGCAAAAGTACTGGGAGAAATGTTTTGCTTTTTCAATTCTATATCTTTAATTTCGTTCTTTTTAAACCTTTTATTCAAATAATTTTTAATTCCACAATCATCGTGATCAAACCTGATAGAGTAAAAAAGTCTTGATGCATCTTTTATGCTAAAAGAAGTTGACTCAACAAACTGCCCTAACTGAATATAGTTTTCTTTTATGTTAAGCAGTTGTTTATGTAATTTTAAACAACTGATGCTTTCTCTTTCTTAACCAAAATTCCAGTTTTGCATTCAAAAGAATTAACAATTTCTTTTACTTTTGGTAAGTGATCGCATTATAAGAAGCAGCGTTCAGCTAGAGATTTTTTAAAAATAATCGAAAATTAAGTAAAATATAATAAAAAATTGTTTCTAACAAACTAAAAAAAAATTGACTTTATTCGCCCTAGTGATAATAGTTGTAGTAAAAAGTATTTTGTCATTTTTCGTAAAGAGTGTATCGATTTTAAAGTTTTATTGACTTATGTTTATTACTTACACCATACAGATACATACATATGTAACACGTACGACAATCAAAAAATAAGAAAACACTTTACACTCAATAAGAATCGAAAACAAACTTCACACAATTCTGATTCATGATTGAAATACATGCTTATGTCACATATTAAGATATTTACTTCTTTCTCTCTCTCTATCTCAAACTACACATTCATGTCGAAACGACATGATTGTGTCTTGTAGGTTTGTATCAACGCTGTCCTAGGTGATAAAAAAAATATAAAAAGCAAATAATAAAGGGTAAAAATCACAAGCGAGTGATATCAAATAAAAGAATTTTTTGAAAGATAATATGTAGGGAGGGGGCATGAATGTGTTACATATGCGCTACATAGGAGAATGAGAGCTAAAATCTCAAAATTTTGCATTACCTAATGTATGTATGTCCCCTAAAACATATAATCGATCATTTAAGACCTATAGAAAATACGGTAAGACAAAATGGGTGACTCATGACTTATCAATTGGTTTTTGAAATATCAAAGCGAATTTAGTCTTTTTTTCGTTTCACTTATAGATAGATTAAAAAAAACAATTATTACGAGTAAATTATTTTTCAGATGGTTTTGCTTAAAATCATTTGAAAAATTGAAATAAAATGAAAATTTGCCTATACTGCTTTTTTTAGTTTTTAAAGGATAAGGTTATTGACTTCAGATTAACCAAACCTGGTTAATATTTAGCCTTCAATACCTTTGATCACAATTACATTTTTATAACTCCAAATCAAAAATTGCTAAAAAATTATACCTCAAGAGTAACTGTTTTATTTTTAGTACCAAAATATTAGCATTTAACTTAAAGCCCACTACATAAATTTTTAACTTTTACAAAATACTTCAAAAAAATTTTCAAATGTGTAAGATACATATAACAAAATCATTAAGTATCAGGAAAAAACAGAACAAATTTCCGTAAATTTTGGAAAAATATTGAAAGGGGCGGATTTCGCCCCCCCCCCTCCCTCTAGTCCCAAAAATGGTTAAATTGTCATTTAAAAAAAAGTTCTTTATGCCTTCAGGCTTTTTAAAACTTCTTCTGAATTAAAACAATTTTTTTTCTCAAAATGTTCTTCTAAAAATTTTGCAGTAGGGTAGATTGAATTATTTCTTCTTATTCTTCTAATGGTTCTTCGGATGTAGGTAAATCTTTATCAAATTTTGTGTATGGTTGTGTCAACATTGGTACATCAACTTTGTACTTTTCAGCTGTTTTTTCATTAACTTATTTAGGTAAAACTTGATCGTATTTTACATTCAAACAACTAGATATTTTATCGCATTCAAAACCAGATTTCGCAAAACATTTTGTTTGCTTCTGGTTTGCATTTTGAAACGACATTTACTATCAAGTGACATGCTTGAATTACACTAATTAACTTGCTAATATCTGTTACACAATTGCAAATGACGAACTTTGTTAAAACATACCTAATAAAAGCTTCCTGTAAACTGTCTTTATAAACTGGAAGACAACCTGAACTGAGGTTGTGGTAAACATAAGCTTTACATTGGACAATTTAGGATCTTTGGAATGTGAAGGAGCATTATCTTAAAAAGTATGACTTTTCAATTTTATTTCATCATGGGACTATTGAAAATAAAAATCCTCTCGTCAAACTCTTAACAAATCATCGAAGACTTTTGTTATAAAACCAAAAAATAGTTGTTTATCTACATATATAGATATTTAAAATATCGTGGTTTCTTTGCATTGCCAATAATAACATGTTTTTCTATTCCCATCCATATTAAATATATCACGATTATTATAACCTTTAGTGGAATCTGTAATTTTTGACGCTAAGCCTGTAACAATAGTAGGTTGCGAACCTACTTTTCCGCATTATGTTCCAAATGATGTTTACTCTCACTGTTTGAATCTATATAACCAACCATATGAAGTTTTAAAGTTAGTTTTTTTCAATTGAGAAACAAATATAAGTATTTTTTCTTGTATCATAAGATGGATCTGAAAGAGGAAAGCTTCATAGTGCTTGCTTTTTGAAATCACTCCTAAGAAGTTATCAACATCTTCAAAAATTGAAGAACTTAGCCTTTTTTGGATCATATGAAGAACAACCACCCTAAATATGCTGGGGTGACTGTTCTTCAGAAGAAAAATTTTTAGGGTGGCTATTCTTCAGTTGAGTTTTGATTTATTAATCTTCAAGATGTGTATTGTATAATGGATAATTTTATTCGAGCGAATTTATAACGACGATACTTTTAATAGGATTAAAACCATAATGATTTCCTAAATACATACTACATATATAATCACTAGAATATATTTAATCTTATAACACTGTATAATTTTGAAACAATATCCTGTTTTGCAAGTCAGGTATATATAAGACAGAAGTATATATTTTGTTTTTCTCACAAACTTATACAAAATGGGTTTTAAAGTTACTTTGCCTTTATTAATGAAAATTCTCTATATGTTATTACTTGGATGAAATCTCTAAAACTTTTGAAAATAAAGTGTCTTTGCTTAGAACCTTCAAAAGCTATAGTTGGTTTTGTATGGAAATATCAAAACAAAACTTGTCCAATATTTAAATCAACGATTTCAATTCGTTCCTCATCATTTTTTTACAAGTCCAAAGTCTCTCTCCAAAAATGGATTCACATAATGTATTCATGGACTCAAAATATCGGAACATCAAAAACATCTCAACAAATTGGATTGAGTGAAAAAAAAATAATTGATTGTTTTTCATTTTTTAGAGAAGTTTGTAAAATATATTTTCAAAATAATCCAATAAAATTTGGATGTCCTCGCTGCACAATACAAATCGATGAGTCTGTTTTTTCCCACAAACCAAAATATCATCGTGGAGGGCTGCTGAAAAACAAATTTGGGTATTTTTAGTTGACACTTCTTTTTTTCCTGCAATAGAATTGCTCAAGATAGAAGTGCAAAGACATTACTTCCTATAATTGAGAAAGTGGTTCCACCTGGATCCGTTATACATAGTGATTAATGTCAAAGCTTATGTTAATGTGAAAAGATTAGGATTTACGCATATGACAGTAAATGATACTTTTAATTTTGTGAATAAAGAAAATGGAGTTCACACTGAAAAATTGAATCTTATTGGAACAAACAAAAAGCAAATATAAAAAGAATGAACTGATGCAGAAGAAATTTTCTAGAATCTTATCTTCAAGAATATTTGTGGCAAGAAAGGCTTTCAGCTTATGTGAACACATAGCTCAACAATTCCCTCTAAGAAAATAAATGTAAATTTTGATTTTAATTATATTTTCTAAATAAATTTTTCAGATTATTTTTAGTAAAATAATAATCTGCACAGTAAAGCTAGGAAATTATTTGAGGTGGTGGTTCTTCAGAAGGGTGATGTTAGGTGGTTGTTCTTCACTTGCTTCTAAAATATTTTTTGGGGTGGTTGTTCTTCATATGATCCCTTTTTTTATTGTTCAATGATGAAGTTTCAAACGTTTTTAAATATTCTTCCCTTTTTTTTAAATCATTTACACGTGTGTTTTCCTAATACCAACCCTTTCTGCCAGAGAGCGGGACTTTTACCTTCAGACATTTTAATCAAAGAAATCTTGTCTTTGAGGCTTAGCTCATTATTACGTTTTCTTTAATTCATTTAAAAACAAATTTAAAAACATAAAAAACTTTATACAACTATAACAGGAACAAGCAGTAAAATAATACAAAAGCCTAATGAAAAATAATAAATCGCAACATGGCTTATAAATTGAATACACACGATTCAAGACGCATCACATGTTTTCTATTAGAAACTTGACAACAATAAGTGTGTGTATTATAAGAAAACACACATCTTTGCTGTTCTAATAGTGAGGGTGTTTTTCTGTAGAGCAAAGCATTATAATTTAAAGTGACTGGTTGAATTGTTAGATTGGCGCGGTAGTCGTTAAACGGGAGGACTCTGACTGATAATAATCTATACAAAATAAATTTCATCGTGAAATATGGGCGTAATTATGAGATGGTCTTATAAGCGGTGTAGTCGTAAAGTGAGATTTTACCGTATTTTAATACATATATTTATCAGAAGTCTGGCAAGACTTGAGGAAAACCAAATTGTCAGACTTTATTATATATTCAAATATAAAATATTGGAAAAACATACTTAAAATAAAAATTTCCAAAAAATATTTTATAATGAAAGCATCATTTCAAAATCTTACAGAAAATTCAACAACTTAACTTTGAAATTACGGTTTTATTTCATGGAAATAACAAAATTTTTAATTGAAAATGGTATCATTGGAAAGCTCCACTCTTTGTAGTGAACATATAGGCTAGGTGTTACCAATAAATATGCTTTTCTTTTTACAACATCTTTTTTGTGAGGTCAGTCAAATTTTATTTGGTTCCAAAAAATACCCATAATAAACCTCATGAATTTATATTCTTTTTTTTTCCAATGTTTTATTCAAACGAGGATTTTTCAAACTATAGGTTCAAAAATATGTTTTTTTAATTGGTACGTATTTCTGCTTAAAACAATTATCGGCAATTTCAACGATATTTTTTGATTAAAAGCTTTCATTTATTTTAAAATTCGTGGACTGAAGATGAGAATGTTAACCAAGCACTCTATTGATGAAACAATTAACTTCTTTTTCTTTCATCATTGAATGTGATTTTATATTTCTTCTTAAATTTTCTTCTCCATGACTTGTACAAAAAATTAAATTAGAATTTAGAAAAAACATTTAATAGATTTAACGATGAAAGCTTCTTGTTCAATACCTACCTATGTATAATTTTTCTGGTTTCACTATATCCATTGTCATATGATTCAATACGAGAAATAAATTGTAAAAAAACTGAAAAAGTTTGAAAACTTGAATCGAAATTTAAAAATACTGGACCCATTAAAATTGAGGTTTTTCTGGTGTTCTTCTACAAAGATTCGTATTCTGGTACACGCTGTACTTGTGACAAAACATGGCCCGAGATTATAAGTCTTATCGATACCTAGAACACAACCATATGTGATATAAATGCAGTTCTTCATATGGATTAGTTGTGTGTTAGTGTAGCATATTATAGTTAGGCTCTTTCCAGTGTTTTGATTAACAGGTTTAATAAAAAAATCCTCTGAACTAATTAAATTTATTAAAAGTTGAATATCATCAGCTATGTTATTCGTTTTAACACTTGGTTCATTATCAATTCTAAGTTTTTTTTGATATTATATATAGTTCTGCAATTTCGAGGATGGTTTTCATCATTCCTTATAGGATCCAAGAATATTTTTAGTAGTGTAATTAAGAGAAAGTTTTTCTTTAATAGTATTTACCGCTTCATCAGGCATTCTATAGTATTCAGAATGAGACTTCGAGTTTTCATGTAAAGATGATTGATCCATCGAATATTTCCCAATATATTCATAGAAGAATTATCAGCTGTTGTATATTCTTGGCTCGGAAATTGGCTGAAGCATGGCACCCTTCTTTTGTAACTTTTATTACGTTTTAAGGAAGTGTAATATCGATTCATTATAACCAGTTCATTAATTTTTAGCTGACATTTTTAAGAGGAACAAACATACTTTTCTCTTTTTTTCGGAATAAGCCATTTAAATTTTTTCTTAAATAAGTATAGGTAGTGTCAGTATTCTTATATAAAAATATTTTCTGCTTGAAATATTGCTCCAAACACTACAGTTATCATGCAAGCTTTTTCTCTTTTTGTTTGTTTCTTTTTTTATAAAGATAAACTCATTTTCTTTTATAGTATCTGGAATGCATGATGCCACTTGATGATTTTTAAGGGAACTTATTAAATATGTCAGAAACTATATCATTGAGTTTATTATCCATTACTTTAAAATTGTGTTGAATTTTTTTTAGATTTTATTGAATCTCTAACTGGTATGGAGTTTTCGTGATATTCTTGCTTAACCCGTGCCAAATGAAGAGGGATTTAAAATGAAACCAAGGGAACAAAATGGTTGGGCTTCGATAAGACACTGCTCTTTGCTTTCACTGTAAAACTTTCAGTTGAAGTCCAAAGAATAGTAAAAAAAATATTTGACGTAATCATTACATCTCTAGGATTAAAAGTGGTATTTAGAATGTTCAAAACTAAATCATTTTCTCCGTTTACAGAAGAGTAAGCTGAATTAATTGGCACTCTTAAAACTGTGGAGACTGCTTTAAATGCATAGGCGACAGCACCATGATTTGTCTACGCAAAGAGAAATACACTCTTCATCTATCGTAGGAGAAACTTTGTCGACTCCTGGAATTTTGATGCATATTTTATAGAAACTTTTATTCATATTCAACTTAATTGCTGTTTTTACTCTCAACTCAGTTAAAAATGACTAATTTCCAACCAAAATCAAAGAAATGGCATTAAATAAGCAATTTTCATTGCCAGTTGTGTACAGTGACTTTAAGTCAGACTTATGAACATCAAAACATGTCTCATTATTCATTTTATATGAAAAGTTTTCGAACATTCCAAATTTGCTATAAAGTGGAGTAGGATCTTCTTCCAAAAAAACAAATTCTCTCATTAAGTATTTTTCTTTATAAGGCGAGGATTCAATGAAGAGATATCGTTGAAAGTAGATTCCTTTTTATTGCATTGTAAACAAAAAAATCTAGTTCAGAAAATACCTTGGCTTGATCAAATGTGAGATTTTGACATTCTTGATGATAGTGTTCCTACACAAAGAACAAAAACACCAAATTACATTATGACTTTTCTGCATTGCTTGCAGAGATACTTCATTTTCTAAAAAAAATTATCAATTGGAAAAACATGAAAAAACTAGAAAATTCCCTATATACAGGAACATTCGAAGCTTAAGATGAGAAATAAATAACTAAATATGCATAAATAAAGAGATCAAGTTTGGAATCGAAGATAACTCTTTGTGAGAAGTACAGAAAAAGTAAAGGACATCGCATGAAGGAGCAAAACGCAAAATATGAACAGAAAGTTGAATCTTGTCTCTCTAATCATTTGTATCAAAAAATCCACATAGCAAACTATGGAATAGAAACCCCTGTAGTATAATAATATTGTAAACAATAAGATATAAGAAGTTAGTGCTTCACATTTCGATTTAAAAATATGGGAAAATTACCCATGAAAACTCTAAAATTTAACAAGTATGCGCTCCTGTGTTATTTGTGTTTTTCATTTAGTATTTTCCACGTTTTTTTCCTCGAAATTTTGTTAGGTCTATTGTGTGATGTGTAAATAAATGTTTCATTCTTCTATAGATAACTATAAGTTTTTGCAAACTACTTAGATATTGCTTGTCACAATAGTTGGGTAATATCTAAAAGTAATTGTCCTAACAAATTCCCAAGCACTAAAAAAGGAGGCAGAAAATATTTTATCAGAAATTTGTCTTTGAAGCTTTGTGAGAATTCTAAAATCTGTGAGCTCTAACAATTCTAACACTCCATTTCAAATTCGAAATCTTTTATCTTTTTATGGTTTCGAACAGCTTGAAATAACTGAGCGAGCTTCAACATCAAGAGGCTATTGTTATTTGGATGTCGGTCACTCTAACAGTGAGGTACAAGAAAATGTAGTTTTTGTAACAGACACATATGTAAAAATCATACGAAATATTTTTGTACTCAATGTCATTAAGTGAAATATTGTGTATAATATTCAAATAATGTTTTTATAATTTTGTTCTCTAAAAATGAAATTTTGCAAACTACGTTAGAGCATAAAAATTTGTTTTTTATTTTTGAAAATATGAATTTGACACTTTTGTACAGAATTTTTTATGTACTTTTTTGTTTATAAGCTTTCATTTTTTGTAATAAAAGCTTGTTTTCTGATAGTTATACATTTTTATATTGCTTACTTTTATATAAAAGGTCGGTCAGAATTGACTTGAACTTAATTTTGTTAGTTTCTTACCCACCCTTCTTTTCTTGTTAACATTTGTCAAATATATTTCACAATCTACCTTGATGTCAGTTTGGAGATACTCCTTTTATTTCTCTCTCAAAGTTGACCTCAATGATTCTTGTTGAGTATTGCGAATGGCTTACTGATTTTCATGAAAGTTTAGAAAATAATGTAAATTTTTTTTAGGAAATACAAATAATTTATTGTTATAACTTTATAATATTTATTATCTTTATTGAAAAACATACCATTTAGTGTATAAACTTTTGATAATGAAAATTTATATTGAAAAATCTTAATTAAAGCCATCTACTAATTCAACACAGTGTATAAAAACAGCTAAAATTCAAAAATAACACATCTGATGATATTTTTATTTTCAAATAATTGAGATGAAAACAAGAAAAAAATTTACATGTTGTTTTTTGATGGGGTCAGATATATTTTTCTACACGAATTTCATCATTGAAAAAAAGCGTGGAGTAAAAAGCCACGTTTGGTCTTACGAGAGTTAAAGAAGTTTTATTTTTAATGAGCTAAATGTTTTTAATGCATTTTATGTCAAAAAATTACGAATCTTTATACGCACTAGGATATAATATGATTTAAACTCATATGATGATGAAATATAAATCGTCCTAATTAAAATTCTAAGTTGACACAAATTTTTATAATTAAAAGATGCGTCAAAATGTGTTGAAATATATCTTAAGATAGCTTACACACACACTTATTTTAAATATAAATGCATATTACGATAAAGAAAAAAGTTTTTAACAAAAAAAACATTTCGAAAAAGAATATAGATTCTTTCATCATAAGTAAGGAGCATAAAAAATAAAGCCGTTTCTTTGTTTGGATTCATGGAATCTCTAGCAAAAAGCAATATCCAGTTTTAGTTGAAATTCACAAATTCAGCATCAAAATCATTTGCCTTAATTTTCAAAGCAAAGAAAAAGTTACTTTTATGCAACAAAAATAAATTAGATAACAAAACGTGTACTTTTTTGTTTAACATGTAACAAAGTTTTTTCATATAAAAATCGCAATTGCTTATATAATAACAAATAATTAAAAAGATTTTTTGCTGGATTACTGAAACAGGTGAGAAATTAGGTCTTCTAGTCTTAATTCAAGCGGCCGTATGCTGATCACTTTATTCAATGATATAGGTTCATGACTTTTAAAACGTAAAAAGGTGAAAGTACATTGGATCATTTCTTCAAGAAGGCACACTTGTTTGATTGTAGATCGAAGCGGAGACTTGTCGACTTATGAATTTCAAAGCCCATATCCAACCAATTCAACTCACTTCATCCAGGATAAATTATACAAAAAGTTTTCAAATAAAACCAGCGCGTATTCAATGGATTATCATATATTGATTATTTGAACAAAATATATAACCACTGGAAAACAAAATTTTTTTTTGTTTCTCTGAAAATATATATATTTTTTTATTTATCATGTTCAGTTATCTTTAAATTTACTGATTGTAAACTTCGGTTTTGACATCAAAACCTTTATTTTTATTAAAAAATAACCATTTTTGGAAGGTTTTTCTATTGATTTTGTTCGATTTTTTTTAGAATTTTAATTTTATTTTTAAATATGAATTCTATATTTATATTTATAATTTTTATATTCATTTTAATTTATAGCTAGGTTTTAATTTGATAGTAATTCAATACACACAGATTTTGGTTTTTTTGTAGATATTAAAATTTTTGCATTAAATCATGGGCATTCGCAGTTGTAGACATCTTATGTATTCTTTCTGCTACATAGCTGGACTGTTTTTTCAAAAAAAAAAGCTAAAAAAATATATAAAATAATGTAAAAGACACTTACAATGTTTAGGCTTGAATGCCAATATGCGATCAGGACAAATATTTGGCATCTCATGTTGTTTGTGATTATTATTATAGGCGAACACTTGATGGATGGATGGATGGATTAGAGAGGAAAAAGATGGATGCCTTTTGCGTAATTAATGTAGAGCGAACAAAAAGTGAAAAAGCTCCCCATATCGTATATCCAAATATTCCTTCATCTATTGCACTTATTCCTCATGATCACTTTCTCAAAATCATTTATCAGAAGAAAGAAGGTATTTGCGATTGCCAAAATGAGTATGAAGAATGTTATAACTCAACTCATACGAAAGGTCCATACTATCCTAGTCAGAAAGATGTCAATGATCTTATAAAAGAAATGCCCTTAACGAAATCAAGCGCAGAGTTGCTTAAATAGTGGGATTTGTTGGATGATGAAGTCAAAGTTAAACGGTTGATTTAATACATAATAGTGTCATCTTAAATCACGCCGTGATTGATATAAAGAAACAGAACATTTAGACATGGCAGGTGGACACAAGTTATGTAAAAGTTTATGCGCAAGACAGCCATAATAGTGAAATGACGGCGAAACTTTAATTTTAAATAGACAAATTTATTGTATACGATTTAATTTTTACATTAAAAATTTGCTAACACTAGAATGGCCATGGTGTCGATTACAACATTTCACTTTACAAAAAATTAAATAACTCAATTCTGATTCATCAAATCAGTTTACTTTGAAGTTTAGAATTTTTTCTTCTTTGTTTTTTAGAAGTAATTATCATAAAATTTTAAAAAAATTTGAAAAGCAAAAATTTTTCGTCAAATTTACCTCCCTTGGCCAAAGTGTCGTTTTCGACATCTTTTATTAAGTTAAATCAAATACTTTTACATTATATATAGATAATAGATCTTTATTTATAAACATATATTCTCCCATTACCATGTATTATATAATGTATATATGCGAAAAATAGGGGGCAAATGTCTAGGAACATAGAATGGCGAAAGTTCTTTTATTGCTATGAAGTATGAACACATGTGTATAATCTTGCAATGCACTTTCACATGATGAATTATCTAATAATTTTTAGATAGGCATACTTCTTGCTTCATATATTTTGCTTAGCTTCTGTTGAAGTAACAATACGACACATTTCTTCATACTTTTTTTGCTTGATATCTTTGCTTTTATTTCGTTGTTTTACGTTGATTACAAAAAATGTCTGAGAATATAGCTTTTCAAGATGCATCAACGAGCGAAGATTGCTCTTTAGAGAGTTAAAGTTCTTATTCATTCGTAAAATCAGAAGAATCATTATCTAGTCTTGAAATGAAGATTTTGATGATCAAGGGTACACTGTAGTCACAAAAGATGGTTCTGTTTGGAGAGAGTTGTTTTTTTCTTAGCGAGGACGTGTTAGAAAGCATAATGTGTTTTCTGCTAAACCAGGTTTACTTCCTCTGGTCAAAAAACAAGCTTCGATATCATCTTACATGGCATGGAAGCTTTTTATAAGTGAACCAATGCTTCGAATAAAAAAAAGAAATACAGAGTTGTATGCTCAAAAAACCAATACGTTTTGGTCACTAAGCTTTGAAATGAAAAATACGGGCTTAATTATTCAAATCAACTATGTCAAGAAATGTTTTTAAATTTATTATTTAGTCACTCCGATTTGACGATAAGTCTTCAAGAAATGAGAGAGTAAATACAGATAAATTCACGCATGTTAGAGAAATTTTCGATAATTTTGTTCAAAATTGTATGAATTCCTTTATTCCCAATTTCAGCTTGACAATCGACGAGCAACTACTTCCATTGAAAAATCGTTCCCCCTTCATTGTTTATATGCGTAATAAACCCGATAAGTTTGACATCAAGTTCTGGCTTCTCGTGGAAGTAGAAAGTAAATATGTTTACAAAATTTTGCGTTATTTAGGAGCACAAGAGAAAGCTTCTCGTTTTGGTAAGCCTCTTGCTGAAGATGTTGTTATGAGGTTGACTTCTGAAATAAAAAACAAAGGTTACAACATAACGTCAGATAACTTTTTTTCAAGCGTCGCGTTAGTTCAAAAACTCAGTACCCATAAAATCTCCTTTGTTGGAACATTGAGAGCAAATAGTAAAGGTGTAACAAAAGAAATGATGTGTCATGAAAAGGGTAAAAAATTTGAAAATAAGTTTTATTACAACGATAAGGTTGGATGCATGTTTGTGAATTACCAATGCAAAAAAAAGATCTGTCTGCCTTTTATCTTCAATGCATGACTCTCCAACAGTTTTAAGCGATCAGAAAAAAAACCAACTGTAATCGACTTCTATAATCATAATAAAATTGGCATTGTGGATTTGATATTAAGAAAATACACCACTTTGTCTGCATCAAGATGATGGCCATTATCAGTATGGTACAATATGTTTGACATTGCTTTGTTGAATGCATGGATTGTATATAAAAAAGCAAGTAGTGTCAAGGTCACTCGGAAGCAATTTTTGATTCAATTGATCGAAAATCTTCGAGAAAATGCAGCAAAGAAAAATTCTAATGCAAATTTGCCTGTTTCTGAGAAGAGGAAAAGAAGAAAATGCTCAAATAAAGAATGCAACAACACAAGCGACCATTTGTAAAGATTGTTTTCAAGCAGTTTGTGGTAGTTGTTCAGTAAGCAATTCCAGAGTTATATATGCTCTTTGTAAGATGTGTAATGAATAAAACTTAAAATAATTTAAACACCTTTGTAAACATTTTATGATTTAGAGTAGAAAAAACTAATAGTGTCGATTTCGACACTATGGCCACCCATAGTAAAAAAAATATCGGCCATTCTAGTGTAAACAGTGGTTCTTTGGTGATCACCCTGGATTATTACAATAAAATACAATCGGCCACTCATGACTAAGGCGGTTAAAAGTCAAGAGAGTTAACTTTTCTTTTCTAATATAACTTCTTCTAAAACACATTAAGAGTCTTATTTTATAATATTTATGGAAAAAAAGTCCACTTTTCATTTATACTCCATTTTTCGTAAATAAAGGTTAATTTCTTTTTATAATTATTTGAATAGAACATTTTTAATATAGGTAAAATTTCCGTCTCTTCCATCGTGCAACATAAATTGATTCATTTACTTATAATGATCTCACCAAAGAGCATGGATTAAAAAGAAAAAACTTATGTTTACTATTAAAATTCTCTAAGTAAGACATTTCAACTGGCGAACTATTCCGTTTTTCTTGTTTTGCGCATTTTATGTATCGTTTTGTGGCTAAATAAAAATGTGGCTTGGATAAAAGGAGCTTTAGAGGAGGATAAATCAAAAAGAGAATAAGTAAAATAATTTTTGGCATTTAAGTTTTTTCATGATTCACTAGTAACACAATGCGGTTTAGTGCAGAAATGTACTATTATGAAAACTCTAGGCGAAGTGAAAAGATTGTGGATAAGTTTAGAGGGAAATCTTTACGAATTCTTATTTGGAAAAGAGTATTTTCAAACAATAAATATTTTTGAGCATTTAATGTAAAATAAAAATTTTTTGTGAATTAAGGTAATTAATTCAATTGTTAACCTCGGTAGTCCACTAGTGTTTTTAGAAGCCCAAAAAAATTCTGAAAAATGGCTTTACATATATTTGTGTTACTTTTTTTTAAGTAAAATAAAGTTTTGCACGAATTTTATGTCAAAATTTTAAAATTATTTTATTTTTGTATTTGTTAACTTTTATGTAGGAGTAGTATACAAGCCAATGGTTTTTGGGCAAAAAAGTTGTAAAGTAGTTTTTGCAGTGTAAAATAAATTTTATAAACAATGATTTTTTAAAAATAAATTTATAAAGTCTATTTCGAAAAAAAACTTTTTATTTTGATTTAGCTAGTTAGTGCTGGTTAGTTAGATTTTGGATAATTAATTGAGTAGCTAGATAGGGCGTAGATAGTTATAAAAATTTTGTCATTACACAAATTTTAGGCTCGTGTAAAAATTTTATGACTAGACAAATAGTGTCCACTGAGTAAATGTCAAACATTCAATCTAAACAATCTTAGACGGTGTAGATTGCAGAGTATTTTGACAGAATACAACCTGCAATACATTAAATTATATCTTCAAAAACACCTTCCCTCCTATGATTGATTTCACTTGTATTTTTCTGTTTTATAAAAAGTAATGAAGGAAGGCGGAAGAGAAAGAGACCGAAATCCTATATTTACAAGCTCATGAAAGCCAATAAATATTTTCATCATTATTTGAAAAACATTAGAACTGATATATGAAAAGATTGATTCTTTAATAAAGTTTGTTTTTGATTGATCGATGCTGTAGTTCTGTTGGAAATAGAGCATAAGCTTATTCTTTGAATTCGCCTTGCTATTTTTGAAGAGATGAGAAAAATGTTTTTGAAAAGAAACAAAACTTAGATATAATTAAGCGAAGAACAAATACAAGATATATAACGCTACTAACAATAATTGATTTCAGAGCTGTCTTATAAAAAAATGAAATAAGTCGATAAAAATCGTTAAATTAGGTTCGCTTTGAACAGCAGAGACGCAGTGCATTGCATTGATATAAAACGTGATTTGCAACAACTCAGTAGCGATTAACAACACACTATTGATTGAGATTTGATGATAAAAGGAATCTACTGCTACATATATAAGTATACAAGAAAAATATTCTTTTTGATGGATAAGAAAGTTCAATGTTATGGAATTATTATTTCAGAATATTGCAGCTTCTTTAACAAGACTACTCGTTATTTTTAACAGTATAAAATACAATACTTAATTTTTTTAAGACTGCTTCTATCAAATTTTACATTAATTTTAAAAGGCATTCCTCTACTAAAGCAAAAATCTATTGAATTCATTTATTTTTGGGTAAATTCACAGGCTGCGTAAAAACGCGTTGTGTTTAATAAATTCGTAATGTAAGTTAAACGTTATATGACTATCTACTCCGCTCTATGTAAAAATGGTTCCTCTTTTTTTAAATCAAAGAGTAAAGTAAAAACCGGAATACTGAACCTTTTCTTATGATTCCAGATGATTAAAAAATAATATGATAGGGAAAGTACTTTCAATAAGTCTGTTTAAATTATTGTGTAAACTTGGCAGGGTGACTGTGTAATTTAACTTGCCTAAAAAGTTCCCCATAATTTGAAAGACAGTAGCCACTGAAAAACTTCAGAGAAAAATCTTCAAACAAATTTACAAGCATCAATCATAAAACGCGTGGCTACCTATCGAGCCTTTGTTAAAGTAAAATGCCATTTTTTACCTAATCGTTATACATATTGTCATTTATTAGCAACGTTAAAAAAGGAGCGGTTCAGAATTCAGTATGTTTTTTAAAACGCAAGGATTACTCTTTATATCCTTGATCAAAAAAGAAAGGAGAAAATAACACGGAGAAGACACATAAGAGTACGCAAAGTAAAATGTATTATGAAAATAAACTTAAAAAATGCTATATACGATGTATTATACTGGCATAATAATAATAATACAAATACCTTGTTTACTGATTTATCAAACAGTTGTTGGGAAATTACATGATATTTGAAAATATCAAATGACAATAGTGAAATCACAGATGAAAAGAAGGATAAAGGCATTAAAAAAAACTCTTTCTGACAGGAAAGAAGATAGGATATTAATTAGTAGCGTGCGTTATTTATCATCTTTTATTTCAAAAGCAGCAATCCGTCGAAGCAAGTAAACGATCCCAATCATACGTATGATTGTATACTTCGTTTTCTAGCCAAATTCTGTAATTATTTTTAAAGGATTGTGACAAGACTTCTTCTTCGTCCTCTTGACCAAAAGTATTTCTGTCTTCGCATGAAGAGCGATTGTCATCATCACTGTTGCAAGAGGCAGACTTCAGCTGAGCAGAGAGTGTTTGAGAGGAGAAGGAATAGTCGCGCCAAGCGTGAAATGCTTCAACTTTCAATTTCATTGGTCCTTCTTCAGCTTGGAAATCAACTTCCTTAGTTTCGTTCAAATTTCCGTAGGCCCAGTCGTCATTAAGGACATGGCGTAATCTGTGATAAATGGCTGTCATGATTTGAGTGTTATTTTTTCGCGCTGGTCGACCGAGGTAGCGCATTTGCAGTTTAAGTAGTTTGAAAACGTAAAATTGGAAATAGGAGTGACAAACTCGCAAACACCTTTTTAGAATAGGAGTTGTATTGAAGTTGATGAGGAGAGTGATTCGCGATGGCTTCCACTTAACCAGCTTATTCAGTATTCGTACAATATTTACAAAAAAGAACATCTTTCGCCATGAAGTCGTGGGTGTATTTACTTCTGATTTGAGTGACGCTAAAATTTCGTTCTCTATAACACTTGCCTCTTCTTCATTGTCAGAAATTAAGGCCTTTGATATGAACAAACAGTGAGGATACTCAAAACTTGGAAGAGTGCTATAATCAAACACAGAACTCGGCATGTCTTGGTTTAGAAACTTTAGGAACAGAGGAACGCAATTAGCAAAGACAAGTTGCTGACAAAAACCTTCAAACTGATATACGTGATTAATTTTAAAGTATTTCAGAAGTAGAAGGATGATAGCAGAAATTGCTTTGGAAACAATTTCGTTGTGTCTCTTCTTATCCACTTCTTCTTTTTTAACCATTTCGATTATGGGCTGCTTATTCGTGTTATTATTATTAGTGTGATTCGTTTTATCACACTGAGCCACATCATTGAAGATACTGAGCGAAGTTTCATTTTTATTCTTGAAAACGGGAAAAGCTGAAAGCAGAAGTTTAAGCAAGGATACGGTGTAATGATCCATCTTAGGGCAAAAATCGCAATAAAAGAGTTCAACTGCTCTTTCACTCATTAATTTGTCTTTGGAATGCGTGAATGGATACTTCAATGATAATTCCATTTCATTTACCTGCATCTCAGTATGAGATTGATACAGATACATTTTTAAATACTTTATGCTTTCGTGAATTGGTTTCGGTAACCCCTCCAAACTCGATAAATCATCCTTAACTGCAAAACCAACAAATTTTCTTCGAGCATTATTCAAAAACTCTTTAAGATCCTGCAACCGTATCTTCGATCTCCACACAAAAGAAGATGAAAGCGTGCTATTGACTTTGCAAGACAATTTATCATCATTTGGTTTATTTGCTTTTGAAGATGCAACTACTTTTTCAATACTTTCATCTTTATTAATAAAAGTGCTTTTTCTATGATCTGCTTTGGTGTCGTTGTTATTTTCAACATTATCAACGCCATCATCTTCATCATCCATATCATTATTTATTCTTTTTTTCAGTGTGCTTTCTTTATCATCCAAATTCTCAGAGGAAAGATTCTCGAAACTTTCATATCGAATGATATTACTTTGTGGATTTAATAATTTCTTTGCATCCTTCACATTTTGGGAGTTGGAAATATCAATATTTAAAGCATTTTCAAGGCTGGAGGAAGAAATGGAGTAATTTAAACTATTAACAACGGATAAATCTGAGATTACAGGTTTGGGAATCCAAGGCTTCATATTTGACAGCATTTCTATATAATTTTCAGTTATAGGAAGTAAGCCATACGCTATTCTCTTTCCGTTTCTAAGCGTGCTATACTGATTTAAATCGCCGAATGTAATAAGGAGTGTTTTCCACAGTAACAATAAAATCTTTTTCATAGGTAGGTACGGAGAAGAAACGTTACAGAATTTAACGAGACAGTCGAATAAAACGACCGAAAAAATTTTTCCTGAAACATTTTCACTTTGCAACTCATCCTTTATGCACTCTAGGATTCGAGGATGCTGCGTAGCGCGAGTTCTAAACACTTCCATTAAAGTGTAAATTATATTAGCAATGACACGCAAATAAATGTTATCAACAATAGAGGACGAATTTGTAGATTGTTGGTCACAGCAAGAAGCTCCCAACTCAATTTCAAAAACGAACTGCTCAATCAGTACGGAAAACACACCGCAATTATAAAGGAGTAAGCAATTTTGTATAACAGATTCGCTGTGCTCATACTCGTTTTTGCATTCGTCGAAAGTTCCTTGACAGAGGTATAACAAGGATTGTAAACACATGAGTTTGCTTTTTCTACAATCCAACTCCAACACATTTAGCATGTGTAGGATAAAAAAATTTTGTTTCTCTAAAGAACATCTTTTCCAAGAAATCGTATTCGTATTGGCACCACTTGAAAATTTTGATAAGAATTTGTAAAAGTTATTTTTATTCAAGATAAATTCTGCTTCCTCCGAATAAGAATACAATTGAGCAATTTCACATTCAAGGGATTCACTGTCATTGTACTCAAAATCTATGCTCGGAAGCTCGGTATTCAAATGGCTTTGCTCAGTATTATTGTACATAATCAAAACAACGATATTGCCTCACAAAGCCATCCAGATGCAATGCCAAGTACAAAAAGCAATTCTAAACTTAAAAAAATATATATAAAAAAAACTCTTTGCCGTATTAATTTACAAGTTAGATTTTCGGTAGAAAATTTATATAAGGAAAAAATAAATTTTATGTGAGAGGATCATGCAACATAGACCCGTCAAAAAATCAAAAGACCTGCCAGGCCGCAAAATTATCTTAACAGTTCTCAAAAATTATTATCATAGATCTACATAGAAGGACTTTTCTTCGTAACGGATGTTTGATTGAAGATTTAAAAAAACAAGCATTAAAATTGAAAATTAAATCTTATAAAAGATAATAAAAAAAAGAATAAATGTGTTAATATGAAGGAATGCAATGGTGATATCCGTTGCAGTGATCGTTCTAGATATGGACCTCTGCAGCTCGCTTCCTCCTACGTGCTCATCTCAAAACTTTCAGTATGAAATTGTAATTTTGTATAGTTTAGATGTTAAAAATAGGGTAATATATGCAGATACTTATGGGTGCATATGGTCGTAGGCCTAAAAGAAGTGCCCAATATGCATATGCATAAAGACACCTCTGCCCCCTTTGTTTCGATGTATATGTACAAAAAAAATAATAATTCTGAATAAAAGTGACTCTTCATGTTAGCCAGGGTTACGGAATCAGTGGAGGAAGGTTTTAAAGAGGTAGGAGTCGGTATCTAAAATAACAAATAAATTAAAAAACCAGAGTTCTTTCATGACTACATCCTACTAGGCAAGACCTGTTTTCCAACTGAAAGTAAAAATTTTTGCGGGGTAATGGAGGTTTCAGAGAAAAATAAGTTAATAATTCTGAAAATCATGAAAACATTGCGGTACATAGCGTAAGAATTAATGTCAAAATTTTTATTATTACTTACACTAGGGCGAAGAAACTGAGTGCCATACTTCTATCACACAACACAATCCGCTGACATGGCATCAGATATTCTGTCCCAAGTTACAGCAGAGATCGAGGAAAGCTCATATAGCAAATTCTCCTAACAAGTTAATGAATTGTGAGACTGGATATGGATCACTTCTACAGAACATCAACAAAGAGAAGATGGAGCTTGTAACAAGCATGCATCATTACTTCTCAGAAATTCACTAAAAACAGCCCGTCTTCAGTGGATCATTCATCCCTTCTCTGTTTCTGATGAGGCCATTAATGATGATGATTTCCCTGCAAAGGAGGAATGGATCACAATGCGAGCCAATGAAGCCTTAAAAATCGAATTCCAAAACCAAGATGCAGATTCTTTTTGGATTTCACGACTAGCTGACTCGCCAACGCTGTCCAATAGGGCCTTGAAGTTCTTGGTATCATTCTCAACAACATATCTCTGTGGGAAAGGGTTCTCAACGGTGCTGGGAAAGAAAACAAAAAAGACGACTCCCTTGAATATTGCAAACGATGTCAGACTCGCACTATCAACGAGCAATACTTATGTATGCAAAAAATGACTTTATTAAGAAAATTCAAAATTGTAAAAATCCAACAATATATTTTATTCAATCGTACTTTTGCGAAGATAAAATATTCTTCAAATTTTCATTATTTTGATGGAGATTAAGAATGCTTCTTACCGTTTTAATGGATCATTGGTTTTTACAATTCCATGAAAGAAAAAATTCTCTCTATATTTGCATTATGAACTTGTATTCCAAAAATGTATTGAGTTATTTTCATTAAGACATAAAAGGTAACTACTATACAAAGTTTTTCAAAAAAAGCATCCAGCTTTTATTTATGGATAGTAGTTGAAAATTAGTATTTTATTTATCATTATTCAAAATACAGAAATTGATCAAATAATTTAAAGAAAAATACCAAAGAAAACCGGACATTCTTGCAAGCTTATAATGTTTAAGGATTTATTATATTATAGAACATATAAATATATTGTTTTGTTCGTTTCAAATAATAAATACCTAAAATTTTTAGTTTCAGAAAAAATACGGACAAAAAATTTTTTTATAACAAAATTTAAATTTGTCCAAACTTTGTATTAAGAAATAAAAAGAGAATAAACAAATTAAGAGTAATTATAAAATTATTGCCGGGGCATAGTTTTCATTGGCATAATAATTATTTATGGTAAATACAGGTTCCACCTCCATGTTTGGAAATTACTTAAGCTCCACCAGCCCTAAAAAAAGAAAAGCAAGGAAAAGAGATCACAGTACTACATTGTCATAAAAAATTGACAGTTTTTAAATGAAGCGAGAATTATGGCATTCTTTCTTAGACAAGGAAAATTTTGCTCGATTTTCACATATGAGCACATTTGTTGCTAAAAATAAGATTTTCATCAATGAAGATGTCCTTGAGGTAATGAAACACCGCGTAGCAAATCTGAGGCAAGATATTTCTCTTTATTTCCCTAGCCTACAAAATATGAAAAATACTATCGATTCATCAAAAACGCGTTTGTAATCTAAAATAGTAATCTGGCCTAAGAACACTTCTTAATTCAAAAACAGATTATTGCTTCGATTAATGATTGAGGAGGCGCAAAACATGTTTTTTGTGAAATGTCTTACAGCGATTTTTCAATTGAATTGGGACAGTTCTATGCTGATGTTGCAAAGATGGCTTTCAAAGTTCTGATTTGATTTGCCACTACATATAAGTGTGAGAAAGCGTTTTCGATACTACTTGCCATCGAAACCGAATATTTGATTTCTGAAATAAAAGACTTGATTGTTTAAATTATATTTAGCAAATATATAACTTTTATATTCTATTACACTAATTTAACTATTTCAGCTACCGTAATTAACAGGGATAGACTTTTTAAGCTTTAAATTATAGAGAATACTTTCTTATATAGTTATGTGCTATCAAATATATTTGCCCAGCTGAAAAATGCATGACATATGGTTCACATTCCTGGCTACATTACTGTCTCTGATCAAATATAGCTCAAACTCGCATTATTGTATCAATGAAGTAGAAAAATTTTCGGGCATGCGGGGGAAGGCTTATTCACACACCCCCTCCCCCTTGAAAACATATTGAGATAGGAGGCGGGGCGCGCCTCGATCAAGACAACAACAAAGTTCACATTAATATTTAGCAGTTAATTGAAATTTTGTTTTTGTACTCAAATTAAATTCCATTCTTCTGCACCCCTGAGATGTATTTGTTATATTAACAAGTGCGCAAAAGTAAAGCCAAAAATATTGGAAAAAGGATATCTCACATACATAAATTTTATGAGAATATAAAGGAGGAAATCAGAGAGGAAAGTAGATAATATGATTGACATAGAATTATTTATTAGACAAATGGGAAAATGATTACAGGAGTAAAAACAATTTAAAAGTTTTATTATAAATATTAAGGTATAATAAAAAACAAGAATATGCGTGATTAAAAATATACAGTACATCCAGCTTAATAACGGATTGGTCAGATAAAATTTGAAATAAATAACTCTTACACTTTATGATTAAATCAGTTTTTTAAAGATACTAAGAAAGAAGTAATAAAGAGTTCATTGACTATCATCTTTAATCGATAGGACATTAATCTGAGCATATCCAATCAACTGCTCTTCGTTAGGAGATTCATTATACGTTTTCAAAGGAAAAACTATGTTCGGCATCAAAGATATATCTTTCCTGTTTGACAACTTGACTACAATTTGACGCAAAGCCGAAGTAATACAAGTTATATCAGGCTCTTTTATCAATTGAGCGGATAGCAATTCATTAGCAATGCCATCAGGAGTATCAGTGAAAAGGCAGTAGTCAAACTTGATATCATTAAGTTCGTCGGAAGTGTTACGCGTTCTCAACACCATCAAAAAGTTGGCGTTTGGAGACACGGCGTCCAAAGTGTTGGTATCTGTTTCACTATCAAGAGAGGTTGGTGGTTGAGCAGACAACTTGATGCAATTGTTCGACGTAAAGCTAGCTTTCGCAGAAGAGACGTCGTGGGAATCAGCATCACTCCAGTTTTCATTGGCATTAAAATCGACATCTATGACCGACGTCTTGTCTTGTTTACGCCGCTTCTCAATCATTTCCTTGATTTGTTCGAGAGTTAACGTTTCCTTTCTCTTCTTCTCGCTGTCTTCCGCGCTACCGCCATTTTTGATTGAATCGTCATCATCTGACCAACTCCACTCCCCAGTACTATTTCGATGCAATCTACCTTTAGAGCCGTACTTAGGTTCTTTAATTTCCATTAACTTCGAAGCAGTTCTGAATTTATTGCAGACGATGGTATTGTAAATATGTTTTTTGTCTTTAGCCTTTTTGAAAAAGGAGTGCTTCAGTAGTTCACTAGCGGTAGGTCTTTTTTCAGGCTCTCGGCATAAGCACTCTGCAATCATTTTGCGAAAAACCTTGGAATAGTCTTTATACCGATTTCTATCATCGGAAGCGGAGTCTAGATTAGGAGGATCATTAGATAAGGTTAGCATCAATACTTTCATCGGTGGAAACTTGTAGTAGGGCGCAGTTCCCGTTGCAAGTTCAATAGCCAATATCCCAAAGCTCCATATATCGGCTTTATAGTTATATCCTTTTTGCTCTATCACTTCAGGCGCCATCCAACAAGGAGTGCCGACAAAGGTATGCCTGATCTCAGTTCTATTCAAATTGCCGCCAGTATTGATCCATGAACTAACGCCGAAATCCGCTATTAAAATTTCTCCACCCTCTCCTATGAGAATATTGCCAGCCTTTATGTCGCGGTGAATGTGGCCAATATTATGGAAGTAGTCGAGCCCCTTGAGAACTTCTTTCAAAATCGTTGCTATCATAACTTCGTCAAAAACTCCATGTTCGCAATCTCTACTCTTCATTAGTATCTTGATTTCTTCGAGCAAAGAACCCCCCTTCAGAAGCTGGAGAATGAGCCATAGTTCTTCTTTCACTACAAACGACGTGTAATACTTCACAACATTTTCATGCTGACACTGCCCCATTATTTGAATCTCTTTGAGCAACTCTTCCATCGTGATGCTATACTTTTCCAAATTTATTTTTTTAATGGCACACTTTTCTTCATTCTTTCGACAAATGGCTTCATAAACGACAGACGTTCCTCCATATCCTATAATCTCGCCAAGTTCATAATCTTCGCTCGAGTTGGACCAAGACATCTCCTCTATTTGTTAGGCACCCTTGTAGATATTGAGTATAAGGATTAATTTTCAAGAAAAAGTACTAAAGTATCAAAAGAGAATGAATAAGATTAGCGAAAATTTATATATAAAAACAAAATTATTCATTAAAATAAAAATTCAGAATTAAGTGCTCTGCAGCTAAAACGTCATCACATAGAAAGAACGCAACGCAAATGTTTATAGCTAGATCACAGTATAGCTTTTATAAGAACAAACAAACTACTATAATCATATGTATAAAGACATATGGATAAAAGATTCCAGAGAACAAAACAATATCGAGTCGTACTGTATTAGAGAAACGATGTCTGAAAGAATAGTTACGATATTTTGGGAAAATGGTAGACACTGTCTCTACTGACACTGCAATAGGAAATCACTTTTGATTAAACAGCTCTACATCAGGGGCACATATCTTGAGGGAAGGACGAGGGCATTTGAATTATTTTCTGCACCTACGTGGTATTTTGATACAAGTGTACCATTAAATCAATTGAGTTTTGCGCAAAGAGTATGGTTGATTTGAAATACCATTGATAAAATTATAGTAAACAGGTGATCTAGACCAGATACTTATTAAGGATCGGTCAGTTTTAATTCCTCTTAAAATTGTATGTAAAAAATATATTCATGATGGATTTTACAATAAGACTCGAGAGTTTGAAGGTGGCGAAATATGCACGTATATCATATAATTATAACTAAACAATATTTTAAAACGAAATGGAATACTTATGAAAACCCAGTATGCTACGTTTTTCCATTATAACAGGGCCGGGAAACAATTTTGAGCTGTGGGGGCATTTAAGTCTAACAAAGGTTTAGCGGGGCACAATAAATTTCATTCTATGAACATTTAAAAAGTATATCAGTAAATTGCAAATATTCTATAATACGTACACGCTTGAGACTGACATTAATGTGCTCATTAGAGAGGTGGTGTCCTTATTGAAGAAATGAATGTTTAAAGATTAATAATTCAAACTAAAATATTAATTGTCCTTTTTTGGATATGTTCTAAATAAAGAGGTGTTCGCTGGAAGAAGTTTTACTGTATACACACGTCTTATTCAATGATAATTGAATTAGGCAAAAATATCATTTTTTTTAGGTACCAGCAGTTATTTTGCACCATACTTCTTTTCAAGTTAACTTCACAAAACTTTCATGCTTGAGTTGAAGTTTTAACTTTACGAGAAATACTTTTAAAAAATTAATTCAATTTAAGATAAAACGAGAGTCGCATAAAAAGAGATGATGTGTCGCATGTTGCTCATCTCTGTCTTTTATGCACGTCTTCGTTTGCTAGGAACAACTTACTTCAGTGAATTGGATTGCACAGACAATATCCATGCGTCGCGAGTAAATATTATTTAGAAGCAATCACTCAGACATGGGAAAATAAGGTTCATAGTCAAAACGCGAGAAAACACAAAACGCCCGAAACCAAAATATATTATAGATGTTCAACTCAATATTTCTATGTTTTAGCTAGATCTTTTGGTTTTCGGAGATATTAGTTTTCAGACGTTTTGATTTTTGGACGTTTTAACCTTGCTTAAAAATAGCCCTTATTTTTCACTAAGTAAGATTGTGTGCTTGCTACTCACATCTAAGCATAAGAATAAGAGAATGAAAATTTTAACTTGTGAGTAAGTTCTAACAAACTTATATAAAAACTTGGAAAAAAAACGTTAAAAAAAGTTTTAAAGAGTAGTCTAGAAAAACTTTTAATCATATATTAAATTATTAAAAACTATTCACTTTTGAAAATTTCATATTTTCTGATTTATGATTGTATTCTTTCTTGGGAGTTTTGTTTTTCGGGCGTTTTGGCTCCGAGTGTTTAGGTTTTCGGGTGTTTTGGTTTTGGAGCGTTTTGACCTGGCACCTAAAAATAATAACATCAATATTCTTTTTTGTTGAAATATATTGCATACATATTATTAAAACGGTCCATAAACAATTCAGCCTCAAGACACTTAGGACTGTGGACAATTCGTACTCAAGACAATTCAGTCTCTAATTCAATGTTATTTACACTCTAGAGTCTAGAAGCCGAATTTATTAAAGGCCAAATTCACCTAATCCCGTCTGATTGATCATCACCAAGAGAATATTTTTTAAGCGCTTCATCAAGATGAGAAACATCTCATCATCACCATCTAACCAATCAAAAGTCCTGTTACTATAAAACCTCTTACCTTTTTTTAATCAGATCGTCTACATTGCTCAGGGGTGTTAAACATGCGATTTAGTTAATTTCTTTTTCTTCTTCACCGTAAATTCCTTTTACAACTTTGATTCAGCTTCATTATTTCGGGCACCGCTGTTAGAGGTCGCAAATTTCAGACAATACTTTTATCCATAAATATTAGAGAAATTATAAATTTCGATTAATTTTCAATTAAACGAAAATATACAATATAAAGTTTAGGTACAGTATAATCGAGCGATACGACCACTTCATAATCACGCCAAATTTTTGTTAACCATTTTTCACTATATAATCTAAAACAAAAGGTCTTGCTTAGAAGACCATGATTATGATCCAACGATAAACTTGAGTACATTTCAACTTAATTATATCGTTATTACAACTAAAATTGTTGTACTAAAATTCTTGCTATCAGTGCTATTCTATCACGCAATTTGTGCTAGAATGAAGTTTAAAAGCTTTATATAGTTATTAGTTATTTTCTCTAAGGAATAACAGAATATCATTATCGTAACTGTTTCAAATATGATAGAGACGATTAATAATATAAGCAAGATTAAGTTATAATATTAATTTTATAAAATGGAATCTAAAAAAGATCCATCAAAAAATAATTTGTAACACTTGCATGAATTTCTTGCTCGAAGTTGAGCATACAATATGGCATATTGTTTCTATTTCTGTGTAAAGATTTTACATGCCGTAACCATTGAATCCAACACACGTGAAACACTAAAAACTCGTTTTAATTGGAAGGCCAGGATATTTCAAAAATCTAGAAGTGAAATAGTTACCGCTCACTTGGTTTTACGAGAAAATGGCCTGCATGACTTTAAAATTTTTTATGGGGATATCTATTTCTATATTCGCATGAATAAATAAAAACTTAGTTATCCTTTTTTAGACAACGATTTTTGCATGTAGATGATCGGGAATTGACAAATGTTAAATTTATTTTTATTCCAACTAGCACCCCACACCCTCTGGATCAAGACATACTCCAATGGGAAGCAGGTTAATTCGACCTCAATACAAGTTAGGCCGAGTTATCTTGATGCCGAATTGACATTGAACCCTTAAATGTATCAAGACAAATTATAGAAAGCTATTGTATGTCACTGGATGATGAAATCTATTTTAAAATGCAAATCAGATAGTGTAACCAAGCTTATTGCGAATTACTAAAAAACATACCTTAACATACGATGATGAGGAAGATGTTCTCACATCTCTTGAACAATTAATTGGAGAAACAGCAGAAAAGTTTAAAGTGGAAGAATGTCAGCTGAAAAATGCCAGACGTTAGATAAAAATTCGCACACGATCTTAGAGAAGGTTAAGAAGTAAGAATTTTGCCTTCTCTTTTTGAAACTTTTTACGAAGAAAAACATGTCAAGAGAAGCATTCGATATGACAGAGTGCGATAAAAATTACGGTTTGGACCATGTGCTAAAGCTGAAACATTCTTACAGGGAAATATAGGCTATAGTCAGTATAAGAAAAAACAAACCAACATAGATTCATTTTTTCATAAGAAATAATTATGTAATATAATTTGATCATTATGAATGTTGTTATCAATTTCAAGGATAGCAAATTTTGTCGATACAATTCCTATTCTTGTAAAATCACGTTTCTTACTATTTCCGATTAAATCACTAGTTGAAATACTGTTTCTATAATATAAAATAATAAAAATAAGGGATAAGATGATATAGATAAAGAAACAACACAATGTTACATATCGTTTTTTGACTTATAACAACAATTAAGTATTTCTACAGCTTTACTAATTTGTTGAATAGTATTATTTAGTATTTTTTATTGGAGAAAGAACAATTGCTTCATTTGTGTCGAACTATGAGAAAGAAATAGTGGATTCGAACCAAAGAAAATGTATATTATCACAGCTAGGCATCTAAACAACCGTTCTTACGCTCACTACTAAACATGTAAATTTGGATATTATGTTGAAAACGACGGGCTATAAAAATTAAAAAACTCTATTTTGTCATACAAAAACATTGAGTAAATATGAAAAAGACATTTATTTTATTTTGATATAGAATTTATATACGAAATGCATGTAATGCAGATAACTTAATGAGTAATGCTAATTCGATGTTACAGTGAAGAAAAAAGTGCATTGTCATTCATGCATTACGCGTTACAAAGATATTCACAGAATCATTTCTTACCTAACAATGATCTTCTACTTGAATCTTTAATCAACACGCATGATAAAGTAATTGCATTTCAATTTTTCATCATCAAGTTGAAAATTCAAATTACACCCATCAAAAATGAATGTGATAAATAAGAAATCAAATTAGAATAAAGGTATGATGCAAAGAGCATAAACTTTTGTATCTTATTATGTGCTATTTTACAATAAAATTTTTTGAAAAACTAAATATTTTCTCATCCACACAATATAGCAAAACATTTATATACAAATTCTACGCTTGGAGGCTTAATTTAGAATTTTTGAAACCTTTAGTATAAACATTTCAGTACAGGGTGACTATCACTAATATGGAAATGAGTAATCCGGCACTGATTTTGTTTCGAAAAACTTCATAATTTTTTAGAAAAAAAGGTTATAAAAAGTAGTAGAGAAAAGTTTAATCTAAGAATTTTATAATTAGTCTGTAAGTTTGGTATACTTTAATCTAATGCATAGCTAATCCGGCAAAACGGTTGCTTTTTTGGCAAGGTAAACTGAAATCCATATAATAAAAGTTTCTACATCAATCATATTATCCAAAAAGCATAGTAGCCATTACTGTTTTTCTCTTGGATATGTACGAAGGCACACGCTGATCTAAAGAGTCTACTTCTCCTTTAGTGTGTTCCAATACAAAATAATTGCTGGTTTTTTAACCGTTTACCAAAATATCTACATCGATTTTTCTTTGGTATATAAGAAAGTTAAGTTAAGTTATTTTGAAAATGAAAAAGTGAACTTTCTACTTCTCTATATTTTGATTGGAGAGGAGTATAAAAGCTTAATTCTTTTTTACAGTAGAAACCAAAGTAAAGCGATTTTATAATGGTGGGGAAGCAAAATTTATAAAATGATTTAAAAAATAAAAAACGTTTATTTTGCAAAAAAAAGTCATGTCACATAAAATAATTTTTAACACACATTTTAGGTTTTATTAAGAAATATTCCATTCAATATGGCGGCCATTATTGTCAATGACTAATTTTACACGCCTCCTGAAAGAACTACAACTTTTATTTATCGAGTGCTCAGACATGTTGTTCAACTCTTCAGTGAAGACTTGTTTATGACGATTAACACTTGAATGTGAGGTTTTGTTAGCCGAGTGTTACAAATCGCCCCATACAGCATAGTCTAAAGGATTTAACCCTGGACTGGATGAAGGCCAGAAGTTAGGGGGCTAAAAATCAAAAAAAAATCTTTGCAGAAATTTTGAACTTTTTTTGCTGCATCTCATATCATTTGCTGCTTTCATATCATCGATCAAATTTTATAGTTCTCACATATTTAAACCGTAAATCAATATAAAAGCAGTTCTGATAGTCTTAGGATGAATTTTCATAATGCTCGATATTATTTTTATATAGGTTGTTGGATCTTCTGAATTTTAAATTTAATTGAATAAAAAAATGCATGATTCCGTTTTTTATTGTTTGAAGTAACAAACATTTTATTTAAATAAAACTCCCTGTAATTTCAATAAACACAGATTTAATTATATTACAAGTTTTGCTTCCCCACCCTATAATATGTAGACTAAATTTATATTTGTGAAATAGCTGCCGACTGTAACATTTCTCCAACTTTGATTAACCCGTTAAGGACCAGAATAGACAGACGATATCTAATGTAAAGCAGAAGATTTGTATTAAAGAGCTTTGATAAACGCAGACGATTTTATTTTTGTAAAGTCGACTCTGTGCGTTAACGGGTTAAAGATATGCATTATAAAAAAATAATTTATTTTTTTAAAACAATAAGAATTGTACGGACCCGATAGAAAGACTAGTTTTTCCATTTAATGAAAAAAAATATTTCTTTAATTGTTTTCAAAGAAATGTTATTTTATAATTAAAAATCTAAATTAAGGCATTTTAGTTTTTTAAACTTCAATAATATACAATTAGAAAAATTATACTTTATTTTTCAATCAATGCGCTTTTTAGGCCCAGTTTTATCGAATGATGGTTAAATGGATTAATTATTTCAATGGTTAGTTGAAATAAGATTATACTAACTCTAGTTTATAAATAGTTGAATTTCTCTCAATACTATCTTTTGGATAATCTAAGAGTTCTTGTTTGTAGGGCTTAAAGGCTTTTAATAAATACTAAATAAAACTTTTTGAGTGAAACTCTACGGCTGTATTTCCAATTTTAAATTGAATCAAGGCTCTTAAAAATAGTATGTTTTCAATTAACATTCTTTTAAAAATGTTAAATATGTATTTATAATTAGCCTTATTTTATTCTGGACGGATTATAGAATTTAATTCTAAATAATATTGGTTTTATCAAAAAAAAATTTTGAAAAATATTGTAAAATATAAAAAAATTTCACAAAAACTAGCTACAAAGGACTATATTAACTTTGATTTATAAAAAACTTGAACAAGAAAATAGCAAACGTTTTTTTTCTGATATAGATTTATATTCGATCAAAATTATAGGCCTAATTAAAAAAATATTCAAAAATGTAAATTTTACAATTCAATATCAAAATAAAATAAATTAAAAAAGTTTTAAAAAAAAATTACAAAAATTATAAGAAAAAAATACTAAAAGAGCAATATTAAGTTTTTTTCAAATACATGTTAGAAAATAATGGATTAAAAAGGATAAAAAAAAATAAAATAAAATATTTTAAAATTCTTTTAAAAGAATTATTACAATTTTCAAACAAAGAGATCATGGATTCATTATTATGATCTTAGCAGATTTATTATCTATTAATCGTTACATAATTTGTATTCATAAAAATAGGCTATATTTCCAATATTTATAACAAATATAAAAAATTGTAAAAACTGGACACTTTATAGCTGATTTTCCTGAATAGTTTCGGAGTATAAACTCCTTTTTCAAAGCAAATATATAAATTATAAATGATAAAATAGTAAAAATGAGATGTAACGGGAATGAATATGTTGGGGATAAACAATCTTTGTGTTAAGGAGATGATGATTTTGAGGTTAAGCAATCTTTGCGTTAATGAGATACTAACTTAATAAGGCAATACATACATACAAATTAAGAGCAATATAAGAAAGAAGGAAGTGTATAGTACCATAAGATTATTATATAACACACCCGCGTAATAAGAAAACGCACATTAACTAGGTGATATACAAGCACAAGTGGAATCACAACGATGGGGTTATCTAGTTTAAAAAATTTTTAAAGTGCATCCTTTTCAAGTTAGGTCTTTGTAACAGCGATATCAAAATTATTGTTTTTAATGTATCTTTTAACCTTAAATTGAATATTTTCATTATAAAAAGGAATAATCAGTTTCTTTTTATAAGATTTATTATCACGACTCAATTTTTTATTGAATGTTAATGGCCAAGAATTTTTTTCCATATTTTGCGGTAGGACTTTTTACCCAAATACACACAAGTATGTCCTTTATTTACAAATAAGAACTGGAAATTAAAAATAATATTAGATAAATGTTTAAAATAAAAAGATATACATATATATATAGATATATATATTCTCATATATATGAGAATCTAATAACTGCCATTTTAGCTATTGATTTTCATCTCAATATTTCAATTTATTTGTTTTTTTGATTCACTTTCTTATGTACTTTTTTTTTGTTTTTAACAATAAATTTTTTTTCCTCTCTATACAGATATTTAAGTATGAACGAGGGCTGGCAATAGAGCGGTAGGACTTTTTACCCAAATATACAGAAGTAAATTTTTTTACAAATTAGGACTTGAAATTAAAAATATATTAGAGAAATGCTTAAAATAAAAAGATACACAAATATTTAAGTATGAATGAGGACTGACAATAGAGTATTGTTATATATTTTTATGTCTCCCAATATCTTGCCAGACTACATATATTAGTCAATTTTTTTTTCCTTTAATAAAAAAATGGTGCTGTGTATTTCTCTCAAAGATCTCATACCCATAAATGATTACAAATCCTCACTTTTTCCTCATTGTTCTTTCTCCTAAAGTCTACTTTCTCTGTCGCAAGCCTCTTTTTATTATCATTTTAATTATAATTATTATTTTTATTTTTTTTAAATAACTTTTAACTGCACTCTATATTATTTCCCCACCCCACATATTTACATTTCCACCACTTAATCGCTTATTAACCTCCACAACAACCAGTCTCACATCATTCCATTCATGTCTTCTCAAACAAAACGCCCAAGGAACGATTCCCCTACAACCACCACATCTTCTCAAATCATCTCCGAACTCTTCGACCAATTTATTTCCAAGACCACACTCCCCGCTGAACACATCATAAACTTTCACATATTAAAATCTGATGTTATACTCACACATTCAAACAAGATTGAATGTCTCACGAATTCAAATCGCTCACCCTACACCTTCTAAAACGTACTCTCAAGCCTCCACTAACAGCACTCAACCCTCTCTCACATAACCTAATCCAACAGCGAGCGCACCACTTACATTACACACAATCCCTAAACCTAAGACCCAATCCAGATCTATCAATTATGCTCATACCACTAGATCCACCCGAAAGTAGAACCGATAAAGCTAACTTCAAAAAAAACATAATAAAAAATATGGAAACCCACAAACATCCTATAAACATTAAAAACACGCGCAGCTCATCTTCAGGAACCCTCCTATTTCAATTCGAAAACAATACACAAAAAGAAATGGCTATAAAATCACTAGCGAACAATGGCATCACCGCACACGACATCCCACCTAGTATTCCACGTCTAGTCCTTTCGGGCATCCCCATTGACATCGCTATTGAAAATATCGCTACCCAATTTCTACATGAGAAAAGCAACTTTGCGAAAATCCTAAAATCATTCTAAACCGCACAATTCTTCAGTCCAAAATCTTCAAATCACGTCTTACACAATGCGACAACTGTAAATCCTCATCTCCACACTGCAACCACTGCGGCAACAGGGGTCACTCAATCTCCACATGCATTTTCAATAAAGATCCCTTTAAAATATCATGCTCAAACTGCCATCAGAATCATCCCTCCACATCTGATATATGCCCTTTTCGCATTCAACACCTTAAAAACCTCAACGAGGCACACGCAAATACCATCAAAAACTACATATGCTAAATTTTCTTCACATTAATTTGAACCACTCCTCCCATAGCTGGTCAAATCTTCTCAACATTCTCTTCTCTTCATCCTACGACGTTTTCTCTCTAAATGAACCCTACACTTCAAAACTCTCTCCTCCACCTCATACAAATGAATACACCTCACCTCTAACTCATTACTCCGCATGCATTCTAATAAGGTCTACACTAAATTTCTCTTTTCTTTCTCAATTCTCGTCACAACAATACGTATTCACAATAATTTTCTTTCAAAACGCATTTCGGTACTTTCCTGTTATCGCCTCATCACCCATCGCTCTTCTACCACGATAAATATTCTTGTATTGTTTTAACCTAATAATCCATTTTTTGATTAGTTTTGATAATCCACCTACAGATTAAAAGATTTTTCACTTGTTTTTTTAATACATTTGTGTACTTTAATACATGTTTTATAACATTTTGGGGTGGTGGGGCGATAACAGGAAAGTACCCGTATTTCTACTATTCTGCTCCTATTACTCGCCTCCTTCCAACCCCAAAGCATTAATAAACGATTTCACACATTCTCTGAACCAAGCTAAGGCCCACATCGCATCACTATCCAATTCATATCTTTTAATAATCTCAACGGACTGTAACGCCCGATCTTTTCTTTGGGACCATAAGGAAAACATGCGCGGCGTTGAATCCCTATCTTTTATCACACAACATAACCTACGAATATGCGACGACACAAAAAATCCTACCTTCTTAAAAATCGTTCAGAACAACTTAATTTCCTCTCACATCGACATCACTCTAGCGTCACCAAACACACACAATCTCATTTTTAACTGGACCATCTCCGACCAACCATCCGCATCTGATCACCGCTACATCACTTTCCAGATTGATTTTACCCCAATTTTCCATACGCGCGCCCTAACAACATCTGCAAAGCACACTCACTGGTGCACATTTTTGCGAACACTTGTAACCCAGTTACCTGAATCCATACCCGCGCTATCCACAACCACCGAGATAGAAGCTGCTGCTCTCAAAATCAATAACACACTTTCTTCTGCCATCAACCTGTCCACACCTTCCCCTTTCCCAGAAGGAAACATGCATACTTCTGGACCTCAGCCTTAAACCAACAAAAGAAAATCTTGCGTCACGCTCTAAAAAATTTAAGAAAGGATCCCTCTTCATCTAACATTTCTCTGTACTCAAGTATGCGACATCTCTACCTCCGCTCCCTAAAAAAAGCGAAACGAGATGCTTGGATCAATTTCACTTCCAATTCATCGTCCAACCCCTGGCCCATAATCAACACACTCACGAAAGTAAAAAAACATCCTTCGAATCTCCATCAACTTCTTCCCCACACAGACACTAACACAATTCTCATAAACCCGCCTTTTCTCTCATCTATTTTTCCCGCCGAAAATCCCCACAACGATGATCCATACCATGCTGCCCAACGCTTACTCTCGCAAAAACTAACATCATCGCTAAACCCCTCCCATTTCCCTCCCATCACACAAAGAGAGTTATATCAGGCGGTAAACTCACTCAGACCAAAATCAGCTCCCAGCCACGACACGATCACCGCAACCCACATTAAAAAATCATTTCACCTTTTACATACCAATCTACTCCACATATACAACGCATGCTTATCAAACTCCTTTTTTCCATCAATATGGAAAATAGGCAAACTCCTCTTTCTGCCTAAACCCCACAGAAAACCCTCACATCTAAAAAAAACTGGCGACCAATCACTATATTCCCTGTTTTAGGCAAGCTATTAGAAAAAGTAATTCGCAAAAGGCTGATTCATTATATATCACAGAACAACCTCATACACCCATTACAGTTTGCATATCTCCCGCACAGGAATACTGAGTCAGCTCTCTCCAAACTGACCGAGTATTTAGAACACTCCATAGCATCCCAAAAGACCGCATCAGTCCTTTTCCTCGACATCGATAACGCATTCAACAGCGCCTGGTACCTCGCCATCATCCTCAACATGCATCTCAAAAAATACCCACCCTACATAATCAAGTTAATCCGCAACTACCTACAAAACCGCTGCTTAATCTTCCGCAAAAATCCATCCGCGCAGTTCATACACTCTCTCTCCACTCCCCAAGGAGGTTGCCTCTCTAACATCCTCTGTCTTATTCTCATCAATCCTCTCCTAGATCTCCTCGAGTCCAAATCTCACTTTTCCCAGTGCTACTCCGACGATCTTCTCTTTTCTTTCTCAGCAAACACACAACACGAAAATCTCAAGAATATCGCCTCACTTTTCAACATCCTGAACTTCACCGCCACCTCGCTAAAAATATCTTTCAACACATCCAAAACCACCCTAATTCATTTCACTCGCAAACACTCCCCACATCTACCTTTGCTTACCAATCATAACACCCTCATTCAACCCGCAACCACCATCAAGTATCTAGGTCTTACCTTTCAAACAAACATGAAATGGTCCACACACTTCAAAAACACCTACATCAAACTATCACAGACTCAGTTCCAACTAAGACAAGCAATCTCATACAAATGGGGTCTAAGTATCCATCATTCTTTATTCATCTACAAATCTCTCATACTTCCGGTAATCCAATACGGCATCCTCTCATGGGGCTCATCGCTCGCTCACCCATCCACCCTTACATATTTATTCAAAATCCATCGACTCAGTCTATTAACCATCTCGAAAACTTATCGCACAACCCCAACAACCATTTCTAGAAATCACACTGAACTGCACACGACTTTTAATCCAACTGAAAGATACCTTCATCAGACGCTACATTTGCACATACAAATCTCTACTTCCCCCATCTTCAGCCTCCCATTCACATCGTCCACTGAACGCATCACACCCTCACACGAAACTGCTTCACACATCACTTCCCACTTCACACCGTTACCTCATACACACTAAGGTACACCCCACCACATTAGTACATCCCTCTTCGCCCCTTCCTTTTGCTATCACTACTCACACAAACATATCTCTCGCCGCTAAACAGGTAAAAAAGCTCAGGCATCGCTCCGACCCTAAGAATCTTCACAGACGCTTCCAAGTCATTGCAAAAATGCGCTATCGCCACCGCTTTTTATACAGGCGCCTCTCTATCTCCCTTCTTTTCTACAAGCTCTCCTCTAAATCATTTAACTACAACTTATGATGCTGAATGTCAAGCTTTAATCATCTCATGCGATCAGATCACCCAACACATCAATACCTTCACACGTTTCACTCATATTCATTTCTATACAGACTCCTTGAACATCACGCGCGATCTACACCTTATCAAAAACGTTCCCTTCTTCTTGTTCTCAAAACTACGACTCCTCTCCACTCATTTCACTGTCTCCATTTTCTGGTGCCCCGCTCACTCCAACATACATGAAAACCTGCATGTTGACCATCTCGCCAAACGAACCTTATCATGACCCTGCATAACACATTTGACCTCAGTACACCCCAACGTCTTATTACGCAACATTTCCATGCACACTCAAAACCAATGGCAAAACTCTCTCACCAACTCCACAAACACCTTGCTTTCGCGTATATCAAACATCAATACCATACACCAATCTTGGGCTTCGCACAAATACACTCCATCGAGATCTCTTATTAGGTGGCTCTCGGGTCATTGCCCCTGCAAAACCTACTTTTTTCGCATTAAACTCTCAGACAACCTGACGTGTCTGTTCTGAAACGCACTTTTCGAAACACCATATCACCTCGCCTTCCTCTGCCCATTCTTCATCTCACACCGACACAAACTTATCAACGCATGCGCCTCAACCCTTGGCCACTTTCCCACTAATCTAAGCGACATCATTACTTACCCAGAACTCTTAAACTTACTCTCCACCTTGATAGGCACTATTGAACCCATCCTTCACCTCAGCCCACAATAAAACCGACTATCCTTCTCTATATATATTTATTATTTCTAGAATACTCCTAACATTCTTTGCATTCAACCCCCATCAAGCAATTTGCAAGCATATCAATTAAATTTGGAAAGTGCTTTGACATCTCTATATTAGTAATTAATTTAAATTTAAAAATTATTTTAAAAGCTTACTATTATAAAAGGGCATGACTAATTTGTGAGGAACTTTTTCTCAACCATTTATACAAATATATTTTTTGTATTCTCATGCCATTTTATTTTTATTGTTTCGAGGTATATTTTATTGTTTTCGAAGTTGTTTTCTCTTTTTATTTACATTTGTATAATAAAGGCTTCTTCTCTCTATACACCTAAGCGTACCTTATTCTTGTGTACCTTAAACTTTATAATTTTATTTTTTGATATAGCTTTTTCAATCGATTCTCTCATTTTTATCCTTTAGTCTTTAACTGAAAAAACAACCTTTGTCACTCATTTCAACTACTAATCCAATTCCACCTTACGTCTTTTTCTCTGATACTACTAACAAGACCTGCTTGCGCTTAGCGTTTTCATACGAAATATATGCTAAACAACTGAAATGGAATTTGAAATCTATTCGCAAGTTTTTTATTTATTTAATCTTTATTCTTTTTTTAGTTTTTATATGAAATCCAATTGCAAAAGTTTTTATGAGTTGTTAGCCATATTAAAATTGAGGGTTAAAAACTTGATGATGATAGTAGTGTTATGGATTATAGACCATTAAATATTTATAAATCATTTGTATCTGAGTCTATTACTTATCTAGTGAGTATGTCCCCCTTAAATCTTTAGGAAATGGTAACTTTTTGTTTTCAGTCTCACTTATTTTTTATGATAACGAAATTTTTTCCAAAATATTACGCTTTCTGACAGCTTTAGAACTTATTAGAAATTTTGAAAAATATAATTTAGCAGTCAAGAAGATGCAATAAAAAGTGTATGTATCGAAGGGGGCTGGTCGAATGTCTTTACAGTTTGGGCACTTGCAACAGTAATAGACACGCCTATAAGATTAGTTTATCCTCCCTATAATTCCATTGATGATTCAGCCGACCTTACTTTAAATAAAATCTTATATTCGAGTTTTATTAGTCATATTAGTTCAAATCCTAACCATTTTGTTCCTTTAGTTCAAAAAAAATGTTTACAACATGAAACCCAAAGTTTAACTTCAAAAACACCTTGTAATTACCGTACTGTGTTGGAGAAAGATTCGGAGTAATCAGATGTGTGTATGCCCGCTTCTCCCAAGTTCTCTATGATTTGATCACCCACATTATTCATGGTTATTGTATTTATGACGAACATAATTATTTTTTAAATCCATATAAATTAAGTACTCACGTCACTCAGATTAGCCCTTTTGGGGATAATACGTTAATAAAAACGAAACCTAGACACATACCTCGCTAGTGGTTTTGGAAATTGTGTAACTTCGGTGACTAACTAAATCCTCCAAATATAAGGTTTTGTATGTTTCCGTTTTGCCTCGTATTCCTTAACCCTTTCAGGATTAGTGTGACACCGGTGTAACAAAAAATAATAATCGTATGCTTAAAACATTCAAAAATGAAAGATTATTATTGTTCAAGATTCTGCTCTTCAAAGGGTTAATATACTACTTCTATTATTTTTATGCAACCATGCAACGTTCACGAAACAAGAAAAAAATTGTTACTGAGACTGCACTCAAAACAAAGCGCCTGCAGTCTAGTATTGTACGGCAATAATTGTTGCTTATCCGAACTCATTCGATGTTATGTATATTTAATATCTAATGATTGGTATATTCGCATGCTTTTATATATGATTTTGTTTAAGCTATCGCTTGAAAGGCTCGTGATCCCATCACTTAACGTAAAGACAACAACATCTTTCAATAACAATTTATGCCTATTCACACTCGATCCGCTGCAAACAGTCATGACACACGCCCTACTATAACATTTTCTACTATTATCACAACGACATTACCTTATCTTTCTCCTCAATCCTCTATCACTTCACTCTCCGATTTACCTCATTTTTGAGTGTTTATTCCGCCTCCAGTTACTTCACATATTCCTTTTTCATACCCTTCCGCTCTCTAACGTCTTGCCCTAGCTAAAGCAAAAAAACTTAGTTAAAAGTGCTTTTTTGCTTATGTCGCGAGGCAAAAGCGATTTTTTATTTTTTACTTTCTATAGTTGTTTCCTGATGTCTGTTTTATTCAACTTAACCAAATGAAGTCAGGAATTTGATAATTAACGAATTCTTATATTTTGATAATTATCGAAGAAATCAATGATGTCTCGTATTTTATAGCATTTCTTTGTTAGATTCGTATAGATTATGATTATAATTAGTTAAGTTGATGCATCGTTTTATTTTATATCATTTCCTATATATGCTTAAAATTAAAACAGTAACACCTATTAAACATCTATTTTTAATATTCTCTTTTGATAAAAATTTGATAAAAATCAATTCTAACCATTTACCAATTCTAACTATTTGATCAATTTTGTGCAAATACCGTATTTTGTGAAAAATCTATAGTTTGTCGTATTTTTTATTGTAAAACTTATTAATAAATAAAGTTTTTGTCTCTTAAATATAAGGACAGCATCGCATCTCAGAAATAAGTGACAGTCTTTTTTCACTTATCTTTATTTGTTTCCTATATTTTTCTACAAACTATAGCTACGTTAATTTGATTGTGTCATGGAGTATGTGAACAGGCTGAATCAAGTGAAGAAGGCACTGATTGCCACGCTTCTTGATGCTGTGACTGATGAAGGTGAATGCTAAGATGACACATGTTTGCAAAGAACCCGTTTCACGTTTTCTACAGCCGTAGAAGACATGCGTTTTGAAAATGAATATGTGGCAAGACACAGAAGATGGTATTGGACATAGCAATCGGAAAGAGTTCTTTTTTTTTGTGAAATGCTTTTATTTTTTATCTCATTCATCTTAAATAAATTGTTTTTCAAGCACTCTGAATTAAGTGGTGATATTCTTTTATAATGAAAACCAATAAAACATGTCAGATTGTTTGGATCCAAAAGAAATATTCTATCCAAATAATTATATAAATTTTTTTACACATATATACCCATTTTCTGAGCTGATTCCAAAAATAAAACCAGAATCTTCAATTTGGTTTAAAAACTTATATATCATTAAAATTTCAAAAATATTTTTGTAGACATTAGATATAAATTTAAAAACCTTTAATTGCGAAAACTGAGTGTTGAAATGAAACAGACATTATCGTTTGGTTAGAATTTTAGCACTTAAAGGGGCTGAACACTTGCCACTTAGCATGATATTTTCTTTGTCCTTTTTAATTGTGGTCACCGTTTAAGTAGAATGATTGGCTAGGTCACAGGATCGTTAGCCCCGTTCACGTTTTTTAATATTTCCAACTTTGTTTCTAAAGGTTTTTTGCCCGGTCCACCAACACGTTTCGACTTGCGTTTCTCTTACCAGCTATTTTCAGAGGAGTTAATCCAAAATTTACTCAATAATAATTTAAAAAAAATTAAAATAAGCAAATTCATAAAAACCCATTTCTTTATTATTTGATACTTACAATAACTTATCTAACGAATAGATTCATGATTTTGCTTGTCAATAGATGCAACGTACGACAGCATTTTACTCGTATCTACAGAAATTCGAAGCCTCTTATAACGGGATATATATGTATTTGATTGACACTTGCAGATATTTTCAAAACTTAAGAACGAAAATATTATAGAAATGAAATTAGCATGCCTCATTTAATATGATAACATATTTTATGCAAGATTTGAAGGAATATTTTATTATATATATTTGTCATCAAAATTTTGATAGACGTTTTTTAAAAAGTAGTGATGATTAGCATGCCTAATAAATATTTATAAATAGTTTGAAATAAGAATTTTTTGTTTAGATTTTATATGTCTGAATTCAATGGTATTTGCAATCGATGTTTGAATGTTTAATTGTCAAATATAAAATTTAAAGCAAAGTTTCTTGGAATTTTTAATAAAATCGGCATAATGAAGAAGCCTAGATTCCAAATGTATTGGAGTGAAAGCTTCAGAGTTCCGATTATTAGCGAAAATATTTTCAGGAATAAATCCTTACAACTTTTAAGTAATCTAGATTTTGAAGATAACTCCTTGATCATTACAAATCGGGGAGAAAAATAATATGACAGATAAGCTAAAGTCAACGCTTTTTAGAGATGTTTATAAAGCAATGTAACAACGTTTTCATGATTAATTTCAAAAAATTGATTGGAGCAGATTATACTTTTTAAAAGCTGTCAGGCTTTGAACGAATATGTGCAATGCAAACCCGAAAAATGGGTGTTTAATGTTTCTCTAGAAATTTAGCTTATGGTTTCATGCATGATTTTTCATTTATGATGGTAAAGTGCGTGGTGAAAACTCATGTAATTATTCTTCAGAGGATTGTGTGTTAAAGCTCTACGAATATCTCGAAAAGAAAAAAAATATTATATTATATTTTGATAATTATTTTACATTGCTGAGCTTGATAAATAAATTAAAGGAAATTGGAATATATTCTAGTGGAACGATTCGTAAAAACTGGGTTTGTTGTTTAAGTATTATACAGTCAGACCTCGTTGTTCCGTCCACGTTCGTTTCTGCTAAATAAGGCGGATAATCGAGGCTGACGGAACTTTGAAGTGTAATGAAAGACCTATTCACTTTTCTTAGAACTATTCTGTACTGAATTGGAACAGATACGCTTTATATACCGCTCTTACAGATACGGTAGGAATCTCATTATTTTCATGACAATTAATGAAATGTCTTGTTTGAAGTTTTCTATAGTGGGCTTTAAAGCTTTTTATAATTCCACTATCCATAGGTTGGATATATGAAGTTGTGTTAGAGGTAAAAAAATAACGCTAACGTTGGAAAACTCTTTTTTGAGATTTGTTAGCCAGTTTTGAAACAAAATGACCGTCATCCAGGCTTTTGCATTATGTGTATACTCAATAAAAATAGAAGGATCAAACTTTTTTCCAAAACACGAGGTCTCCTTGCTTTTCCAATTACAAACGGCTTGAGTTTGTGTGAGCCATCACTATTTGAACATAAAAGAATAGTTAAACGATCTTTACTCTTTTTTTGTCCTTTCACTGGAGCTGTTGCTAAAGTGCTATTAGTTTGAAGTTTATAAAATAAATCTGTCTCATCACAGTTATAAATAGTAGCTGGATCTAAACTTGCCAACTTTTCCCTCAAACTTTGGCGTCCTACTTCCATCAGAATTTCATCAACGCCTCCACTCTCCCCATGTGCATAACGCCTACTTATCCCATGCCTTTTCTTAAATCTATCTAGACATCCACGAGAGTATGAAAAATTGATAATTTTCAAACTTTTACCAAAATCCTGGGCTTTTTCTAACAACATCATGTCCGATATACAAGCATTCTTCAACCTCATATTATTGAACCAAAGCATAAGAGCTTCTTCTAACTTGATATTTTTGGCTGAACGCCCTGAAGTATAGCCTGAATCTGGGACCCACTTTTTGCCATTTCTCAGGATATCTCCAATTGTAGTGCGTCCAATAACTACACCCCATTTTTTGGAAAAATAGCTTGCTATTTCAGTGTGACTAGCTGTATGGTTTTCTCTTTTGTACAAACATATCAAATGTTTCTTTTCTACTGATAAAGCAGTACGTGGACGTTTTTCTAGTCTTGTAGAAGGCATTCTAAATTATTTATAGTGTTAGTCATAAAATCAACTTAGTGATTAAAAACAGTAAAATTTTAAAATATCTAAAATACATTAAAGAGTGTTTATAAGTAAAAATTTTCAATTAGTATTTTAACAAACGGTACTTAGTAGTTATAATAACGAAAAAATAAAAATGGTTATTTACAGTGAAACTCAGTATTTAAGGCTCTTTTTTGAATAAAACGTAATTGAATTGTACTTAACTAAAACGGAGGTATTTTTTTGTCCTTTATTCCGAAAAAACATTTCAAAAAACAACTTATGAGCCAAAAACATTAATTTTCACTGTATTTGATGAACACATTACCTGAATTAAAAATTAATTGGAAAAGACAGAAAGTCATATTTTTTTGGGTGCCTGGTCAAAACGGCCAAAAACCAAAACGGCCAAAACCAAAACGGCCAAAAACCAAAACAGCCAAAACCAAAACGGCCAAAAACCAAATTGGCCAAAACCAAAACGGCCAAAAACCAAACGGCCAAAACCAATCAAAAAATCACATACATACAACTTCTCTTCAGTTTTCTAACTTATACTATTGTGTGTGTTTTTTATAAAATTTTACGTTAAATAAAATTTTCAAATGCCTAGCAAACATGAGCAGTATGCTCGCTAGAGCCAAAAAAAAAAAAAAACTGCCACGCAATACCCGGACAACTGCACATTCTTCTCCGACAGTTTGGTGGCAGCCCAAGTTGCGATCAACAACGGCTCCGACTCAAGAAACCTTCACAACATTATCCAGAAGTTTGAACAAAAGTTCCCCATCTTACTCAAGAAGATACAACAAAACACACAGTACATTCCGTCAAGTCTTAATCCAGCGGACAAGCCTTCAAGAACCGACTAAGGGGCACGGGGGATCATACAGGACTATATAAGGCGGCGCACGCCCCTTATCGGTAGTCTTTTTGATTTTCCCACCCAAAGTCCCACCCAACACTCGTTCACTGGAGCTTCTCAACTTCTCTTCAGTTTTCTAACTTATACTATTGTGTGTGTTTTTTATAAAATTTTACGTTAAATAAAATTTTCAAATGCCTAGCAAACATGAGCAGTATGCTCGCTAGAGCCAAAAAAAAATTTTTACATACATACAGGACTATATAAGGCGGCGCACGCCCCTTATCGGTAGTCTTTTTGATTTTTCAATCGTTGTTAAAATTTTCTCTGTCACACTATCTGTCCTAACGTCCCTGATGAGTAATCCCAAGAACAAATCCCAAGCGTCGTTCTCTGCAAAAACCTCTGAAGAGATCACGGACAGGCTAGATAATGTAGAGGAATTACTAGAAAGTATCACAACACAATTGGCAAAAGTTTTTCCGAAAACTTCGGAACAACAAGAATCCAAAGATGCCCTGCTACGCAACAGAACATCCATCCTGGGATACGCGTCGCAAGATTACGACCACCCGGAAGTTTTGGCTGCTTATTCTCCGCAAGAAATTGCCCAAAGGAGAATTGAGGGTTTTATCGATGCCCTTCCACCTGCTACCCGTAATGCAAAAGATTCCTTATTGGTAACATTGTTCTCCGTTATCGAGAAGAACATAATGCATTTGTCTATGGAAGACGTAGCAACGGTAAACCAATGCGCAACAACGGCCTGCCTGGCCACACAATCTACTTGGGAAGCAGCTGCCAAACAAGTAGGTTCGGCGGGATTATCAGCGCTCAACATTCCAACTCCTGACCCGAAGTTCTTTCGTCAGAGGCTCACTTTCCAAGCGCCAGGAAAGAAGGGCAAAGGCAAAGGAAGCCAAAAATAACTCCTTTGTCAGGGCGCTGGCGGACATCTCTAATTTGTCTGCCCCTCGTAGAGCAGTTTTTGAAGCTGCTGCTATAGAGGATCCAATTGCCTCCTTCCTCAGAGAGGAGCAACCCTATTCTATCCTTTGCTCTACTCCGGCACTTTCGGTGAGGAGTCTCTCATCGCTATCATCAGATGAGACCCAAGAGGAGCGGTACCAGGAAATCACATTGACAAGTGATTGGCCAACCGTGGAGATGGTGGAAGAAGCTATTGCAACCAATAACGACATCGCCATCCCGCAGTTAGAAGAAAAGAATTCCGACCTACTTGAAGAAATTGTAAGCAAGCTTAAAATTAATGTGCTCGACGAGGAACAGCAGTGGCTTACGCCACAAGACTTTATTGATTTCGTCAAGTCACACCCAGACACTCCCGAACTTGGGGAGAAAATGCAACTACAACTTCAATATCTTCTAAGTAAGAAATTCTTTTCACCAAGCACATGGAGAGTGGTTTTCTCGTCCGTGCTCTCTGGAGAGGTGGATCAGGAGCCAGTCGAAGAATCGCTACCCGCGGAAAACGACTCTGGCAATGGGGACAGTGGCGATGATGATTCCGATGGTGGCGATAGCAATTTCCTGGAGGAGATGGAGTCGCCATCGGATTTCTCGATCAGAGAAGTCACTAGAAAATTCTTGGATAGCGTCCCAAAGCTTTCACCGTTCAATACACAGGTGAATTTTTCATGCGTCCATTCAAAATGGATTCCTCCTCCAAATCTAAAATCTTCCAAAGCAAAGAAGATACTCATCAATGGGTACGCACCCACGATCATCTCATCCATGCCTTATGGATCCTTTTCCAGGTTCACGAAACTACCAAAGTACCAGAAAAGTTGCATAGAAGATGTCATAATTCCTAAATTACTGGAAAGTGAAGTAATTGCGGAAACTAAAACGGCAAAGATAGTGTCTCCGGTTTTTTGTGTTCCCAAAAACGGAGACAGTGTACGTTTTGTTCAAAATTTCTCCTTCACAAGAGAGCTCTTCAAGCGAGAAGAATGTAAGTTATCTGCACCACTAAAGTTATCTCAAATTGCAGAGGAGTTCAAATTCCCTATCAAATTTGACTTCTCCTCTGCTTTTTATGGGATCAAACTGCATCCAGCTTATCAAGACTTATTCTGCTTCAGAGCGAAAGGTACAACATTCAAATTTTTAGTGCTTCCGATGGGAGCTAATTTTAGTCCCGGAGTACTTCAACTAGTCTTATCCAAAATCATTGCCGCTTTCAAGGAAACGCAAGGAAACGAAGGTATAAAAACTTTATTATACTTAGACGACTTGTTAATCCTCGGAAGATCGAAAGAATCTCTCCTCAAGACGGGCGCCGAGTTTGTGCAATTTTGTACAGATAACGGCATGGCCCTCAACATGGAGAAGTCGTTTATCACTCCAAAGAAAATCTTCAGTTTTCTCGGCGTCATCGTCAACTTACAGGACAGGTGCTTGAAATTAAAGACCACAACAAAGGCAAAGCTCAAAGCAGCCCTGACGCTACTGGCAGGAGCCTCTTTTGAAAGCAATCCTCCGTCAAAGCCTCTCCAAAGAATCCTGGGATACATCCAATACTTTCTTGGATGTGTCCCCAGGAAATTCAGGAAGTACTCACCTCTATTCAAGGTACTGAAAGGAGACCCGCTCCCAAAGAAAGTATGGCTGGAAGCTTGGAAAGAAGTCAAAAGAGCAATACCAATTATGGCCAAGAAAGACAACTCCATCCCAGTTTTCATGGACGCCACTCTGGAGAAGATTGCCATTGTTGGCCCCAATGGAGTCCTCAAATTCCCGGCAATATCATCCTCCTCGATCAATACCAACGAGCTGGTCGCGCTCCTCTTGGCTGCCACGCAATACCCGGACAACGGCACATTCTTCTCCGACAGTTTGGTGGCAGCCCAAGTTGCGATCAACAACGGCTCCGACTCAAGAAACCTTCACAACATTATCCAGAAGTTTGAACAAAAGTTCCCCATCTTACTCAAGAAGATACAACAAAACACACAGTACATTCCGTCAAGTCTTAATCCAGCGGACAAGCCTTCAAGAACCGACTAAGGGGCACGGGGGATCATACAGGACTATATAAGGCGGCGCACGCCCCTTATCGGTAGTCTTTTTGATTTTCCCACCCAAAGTCCCACCCAACACTCGTTCACTGGAGCTTCTCAACTTCTCTTCAGTTTTCTAACTTATACTATTGTGTGTGTTTTTTATAAAATTTTACGTTAAATTAAGTTTTCAAATGCCTAGCAAACATGAGCAGTATGCTCGCTAGAGCCAAAAAAAAACTGTATGTTTTATGTTTGAATTGGAAAATTTTTTGATTATTATAATATCGAAACAAAATGTTTCAGTTGTTAAAATGTACCTGATCTATTTATGACAGCTGTCGTCCCATGGACAATTTGCCCCATTATTTTCATAAGACATTTTGTTTCATGGACAATTCGCCCCGTTATTTTCATAAGACATTTTGTCTCATGGACAATTCTAAAAAATTAAGAGATAAAATGATTAATTTGAAATAATTTAATAGAGATAAAATAAACAAGAATATAAACTTTTTTAATAATTTTAGACATATAAGCAAAGATGGATGAAACAAATAGCCTATGAGATAACTATGGGCGAAATGTCTGTCGACCGTTAGTTTAAATAATTTTTTAAATATAAGGGTTAGCTACTTAAACGTTGGCTTTTGCTGCTTAAATTCGTATCGATGAGGAATCGAATCAAGAGGCTTCCGTGTTGAGTCCATCATCTCAACCAACCTGCTATGCCATCCATAGAGTATGCTGTAGGGGATACGTCAAATTAGTTTTCAAAAAACTTAAGTTATGCTATAAAATTTTTTTATTTTTTGTTGAAGCTCTATAACCTTTTCTGATAGACTTTTTTTCCTTAAAAGTTATTATAAAAGGCAAATCATTGCAAAATGTTAAAAGTTATTTTACTTTTTGTAGCTTGTATCAATTTAGCTTTTCTATTTTTGAATGATGCTGAGTAAAATGAAAAAATGCGATGTTAATTTTTTGTTTTATTTTTGTTTGCACAATTATAACTTCATTTTATACCCTTGCCCCTGAATCAATCACAATTTTTCATATAAACATCGCAGGGTGTCTAGTAGACTCTTTGCCTTTAGACTACATTCACTCATATAATACTATCCAACCTTCAGTTATTTGTTTTCAGTTGTTTTCTCTATGAATCAAATATTGTTTCATCAATTCCTGTAATGTGCCTGATAGACTACTTCATTTCAAATGAAAAGCCGATTCCACCCCCTAACAATTTTGGATTATTTTAAACTAGTGTATATTCGATATGCAAATTTAATAAAAATATTTTCGCTGTAAGTATAGTATTTAAATTCACCAATTTTGTAAAAAAAAATGTCTTATAAATTTAGGACTTTAGGTATGCGCTGAATAAACTCTATTTTAAAGGATTGCTTGAATATTTGGTCTCCCGTGGTATTTTCAGACCACTAATTTTGAAAATTGCAACAAAAAATTTCGCCCCCCCCAATAATTTTGAGGATGTGCGTCCCTGTTTTGGAGAGCACAATAATTCTTTTCCATATTGTGTTTCTATCAAAATTAAGAAAACTCTTTCATTTTTGCATTTTGAAGTAACTGATTTTCTTGCCGTAGAACTTTTTGATATTTTTATATATTCTCAAGTCTTCTTCGCTATGGGAAGAGCAAAACTTTTTATGTGCAAATCTTAGTTTTTTCCTTAAGGGGTCGTTCACAATTGACGTCAACCTTTTTTTGAAAAATTTCAGCCCCCCCTCCCCTCATGTCAACTTTTAGATATATCATCACTTAACAAAATCGACTTATGTCAACTTTGGATACCCCCCCCCCCCCCCCCCGTTTTAGTTGACGTCAATTGTGAACGACCCCTAAGCTGTGGAGAGCCGGAGTCCAGAAGTTATTTTTCGTTTCAATGACAAAAGAAGAGCAAGTAAGGGCAATAGAAATCGAGTCACAAAGAGTGTTAGCGTATGTATCTATCTGGTGGGAGTTTGAGAGAGTAGAATCAAATAATGAACAATTTTTTTGAATAGAACCCCGTAAACTGTCGATGAACAAACTTTCGTTGATGACTTGTTTTGATTTTGTTGTTGAGCTTTCTTGACATGGGAGTTTGAGTATGGTTTCAACGAAGAGATGATCTGATAATGACGGTTTGATAAAATCTTCCAGGAGCATGTGTAGCTTTTAATTTCATCATTGCATAAGGTTAAGTCTATGTGTGATTGGAGACATAAGTAGGATCTGAGAGAAATAAAGTTAGGTAACTTATTTTCATCAATCAATTGCAAATTGTTGGAGGTGATCTTTTCGTACAAAAATCTTCCAATTTGGTTTGACTTCGTATCCCAAAGTAGATGGCGTGTATTAGTATCCCCCATAATAATTAGTGGCCTATTGTGTAGGTAAGGAGGAACTGATTCGAAAAAATACCTTAAACCAGCTGTAGAATATGGAAGGCAATAAAGAGAAACGCAGAAAAAATGACAAAGATTTATGGTACAGTGAGTTACCGTCGTATGATTGTTTGAAAGAGAATCAACTAACTTTACATTGACAGATTTCTTCTGTAGAACAACGGAATAAAACAGATCAAAACTATGTATAGCAGAGTAGTTACGAAGAGGGATATAAGGAAAGTTATTCTTATATAGATAGAGTTCATTTTTGAGCACAATATTATGTTGAGACAACTCAAGAAATATCAAAAGGTTGTTGAAAGCAGTAAAGGATTTTCACTGGCATTGATTAGTTCTTATGTAAAGATTTAAGGAATTGAGTGCAAAATTCTTCTGTGCTTCAACTTTTTTGATAAAATAGGGACAAGAAATATCATTGAAATAGTGTGGGCCATGACAGTTTGAACTTAATCGTAGTAGAAGAACAAATATTCGTGGGGTGACCTAGTTTTTCGCACTTTAAGCATTTGGGATTTTGCGTCCTACAAAAAGTGTCTGTATGGCCAAATTTCCCACACTTATTGCAAATTCTTATTTTTCTTACTAACATTTCAATCGGAAGGGCAAAATAGCCGCAAAAGATTGTGTCAGCCTTTGATAAATAATTTGCAACATCATGAGATGTTGGTTCAATTATTGTTAAATTGTAAATATAAACAGATAATTTATAGAAAATAAGATAAAGAGATGATTTTTCTGTGTTGATAGGCTTTTAACAATGCCAAAACCTAATAAAGTTTCTCCTTTAGATTATATTCTCTTTGATATATTCATGTTTGAAATTATATTTATAAGTTTTTTCCTAATAACTTCAACAAACTTACATTTTAGAAATCTCTCACTTTATTTCCATCAGCCTTGCCAAGCTTAAACCGTCTTCAAGCTTTCAACAACGCTCTCGAACGATCTTCAACTAATCTCTAACAAGCAGTTTGCAAGCATATCAATTGATTTTGGAAAGTGCTTTGACATCATTACCAATCCAATCCAATCAAGAAAATATGTTGTTAACCCTATTAGTGCTGGGCTAAATTTGTTCGCTCAAGTGATTACGCACATGTATGCATAAAGTGCCCCCCCCCCCTATTTTTCTCATATATTAATAAGTTTTTATAAATATTTTTAATGTTATATATATGTTTCAACTATGCTGAATTCAGTGGTGATGACTATTTTTTATAAAAAGCAATCAAATCTGTCAAAAATTGATTTATATTTGACAACTCATCTCAAAAAAAACTTTTTATTTAAATAATTATATAAAGTTTTTTACGCACATATATACCCATTTTTAAATATGCTGAATTGAGTGGTGATATTCATTTTTTATGAAAATCAATCAAACCTGTCAAAAAATTGATCTAAATGTGACAGCTCATTCCAAAAAGAAACTTTTTATCTAAATAATTATATAAAGTTTTTTACACATGTATACCCATTTTCAAATATGCTGAATTCAGTGCTGATATTCATTTTTTATGAAAATTGGTTTAAATGTGACAGCTCATATGAAAAAGAACTTTTTATCTAAATAATTATATAAAGTTTTTACACAGGTATACCCATTTTCAAATATGCTGAATTCAGTGGTGATATTCATTTTTTATGAAAATCAATCAAACCTGTCAAAAAATCTAAATGTGACAGCTGATCTCAAAAAGAAACTTTTTATCTAAATAATTATATAAAGTTTTTTACACATATATACCCATTTTCAAATATGCTGAATTGAGAGGTGATATTCATTTCTTATGAAAATCAATCAAACCTGTCAAAAAATTGATCTAAATGTGACAGCTCATCTCAAAAAGGAACTTTTTATCTAAATAATTATATAAAGTTTTTTACACATGTATACCCATTTTCAAATATGCTGAATTCAGTGGTGATATTCATTTTTTTATAAAAATCAATCAAATCTGTAAAAAATTGATCTAAATGTGACAGCTCATCTCAAAAAGAAGCTTTTTATCTAAATAATTATATAATGTTTTTTACACATATATACCCATTTTAAAGCATGTTGAATTCAGTGGTGATATTCATTTTTTATGAAAATCATTCAAACCTGTCAAAAAAGTGATTTACATATGACAGTTCATCTCAAAAAAGAAACTTTTATCTAAATAATTATATAATGTTTTTTACACATATATACCCATTTTCAAGCATGCTAAATTCAGCGGTAATATTTATTTATTTTTTTTATAGAAATCAATTAAAGTTATCAAAGCATTGATTTCAGCTCATCTTAAAAAGAAACTTTTTATCTAACTAATAATATGTTTTTTACACATATGTACCCATTTTTAAGCATGCGTAATTCAGTGGTGATATTCATTTTTTTATGAAAATTAATCAAAACTTTCAAAAAATTGATTTATCCCAAAAAGAAACATCTTATCCGAATAATTATATAAAGTTTTTACACACATATACCCATTTTCAAGTAGGCTGTGTTTACTGGTTATATTCCTTTTTTTTAATAAAAATTAGTCAAACCTGACAAAATAATTTAAATGTGACAGCCCATGTTAAAATTAAAATTTTTATTCTTATAAAAAGTTTTTCATACATTTCAAGTATGTAGAATTTTATTGTGATGTTCATTTTTTATGAAATCAATAAAACCTGTCAAAAAAATCGATTAAACCTGTAAATCAATGTCAAATATATAAACATAAAAATAACTTCTACTTGCAGTATTTCTCTGGTAATTATTTTCTAAATTTATTTAATAAACCAACTTTAGGTGTTTTTCACTCAAAATATTTCATTCTACAGTAACTTATGTAACTCGATAGGACCTCCATCTTTTTGGCTACAAATTCGTTATCGGCTCGTAGTCTCTACGTTATATTATAATTTACAGTATGTAATTTTGCTATTCATTCTATGATGATCCTTTCTTGATAGCTCTTTTTTCATTAGAAATTTAGAAAGCAAGGCAGCAGTAACTAGGCTTATTTGAAGGCGGCCTTACTCGCCTTGTAACAACATCGTCCTGAACATGGAGCATTTTATCTTGTAGAAAGGAGTCACCTAATCTGATGGCCGTTCCATTATCCACAACCTGATAATAAAATACACGATACTGATATAAAAAAAAGCCTACTGTCATCAAGAAGATTCTTTATTCAGTACTTTGAGAGTGGAAAAAATTGTTAAAAATAGGTCCTAAAAAAGCTGACATTGAGAATAGCAGCCGATAACAAATTTGTAGTATTTATTTTGAATTTTATATATTTGACATTAATTGACAGTTTTCATTGTTTTTTTGACGCGTTTAATTAATTTTTATAAAAAAATGAGCATTATCAATAAATTGCACATACTTCAAAATATTTATATATGTGTAAAAAACTTTATATAATTTTAATTAAAAAGTTTCTTTTTGAGACGAGCTGTCATATATAAATTAATTTTCTAACAGATTTGATTGATTTTCATAAAAAATGGACATAACCACTGAATTCAGCACAGTTGAAATATATATATCACATTAAAAATAATTATATAATCTTATTAATATCTGAGAAAAAGAGAGGGAGACGCAAAAGAAATTAAAAAAACACCAAATTTTTTTTTCAAATTTACATATGGGTTAAAGAAGCTAACTTAGAGACATAACCTACTGAATTTTTTACAAACCTATTTGCAATAAATACTAATCAAACCTTGTCAATTTAATAAATCTATTAGTAATATTTTTATATTGGTTTTGAATTGAAAAACCTATTTATCAATTTACTAGTTAAACTTTGAAAATTTTAGATATTAATTACAAATCATCTTGTCGTTTTTTGGATAGTGATACTCATATGTTAGTAAAATAACATATATTTTTCTCAGTGGAGCATATCAGTTAATGCTAGAAAGAGCTGTGCAACAAACTACCTATCTATAAAATATCATTGAAATCTTTAATGGACAGATAGTAGCGTATTAACGATATAATTTCTATAACATTAACAACATTTATACACTAAAAAGTAGAGGAGTGAAGGATTTCTTAGAAAATCAAATTTTTAGCATTAAAATTTTTTAGATCTCATGATTATGGATTATGCATAGAAAGCCTATATTTACTTTTGAACAACGTTTAACAATTCTTGCAAACAAGATTGAAGTTGCACACTGTTTATTTGAAAATAATTGAATTGAAGAAAACTAATAAGGGATATTAAATCTAAATGAAACATGATATACTGACTAATTTAGGAAACTAGAGAACTATTTTCGATTATTAGTAAAATAATTTACTTTACATGCCATCTGTCACAGCTATTATAGACATTAGTCATCTCACTAATGCCTATAAAATTACTTGCTTATATCTTTTGATTTTGATTGATTATTTTTTAATTTCAGACGATATAATTTTAGCAATGTCTAATTTTAAGAAAAATGAGTGAAGTGCCATTATTCATTTCTTGCAAACAGAGGGTTTATCACCAACTGAGGGAGTTAAGAAGCTCGAATTGCATTATGGGGATTTTGCTCCTGATAGATCAACTGTTAGTCGTTGGATGAGTTGCTTTACATCTGTCAGACTTACACAAATATTGATCTTGTGAAAGGCATACTTGATGGAGATAGACGGGAACATATGATGAGATAGAGAAACAATCAGGCTTAAGTCGAAAGACATTGCAAAGAATAATTCACGAGGAGCTGGAAATGAAGAAGGTTTGTGCAAGATGGGTGCCTCGACTGCTGACAGGAGAATAACGCCAGAGTCGCGATGATCTTTGTATTATGAATTTGAACATGCTTGATGGAGCTTGGGGACAACTCTTAGCGTAGAATCATCATAGCTGATGAAACTCCTCTTCCTTACTTTATGCCCGAGACCAAACGCCAGTGCATGCAGTGGGTAGCCCCATGAGAGAGCAGGCCTGTCCATGCCAAGTTAGCTCCATCAGTTGGGAAGTTTCAGATGACTGTATTCTGGGACTGTGATGGCATAATCCACGTGGACTACTGCCCTCCAAAGCAGACAATCAATGCTGCCTACTATTTATTATTGGGAGATTATGTTGAAAACAGGGGCGCACATCCTGAAAATTATTTGGGGGGCGAAATTTTTTTCTAGCAATTTTAAAAATTAGTGGCCTGAAAATACCACGGGAGACCAAATATTCAAGCAATCCTCTAAAATAGAGTGTATTCAGCGCATACCTAAAGTCCTAAATTTATAAGACTACTTTATATTTTTTTTTACAAGATTGGTGAATTTAAATACTATACTTCTAGCGAAAATATTTTAATTAAATTTGCATATCGAATATAGTGCGCAGAAAAATGCCCCCAATTAAAAAATAGGAAAAAATGTCCTCGATTAAAAAGTAGGAAAAAATGCCCTCAGTAAAAATGCCCCAATTTAAAATTAGGAAAAAATGCCCCAACACAAAAAATTTCAAAAAATTATTAATTAAAATTAAAAAAAATTTTTTTTTAAAAAAGATATGTCAAATAAAGATTTTTTGTAAAAAAAAAAAGTTAACTTTTCATCTAAAACATTTAAAATTTAATTAAAGTAAACTAAAAAACTCAGCATACGACAATTTTTTTAAATACAAAATTTTTTTTTATAAAACAGCAAATATTTTTGAAATTTCTGTGTATCAGAACACTTTCTAAATATAATTTGTATTTTAACTGATTTTAAGAACACATTCCCACAAATCTGCACCTTTGCTATTGTTTTCAAGAACTTTATAAAGAAAAAACCCTATAGATTAAGAAATTTAGCCATTCAAAACGTTACCAAATAAAAATATGGGGGCATTTTTACCTACAACCATCGAATATACACTAGTTAAAAAAAATCTAAAAATGTTAGGGGGTGGAATAGGCTTTTCATTTGAAAAATGAAGTAGTCAGTAGTCTACCAGGCACATTACAGGAATTGATGAAAGGATATTTGATTCTTAGAGAAAACAAATAACTGAAGGTTGGATAGTTTTATATGAGTGAATGTAGTCTAAAGGCAAAGAGTCTACTAGACACCCTACGATGTTTATATGAAAAAATGTTATTGTTTAAGGGGCAAGGGTATAAAACGAAGTTATAATTGTGCAAACAAAAAATTAAGATCGCATTATTTCATTTTACTCAGTATCATTCAAAAATAGTTTAAAAGCTAAATTGATACAAGCTACAAAAATCTACAAAAAGTAAAATAACTGTTAACATTTTGCAATGATTTGCCTTTTATAATAACTTTTAAGGAAAAAAAGTCTATCAGAAAAAGTTATAGAGCTTCAACAAAAACTAAAAAATTTTAGAGCATATCTTAAGTTTTTTGAAAACTAATTTGACGTATCGCCTACAGCATACTCTAGGGTGGCATGGCAGGTTGGTTGAGAAGACATAGCACGGAAGCCTCTGGATTCGATTCCTCATCGATACGAATTTGTTCATAGTTTGACATAAGCGGTACATCAGTGCCTGGTCAATGAAAATACATACGCTGCACCTTACCTTTTACTCAAAATTGAAAAATTTGCAAAATTTGAGAAAGGAAACAAAATAAATTAATAAAGCAATTTTCACTATTTTAAAATGGAACCGTCTGTTTTCAGAATAATTTCAAAATAATAGGAGGGATAAAGAATTAGAGTTTATTTGATATTTTCAAGTTTTTATAAGCAGCAAAAGCCAACCTTTAAGTAGCTAGCCCTTATAATTAAAAAATTATTTAAACTAACGATCGACAGACATTTCGCCCCATTGACAATTTCCCCCTGACAAATTGTCTCATAGGCTATTAGTTTCATCCATCTTTGCTTATTATGTGTAAAATTATTAAAAAATTTTATATTCTTGTTTATTTTATCTCTACTAAATTATTTCAAATTAATCAATTTATCTCTTAATTTTTTAGAATTGTCCAGGAGACAAAATGTCTTATGAAAATAACGGGGCGAATTGTCCATGAAACAAAATGTCTTATGAAAATAATGGGGCGAATTATCCATGGGACGAACTATCTTATGAAAATAATGGGGCGTATTGTCCATGGGACGAACTGTCTTATGAAAATAATTGGGCGAAATGTCCGAGGACCAAACTAACATAAATCAAATTATACGAGAAAAGAAAATCATTACGTTTTTTTGAATATTTCTGTCTACAAATAAAATTCTGACAGCTGTCATAAATAGATCAAGTACATTTTTAACAACTGAAACATTTTGTTACGATATTATATTTTTATTATAATAATCAACAAATTTTCTTAAAAAAATGATTTGATTATGTACAGTGTTACATATAAAATTTAACAATCGAACATTATAAAATATCTCTGCTCAAATATTAAGCAAATAGAGTATTCTTGCTTTTAAACTGAATAGATAATCAAAATATTCATTCCCAAATAACTATTGAAAAAAATTAAAGTTTTCAAATGTTACAAAATGTAGCAAACGTAGTGATAAAGATTAAGTGACTTTTGTTTAAAAAAAATTCTTAGCGCGAGTCTAACAATATTCATTGATATAAAATTGTAACGATTGAAAACTATTTTAATTTAACTCTAAATGCAAATTAGACAGAAGCAGTGGTGTAGCCAAAAAAAAGTTGATAGAAGGGGCACAACAAAAAACTTGCGCAACATTATTTTTACTTTCTTGATCCTTTCATTGGAGAAATTTTCAAAAACTGATAACACATAAGATTCATGGGGGCACCATGCGGTACATAGGAGTGTGGGCACGGCCCCTCATGCCCCAGCCTAGCTACGTCACTGGAGAGAAGAGAGCTGAATGAGATAGGAGAGCAAGCATCACTTGATGTAAATCTTTCTTGATCATCCACATTATTTTAGCACAATGGTTCCCAAAGTGAACGGTAGAGCTCAAAAGGGAACGTTTTAAAAATTCTTAGACGCACTGTAAAAAGTTACGAATAAAAAATATTGTGTAATAAATTTATTTTGATAGAAACATAGTAATATTTTGGAAAATAATTTATATGAATAGGCATAAATTTTGGATACGTTTAATTTTTCTTCCCAGTAGGTAGTGATTAAAATTTTCTAAATCTTTTCCACAGATTGTAAGGTGGAAGAGAGGTTTAGTGTTGTAAATAAAATTTAAGTAATGAAAGAAGGAGTATAGATGTGAGAGTCGTCATATCAGAATTAATTCTAGTAATATAAAATCGAACACTTTGGAAGCAAATTTAAGGGTTACATGGAAGTTTGAAGAAATAGTGGCTTGTGAGATTTTCTCTGAAGTAATGTCGTCTAGGGGAAGGTTCTTTCGAATGATGTCGTCTAAGCACTAAGGGGTGCTTCTTTAAAAAATGTCTTCTTAGCAGCTCAGTAGTAAAAATTTAAGAACAACTATCATAATTTTGACTATATTTTGGTTAGGATAAATATAAGTTTTTCATACTACATATAAATAAAAGGATCAACAGAATGATTAGACATGTGATAGGATTTAAGCACTGCAATACTTTGTTACATTTTTATTCACTCTGTATTAGAGAAAGCAAACAAATTATACTTATAACAACGAAAAGTCTTCTACGGAGTAGAAACTCCTAAACACGCCATAAGTTATTATACCATTGCCAATAAAGGCTTTTTGAGAAGTGGAATGAGATTTTTTAATGTTATATTTATTCGCAAAAAAATAAATAAAATTGAACAAAACGTTTTATCCTGCTTCAATGAATGTAATTTTAAGATACTTGCTAAATTTTGCTTCTTTATTAGTTCATTTAAATTTTATTAGGTAACAAGAAAATATTTCTTTTTAAATTAGCACTACTTACCATTTCTGCCCACAACGAATATACCTCATTAATAGAAGTGTTAAAAGAACACAGACACAAACATCATAATTGTCAAAAAAAATTTTATTGAAGAATAAAGTAATAAAGAGTCCAATGATAAACGTTACTTAGAGATAGAGAACTTGATTGGATTAAAAATTATATAGTATACAATAAAACTTAATTAAAACGTTATAAGAATACACACAATAACAAATTTGAGTCCATATAAATGTAAATTTTACATTTTTAGCAATATAGAACGTAGGTAAGCAATGATAGAGAGAGAATGAATGTTTGAAGATGCTAAAAGGTCTTCTTTTAGCGATTTCTTGTAAAAGTTACCTAGAGATATAAGATAGGATGAAACAGTGTTAGCAATTTTAAACTTTTCTCTGTAGAGCTGTGGAATCTGGTTAAGAGTATTTTTCATTTCCATAACTTGTATTGAAAGCAACAACAACTCTTTTTCATCTTTAAAGCATTCTTCATTGTAGAGTTTATAGTAATTAGACCATATAGCCCTTAAACTGAAGCTTTTATCGTCTAGTGCTAAAGAAAATTTTTGCAAAATAATTTACATTAAAATAAGAATTAAACTCCAGCTAATTTGCTTCTCACATTGAGATTTATTTTAATAATTATCGCAAAATTGTTTCAAAAATTTTAAATTATAACTTAGTTTGAGATTATAAAGAGATAGGAGCCGGAGTTTTTTAAGTATTTTAAATAAGGAAGTAGAATGGCTTAACTTTTGTAAGAATATGAAGTGGTCATTTTATCGTTAGTCGAAGTTGGAAATGAAGAGTTGGCGTTAAATTCAAGTTTTAGGTATTTAGAAATAGAAGGTTTTGTAAAGACTAGGACTCGCATTTTAGATCCACCCGACTTCGCAACCCTGAATATAACTTTCAGTTATTTCAGATAAAATAATATAAATTACATAAAGGCAAAATTTTATCAAAAAATTATATAGACATGAAACATTGTTTCTTTGTTTATTTACCTTAAAATACATTTCGACAATTAGAAAAAAATGCTATTCATATTTTGTAGGTGCATTTAAGCCTGCCCCTACCAAATTCAGCTTTGAAGAACCGCCTAATTTACTCTAATTAAGTAATTTAAGTGGAGGAGGGTTATAGTCTAACTAAATTAAGTCTTAGTAGTAAGTAGTGTGATATCGTAGAATTAATATTAAATTACTGCTATTTTCATTGATTGATTTTAAGGATATAAAACTATTTTATTTCTTTATATACAAAAAGTTTTTGTAGATAAGCGATGATAAAATTTGAGAAAAAATTGTTTGGAAAAGAGGACTGGTTCTCTATCTACAATAAACTACTCTTGACTAAAGGGCAGAGTATTCAAAAGCCCATTATAATATTAAAATAGGACTTGAGGAAAGCCTGAATATTTTAAGTTTTTGAGACGTGTTTAGTCTTGTAAAATAAATAAATTTTCCTTAATTTCATATGAATTAAAACAAAACTTTAACATAGAAAACTACTCATTACCTAAATCATGAGGATTAATAAATTAGGGAGAGGTGAACCAAATAGAAAAAAGCAACAGTCCAACGCTCATATGGCTTACCGTATATACTAGTTATTATTGTTTCTAAGTATTGGTAGGCGAACAAACTAGTTATATCAATAGGCAAAATTCAACACTTGCAAAAACCTTGGTTTACAGTGCTTTTCGAATTTCGATCTTTTGCGTCGTTGTAGCACTATTAAATCTGATTTAATAGCCACCAGATTTAATTCTAGGAAGTAAACCTTAACAAAAATTTTCTACATTGATTTAGAGATCTCCTGGATTCCCTTTAAGTGGCCTGATAGTACAGGTTTGACTAGCAAATGTATGAGAAATGAACTTACGAGTATTCTGGTCTGATAAAACAGAATGGGATATGATTAAAATCCAAAAATTGAAGACGACATTATGGTCGCGTAAAGTTTGAAGCAAAGTCTGGGTTTCTTTGAGAGAAAAATTGCCATTATTCACTAATTTCTTGGATAACGCATGATATGCTAAATGGGTAAATATATTAATTCCATCGGTATCGTCGCCGTGATTATCATAAGCTTTCAGCCAAATTGAACTGCCATTGTTAGAAGAGGAGGATAAAAATGAAGGACAAGGCAAAATATCACAAACATTTGAAATGATATCTTTTCCAAGATAAAACAAAAATTGATTGATGAAAGGATGAATAGACAAATTCAGTGTGTTAATATCTTTTTTGTATGAAGAAACAGATTCATCAAATTCCCACCTCCATTCAGAGAATAAGGTTCTGGCATAAAAACTCTGAAGCCAATATAAGTCATTGTCATTTTGAGGAGCAATAGAAGAAAAAGAACAGTCATTTAATAACCGATATGTAGAAAAGGCATTTTTCAATAAAGATTTCTAGTTGAAAAAAAACTAAAATGTAAACGCATTACTATAAACTCTGATGAGTTTTTGTTGAACAAAATAAATTTACTAGAAGAAAAAAATTATAATTCTGGGACACTTTATTTGGAAAAATAAACTTAACGTTTTCGGCAAACCTGCCTTTATTAAAGTTTAAAAGTGAAGTAATGATATATACAAATTTTCACCATACTTTATTTTTCCAAATAAAGTGTCCTTCAGAATTATAATTTTTTTCTTCTAGTATATTGAAATGGGCATATTCGTCAATTTTCTTTTTCAAAAATAAATTTATATTTATTTTAAAATACGAGGGATGGATAAATCATCTATCAATTAATCATTCAGATAAATATCATTATTTTTAACATTTGTAATATATTTTATTCTTCAAAATAAACAAAGAGATACTGAAAATAAATATAGAGTCTCGAGCAAAGGAATTATATTTAATTAAAATTTACTACTATTCATAAATTGTAAAACTTGTTTAGAATACAAATTATATACAGTTATATATTATTTTTATTTCAAAAAAAACTCGATTAAAAATTAAAGACCCAAAAAGAAAGCTAGCTTAACGAAATCTGTGCCGCAAAAAGGAGGTTGTATGATGATGTTTTTGGAGGAAGAGTTAACCCTTTGAGGACCAGTGTGACATAGATGTGTGCAAAAAATGAAAATTGCCGGTCCTAAATATATAAAATTACAAAAATGAAGGCCTAGTCTTAAATTTTTCGTCCTCAAAGGGTTAAAGGTTGCAAAATACACAAGTATATATTGCGAAATTTGAACTAGCAACAACTCTATTTGTATAAATAGTGTTATCTTCAAAATTTATAAATATAATAAACTATTAGGTATAAGATAGAGTGGTACTTGTAGATAGCGAAAAGAAGAAATGTTTGGAAGATAGCGCTTTAGGTGAAAGCTGAGTAAGACGTAAAACATCGCCTTTTCACAACTAGCAGGCTGAAATTCAAATTTGTTATAGGTAGAGAGTGATAAGTAGACTTTGTAGACGCATGTTTTGAATCCTTCTTGAGATTTCAGTTCTAACAAAGTAAAAGGTGCATACTATCACGATAAAGACAAACGAGTGCATACCTGTAAGAGCAAGGTAATAGTACTTCTGGTAAACAAGAGCTATCAAATTAACTTTGTCATTTTTGACTTTGCAGAGGAGGGAGCACTTGCAAAGACGTATTTTATAGTGGATGAAGCGACATAATTCACTCAGTAGTTTTGGGAGTATCTTGGTGAGAGAAGTTGGTATTGCATCACATTTCAAAATCTGAAGACACTGTTCTAAATGACCCTTAGCTTCATTGATCTTCCCCTGCAACGTTTAATTAAATCAGTGTATACATATGGAGATATTGACGGCTATAATAAGATAGAATATGTTAAATAAAAATAAATAAATGAAGTAACATTGACTTTTTGAAAAGACGTGAAATATATAGAAATTAAAGTCAATCGAAATAGCAAAAAACCTTTATTCAAAATTCTTAAAAGATCAATTTTCAACCACTATGGTCATCTATAAAATCTGTTGATATTAATATTTAAAAAACATTATATTAATATATTAATTAATATATTAATTTATTAATGGCGTGTAATACTTCAAAATATTGCAAGTTTTTTTACTGAATTTGAATATGGATAAAAAATGTACAACACTATTTTCAAGACGTTAAAATGTTATGATTGATCATCAGAAAATTAATAGATTATTTAAAGTGGTATTTATACTTTATAAAAGTTTTAAATTTTGATGTAATTTGGCATAATCTTATAGTTTACGTTCTTATACTTTCAATGCAAAGTTTGGTTCAAAACCATACAAGTAAAGAATACACGTTTTGTTTTATTTTATTAAAAAACCCACTCTACTTTTGAAACCTATCTAACTTGTTAGGAAGTTTTTCTAAGTACCCACCACATATTTTTGCTAGATTCCAAGTTAAAATTATATCAAGTATATATATATATCCATTTACTCAAGCGTTTTCGAAGAGTTTATATTGGGTAGTTTAATATAATGTTTTGCTTTTAAGCATTGCTTTATATTGTTCTTAATTCAAAAACGAAATTGTCACACAATAATGTTGTAGCTCATTTAAAATATATCTAATTTAATAGGGACTAATGTTTTAAATGCAAACTATAATTTATGGAAGGTAAATATTTTATAATGTAATTGGTTAGAGTGAATAAAAAAAAAGGTACCAGTAAAGAATACGTGTTTTGATTCGATTTTAGAAAAAAAGTCATCTTCTTTTGAAATGAAACTAGTTAGGAAAAATTTCTAACTACACATTACATATAATGCTACATTCCGAGATAAAATTAAATGATCCCTATAGTCGTCCTAGCGTTTTCCAAAGTCCACTTTTTTGTTTCAAAGAAAAATCGAAAAACAATTTCGGGTTTTTACATTGTTGTTTTACGCGTTAAAACATCAATAGTTTTAAAAGGTTTTCTTATACTTTAAAGTAACAAAAAAAGACTATTTAAAAAATATAACAATACTTTTACATTTTAATCTTCAGTGAAGGTCAAGGTCAATATATTCTTTTGTCACTTAATAACTTTATCAATATTTTTAAATTGTAGCAAATTTTAATAAAATAGAAGTATATTTTCAAATTTCATCTGGTTAAAATTTTTTTAATCAAAAATTAACTACTTTCACAGTTTAACGCTCACTTAAGACTACCATAACATTTTTTGTCTCTCTTCAATTTTTTTAAAAAAAATTTATTGAATTTAATATCGTATTTTTGTGGTTATTTTCTCTCCTATACTTTAAATTAACTAAAAAATATTATTTAAAAAATAAAAGGATACTTTTACATTTTAAGGGTCAGTAGAGGGCAATATATTATTTTGTCACTTTAGCAACTTTATCAATGTTTTTAAAAAAAGATACCAAATTTAATGATAGAGAAAAAAGTATTTTTACACTTCATTGATTAAAAAATTATTTTTCAAAAGTCGCATGAAATGTAATTTAACGCATGGTCAGCTAAATCGATAAAGCAAAATATTACAAAATGTTTCTATTATAATTTGTACTAATCGAATTTCTAATTATTATTAAGAGTGACCTTAGCGTATTCTTTAAAAAAACCTATTTTGTTTAAATTATTTGGCATTTATTATTTTTATGCGACTCATCAGTCATCTCTACTTTCCTTCTGTCCACTCTTGAATCGATTAAGATTGTTACCAGCATAAATAAATGAATGGACGCTAATAAGAAGTTAAAATTAGTTTTTACAAGACGCTAAATCATCATGCGTGTTAACCATTGCTATTTAATCGATGCACGTATAAATCTTTGCTCTTGCGTTGTTAACATTCAAGGTCGCCATTTCACGATGAAAAAGATTGCAGTTTGCGTTCATCTAACTTTTTACCGATTTGCTATTATCGTATATATATATATAGTAAATAATGATTGGAGGGTTAAATTAAAGCTATTTCGCTCAAATTAAGTCGAAACATGGCGTGTAATACTTCAAAATGTTGCAAGTTTTTTTACTGAATTTGAATATGGATAAGAATAATAGATTTTTAGGCGTATGGCTTGGGTTAGATAATGTTATTTTAAAATATATTTGCAAAAAGAATAATACATTTTAGGCTGAAACTTTTTAATTTTGTTCGCTCCGACATTACATACAATAAATTAAAAATTTAGTATATTTAAATATAGCTCTTTTTTGGTTTTACGAAGTTGCCAAATGTAACACAATTAAAAAGTTTTCGTTTATTTTAAAAATGACATTATCCCACCTTAACCATAAGCATAAAAAATCTCTCATTCTTTTTGCAAATATATCTTAAACCTTGAGAGCCAGGGATCCGCAAGGTGGTCGATAAGAGTTATCTAGGGGTCGAAAGAAGGAATCAAAAATTTCTAGACCAAATTGAGATATTCTTAATAAAATGTGAAATTTAATCTTTTTTTATTTGAAGCTATTGAAGCAAATGATGTAGGTTTCAACCAATTGCTTTTGCACACTGAGGCAAGGTCGTTGTCGAGATCATATTTTTCAACGGCTTGTTGAGTTTTACGACTCATCCGAAGAGTTTTTAAAGAATATGGGTCCATCATTGTGACGAGTTAAAAGGGCGCAAAAACATTTGAAACACGTTTCAAAGAATGTGGTGGCTTGTTACTCCATTTTATATAAAAATAGATATGATGGTCATGAATATGACTTAGAAGATGAAATTGTTGAAATGTGTGAAGATTTAGAAGTTAAAGAGGTGTTTAAATATAAAAACCTTAGTGAAAATTATAGCTTAGAGAGTTTATAGTTAGCTATATTAAAAAAACAAACTTATGGATAAATTTTGAAAATCTTGAACACTCATGGATTTTGTAACAGTGAGAAAAAGATAAATATAATTAAAAAAACTGTGTACGAACAAATTATGAAACTAAACTAGAAACAAACTATCTCTATGCTCATAATTTTAAAATTATTAGGTAAATAACGTTTCAGTTCTTACTTTTTCATAAAGAGATTCAACTTCATTGAAATAGTGCCAAAATTTACTGGATGATGGAGGATTTAGTTTGTGATTTTTCTGCCATGTTAAAATTTTGAATATGCATTCCACAGAAATTATAGCATTCAAAGCCCACATTACGAGAGGCCAAAAGTAAAAGCGCATGCCGTAGGATAAATCTAAAAAGAAGAAAATTAATACCATGATGATAATAATAATAAAAAACATTTAACCATGGTAAATGTAGAAAATAAGAACTACAGAAATGGAATCTAGAATGCAAAATCGGTTTTATCTACTCAATTCTTTTCAGATATGCTTCAAGCACGTTTTATATGTGACTAAAAACATTGAAATCATGTAATAATGTATATGAAAGCCCATATAAAACGAAAATAATTTATATCACTGAATTAGCTTAGCATTTATCATTCTTGAATCAATTACAAGAGTAATTTTTTTGCTTTCCATCCATAAAAAAATGTTTACTTTAACAAAATTATTGATTAAACCAAAAAGTTAAGAGCAAATTTTAACCAAAACAAGGATTTGAAGCTATTCAAGGATTTAAATAAGACAATAAAAAATGAAAATTTTACATTGATCGTAATTGACTAGTTGTCTACCACTAAATTTAATGGAGGAAGTTGGTGACGAAGTTGTGATGATTATGCTTGAAGGAGATGAGTACGGAAACTTGAGAGAGAAGTCTTTAAGTGGGAAGAAGAGGAGATTTACAAGGGCGAGGCAGCATAAAACAAAGCGTCCTGACTCCGAAATGCGCAAACGCTTAACCAAAGAACCTTCAGATGTATCACTGGGAATGGGGATTTTTTCTTCAGACACCACATTCTGTGAATTTAAGCTAAAAGATTATATCAAAAGTTAGAATTTTGAAAAGTGAATTTGTAATTTCATGCTAAAGATTCTGATATTTCCAAAAAAAAATTCTGAAATATTTTCTTAATTTATGCTCCAAGAATACATAACTCTCTATCTTTGAAAAAAAACGAATCTTATAATTTTATTTACTTATAAATAATAAATAAATAAAAATGATCAAGAAATAATCAATATATAAAATAAAGAGGAAATACCTAAAAAAAGAATATTTATTAAAAAACCTACATAGATCTAGAGAGAGCAAAGAGATCATGTGTCAGATTGCCATTTTCTTTTAAAAGAACAAAGGGCAAAACTATGCCAGTATGCTATTTTTGAATAAAACGTTAATCATGTCGAGTATGCCGAGCCCAGGTGAGTAATATGTGTTGATTTGAAGATGGTTAATATTCTTGTAAGTCAACAAAGTGAAAACACAAAATATCATTATTTTGCTTACCTTTGGCATTGCATAGATCGATATAATCACTTGTATAAAATGAGTAGCCTAGAAGGGAAAACTTGGAAGATGGAATGAAAAATATTGTCAAGAATTGAAATATTAAATAGAAAATCCACAAGAACAAGATGGCATCAAGTTAGGGGCAATGATGCAGTTTGTGAGAGTATTGCATTTCGATAGAGAAGTTTATCTGAATGTTATTACTTTTTATGGAAAAAATCAGACAAGCAACTTTCAAGTTTATTTAAAAAACAAAGCAACTTCTAAAGTAGGCGTATTTGATGCCTCCAAAATAAGAACTCTTAAGTGTGATCGAAGTATTATTGACAAAGTTAGAAATCCCCAGCGAGAAGCTTGTTGTCATTCATGCGTGTCGCGGAATTATCAAGCGCTTTAAATTTAGTTCATTTTTAATATTATTTAACTGCAGATTTAGTATAATAAACTCATATCCTAGTTAAAACAATTTTATCATCTTTTCAAAAGTTTGGATGTTTCTTTTTTACATGCTTAATATTTGGTAAATCTTTTCAAAGTTTGGATATAATTGTTAATCTGCATTTTTAAAGGGTGACCCTCTATATATTATAATTGATTCCTTATTAATAATGATTAAAATATTTTTTTTAATATTTATTCATATCTAATTATATTGATACCTATTCATAATTTTTATTAATATTTTCTGAGCTTGTATATTGTGGGCGTGTTGTATATGTTTGTGAACATCCCCCACTACATATTTTAAATATCCAAATGAAACAAGAAAGTGTATTTTTATCTGACACTAATGTTTATTCTACTGCCAAATAAAAACACCTAGGTAAATGAAAACATAGAAGATAAAGATAATTTGTCACTTACAATTTATGTCGCTCTTCAGTTCCCAGGAAACTTCATATGCTATGTATAAAAAAATATGGCTAATCCCATATCCCTTAAACTAATCTAACACGTCCAAGAAAAAAATAAGCTGAGGATAAAACAACCCTTGGAAATAATCTCCAGTAGCGAGGCTCGTTGCCACCGTCTCAAAGTAGTGGTGCAAAGCTGATTTCATAGAAAATGTAAAAATGTATATATCTCAATTAGAATTGAAAATATATTACCACATAGGCTTATATAAATTGGGGTTTATCAAGGGGTTATATCTCAAATATAAATCAGATTTTACCGAGATTTTGTATTTTAGCTTCTATAATTTAAAAGCTCGAAAAACCCTACTTACATAAGCTAAATTAGAGTTAACTGGGTAAAATGTATTTTTATCAAGTTTTGTATTTTACCTTATAACTTGTAGCATGATAAAGCTAACAACGCCACATAACAGGGAAAAGAAATTTGCCAAGATATTATGCATTTAAATGTACGATTTTTCATCTCCAAAATTCATCAGTGGAAACAGTTTAAATTTTGAATATATTTTTTGAATGTGAACAATACAATTGTGATGAAATTTCAAGTCATTTTAAGCAAAAAGCAAAAGATTATTATTGACATGTGAAATATGTACTTTAGAGGTAATTGTGTGTTTAATATATACAAGTACATGCATACATAATTGATACATAGATAGATGGTATATTTATAGAACTACCATAAATATTCGCGTACCAATAATTTGTAAGTTAATGAATTAATTTTTTAGTAATTCATACCAATCAAATCGTCTAATTATTATTAGATGATAAAAGAAAATTGTTCAAACTTGATGGAACGCTTAATAGTATGAAATACACTAAATTAATAGAAACTAATTTACTCCTTGATATAAACATGAGTGAATTTTTCAAAATGATAGTGCTTATCATAGATTTCACTAAAAAATTTTAAACAACTATGTGAATCTTTTAAAAACTCCCAACCGCAAAGCCATGATCATAATATTGGTGAACGAACATGGATAGAGAAAAAGTGGAGTCCATCTAAGAAATTGAGTTGTGACAATATTCAAATCAAGAATGTGATTTGATTCCAGATTAATATATAAAGAATCCCCATAACTCTCTTCCAAGAGGAATTAACTCAAATCAAGCTAAAGGAAATCAAAAAATTTTATGAAAATAAAATAAAAAACAACTTAAACATTTTGTTTAAAATTAAATAAATTTGGTCTTTTTTTCATTTAACTTTTAATATAATCAAATAGCTATAACTTTTGGACTCCCGTTTTTCAAATGATTTATTTTTATATATTAAAAATTAATTTTCTTAAATGATTTATCTTTTAGATGGCCTGTATACTTTTGAGCGCCAATGTATAAGGTATTACTGTCCTCTAGTTTTCATATTTTTTATCATACCTCATTTATACCCTTATCCTTTTTATTTAGAAGCAAGATTCATTCCATTGAGCCGGTTTTCCCTCCTCGTTTTCTTTTTGTGAAGTCGACAATTGTCGACTCACGTCATTACCAGGTTACGGTTGTTTCCGAAATTGAGAAGGTTCGTGTTACGATTTTATCTATTACTGACATGTATTCATATATACTAAATATAAATTTTTGTAAATAAATTTAGATTAAGGTATAGATACCCAATAATAGTGACGGTTCACGGATTACTAGTGGGATGGAAAGTCCAGTTAATTTTTGCACCCAGCATTTCGGTTAGGACAATGAAATAAATAGAAATGGACAGCGAACGGTAGATAAAATATGGAACTTAACTATGTATTCAGTTAGTTATTCACAAATTTTTATAAACAACCAAATTACTACAATGACTGTTTGCTTACATTTTAATGCAAGGACAAATATTGTTCTAAATTAGATTAATGCTAGGAAATTTTGTCCTTGTGTGATTTTATCCTAGTACCTTCTAACAGGATAAGCAATAGAATCAATTGACAAAATAAAAAGGTGATACCTAGGATGATTGGAAGGAAGGGTTTTGGGAGTAACACATTTGACCGTGGCGCATTTAAAACTTTTTTTCGTAGTTAAAGTGGAAGGAGAGTTCTGCAAAGTTGTAATAGCAGGAGATGACAAAAAAAGTGGAGTAAGGTTAGCAGATTTAAGTTTGACTGGAAGAGTTAAAGGTTGTTGTTCTTGTTGTTGGATTGAATTGAGATTTTCTAAAAGATATGCAAACATATGAGAAAATAATAGTACTGCCGCCATTTTAATACTAAGATTACTATTCAATATTTCTTAATCGTCTTTACATTGGAAAAATATTTTTGAAACTAGATTAATTTGGTAACAAAACCATGCAAAATACTTTCGCAGAAATGATTCATTCTTTTCAGGTAGTCAGAGAGAAAAATCATTTATCAAAAAGTGATACACCGCACAACTTTTTGACTCAAGTATAGTTTTTTTCAAGGTGAATTATAATGATAACGTGGGAAAATTAAAAACAGTAGTTAAAATTAGGTTCTTAAAAAATTTTAAGCTGAAAATTGTAATAAACAAAGAAAAAATAAAGATTATATCTATTTTCAAAGACACTTTCTTAATAAAATAAGACACTTTTTTAGATTTTTTAAAAAATAATAATAAAAAATATTATCATGTAAAGATTATATCTATTTTTCAAAGGATCTAGAATCTAAAAAAACTATTAAGTATCTATTTCATAAGTATGTACATTAATACCAAATCATTTTTACATAACGGTAGACAGTGCTGGACTGGATTTCAAAATGTTTGATGATAAGAGCTCATTCAAATTTAAGAAATTTTTCTTTAAATTTTTAATTTACAATAAAATTTAAACTGTAAAAAACAGGAAAAAACGGTTTTTTTAATAATACATTATTGGTTTTATGCAATTACTATACTAAGAGCAATTGTTTTATACTGACAAGAACAAATCTGTTAATAGTAGCTCAATTATAAGCTTAAACAGAAGTTTTACAGAAGCGTGAAAAATAGCTTAAATCAGTATTTAAATGCAAAATGAATCAATAAAGACATTTTTCTATTTAAGATACGCGCAAATTACTCAAAAAATTCAGAGAGAAGACTTACATCGGGCAAGTTGACAGATCAGCTAGTCCGCCCATGGCAAACACTACAGCTGAAAATTATTGCAATATTCGGTAATTTCCCTTCATTATTTAAAAAATAGTGATCAAGGAAAAGATGAGTTTATAGGAAATTTAATTTTTGGTAATATAAAAATACAAACTTTACATGACTATCGTTCGATTAAAAATGAATCAAAGATTTAGGAAGAGAATAATCCTAAGGATTTTAAAGTGAAAAATACCTTTAGAAGATATGTTAAGCAATTTTTGCTTGAGTGAAGCATTTTCTTGTGATAATTCCCGCTTTTGCTTATTTAGACTCATAATGCTATCTATTGCTATTTGTAAGACGAAGGACTTGCTGACTCGTGAGTCGGTACTGGATACAGGCAAAAGCAAGTTTTTCAAGTGTAAAATTTTGTCATTGATGGAATTACGATAACGCTTTTCAACGATGTTGTGCGAGAATTTACGATAATCTTTCCCTTCGCGATTGTGACTAGAGAGGAAGGAACTAGTGAATTCATTATTTTCACCTTGACTAAAATAATGTAAAAATGACCACTCAATATGTGAAATTTAAACGAATGAAAAAACTATACAAAACATATTAACAATTTAAAATATAAGGCAAAATTATGATTATGTAAAAAATTTCTCTGTTTATAGAGAGAGATATTCGTACTACCAAAATCTTTTACCTACGCATATTTATTTAGGAGCATCCAACTCTAATTATTAAAATATATTTCTAAAAGAAGGATAATGAATATTTATCACCATTTTTCTGGGCTGAAACTCGGAAAAATAAGGAATTAAAGCCGAAACATCCAAGTAACATGTCTCTAGTCGGTACAGTGTTTTCCAGAGTACGGAAAAAGGGATACAAGAACAAAGCATCTGAATGAAGGCAATTCAAATGCTAGAGGCGCTTTTCTTTGAATAAAAACAACTTTAAATGCACTTTTTGACAGGTATGAAGTCAATAGTCCAAGCATAGCTAAAGTAATTATTCCTTTTCATATTTTGAGCTGCGGTAGCATTTTAAAAAATAAACAGAGTATTATCAGTTTAAGGTGGTTTCAATCAATCAATCAATCAATCAATCAATCAATCATTTAAGTTAGAAGTTTCCCTTATAAGGGTTGGGATTAGTAAAACAGATTCAAGAATTTAAAAAAAAAAAGCATTAATTTGTTCGTCCAAATTACATTTTAAGGTTTTGAAATTTTAATAAAATATACTTCCAAAACCTCAAGAGGTTGGACACGGGAGACAACCTCTCATATTTTTAGTCACTATCTTCCGAACCCTCAAAAGGATGAAGACATCCATTAACTTCTCATAATTTTATTCACTATAATCAATTACATATTACAACCATTTAGGATTAAATTTGCTCCATATATGATTTGATATAATAACAAAGGGGACACAATGGTGTAAAGATCGTTGTGATTTTAAATATTTATTTAATTACACATTCCTACAGTATAGCTAGACGACTTTCCAGTGTTTTTAAATCGATACTTTTTCCATTTGTGATTTGAAATAATAAAAATAGGAAGACAACTTTGTGAAAATTATTGTTTTTGAAAAAGGATATAGAGGCCATTTTTAATCATTTCTATGTTATAGTATAGTAGTACTATAATGAAATATTAGATTAGAGTATTAAAAAAAGAATCATAGTATATTTTCAACCCTGTTAAGAATAAGAGATTTTTAGGCGTATGGTAAAGGTTAGATAATGTCATTTTTAAAATATATTTTCAAAACTGAAATTTTGTCATTTCGTTGGATCCGTCAATTTAGTAAAAACAAAGGAGAGCTTTATTCGAATATACTAAATTTATAATTTATTGCAGGTAATGCCAGAGCCAACACAATTAAAAAGTTTCAATTTTTGAAAATATATATTATTAATATTTAAATGATATATTAATGATATTAACTAACGCTAGACGAAAGCATAAAAATCTCTTTTACTGAAAAATTTTAACTATAAATGCGTCTTTTGAATGTTTCATGATTTTTACTTTTAGATATATAATAGTCTGGCCAAACCACGTATACATTATACGTTATGATCTTCTTGTTATCTCCCGTGGTCTTGTCAAACCACTGATTAAATAAATTTAATATTGAAAAACAGAAAAAAAAATTATTTTCCAACTATTAGTGTAGATTAAACAGAATACGTGTGATAGAAAAAAGTTTGCCTTATACTTGTGGTAAATTTAAAGGGGATTTATTATCTTATATACGTTTTTTACGCCAATGAAATTGATTTAGATATCTTGAGGGGACATAAAACTTTAAAAAAAATGTCTGGAGGTAACGAAAAAATTCTAATAATTCTGCTTTAGCATGAAAATTTAATACGTTTAATCTTTTATTTAAATTTTTTGGTGAAGTTTTTTCAGATAGTACTTTTCTAGAATATAATTTAAAAGTATGAATTCACAAAAATGAAATAATACGTGAATTATGCGATTATTTCACATATTTTTACTTGAACGGATTTAATACGATTATGCCACATGATTAACCTATATTTACACGCAACTAATGTACAAAATGAATCCAAGAACAAAATTAGAACAGAAAAACAAGGAAAGGAAAACGATATAAGCAGGATGATGAATTATTGTCCACCTAAAACGTACTTTCTAAAATATTAAATTTATTTAATATTTAATTTTAAAATTAAATTTTTAAATTTATTAGAATTTAATTTTAATATTAAATATTAAATTTATTTAATATTTAATTTATAATTCTAAGTATCTAAAACGTCTTACCTTTCTCTGCATAAAACATTTGGATTCAAAAGTGATTTATCAGAGTCTAGAAAGGCGATAAATTTATGATTTGGAGGTGATATAACAGTTTCGCAGTTTGATTCTACTTTATTATAATCGGTGTTCATCTAAATATCAAAAATTAAAACTAAAAACGAAAAAAAACCGATATAAATTAATAATTTTTGTCAACAGAATAATCAAATGGATTTTTATTTCACTACATCTCTTCCAAAACTCGACAAACTGTTTCGAACGATAATAATCAGATAGATTGCGTGCGCCATTTTATCCCATAAAAACAGACGAGATTAAGAAATCTGATATAAAAGTGCCTTCTACATATGTAGAAGCCTGCAAAAAGCCAGCAGCACCTTATGGTGGATTTTTGCGGGTTGGCTGAAATTACACTGGTTTATCGCTGCTGCTGCGAAAGTGTAACAAAATTCTACACTTTTCCCTGAGAGTATTTGCTTTTATGGAAATACTCTCTCAGTTTAAACAAAGCTTTGTTTTGAATTGATAGATTATACTCATATAAAGATAGTATAATCTAGGGGCTAACAACAACATATAAAAGTGCCTAAGAAATAAACTATGGGATGAAAAGAGTAAGTGAATTTATGATTTCAACATGCCTTTTGGCGTAAAAAGAACAAAGTACGGTTATAAAAACTGTTTTCATTTATTTTAAAATTTTAAACCTATCTTACCAATTAGTGATGGGACGATACCAAAATTAATAACGATTCCGATTCTACTTAATATACCTGTTCCCGATACGATTCCCGATACAATTCCGATTCTAAAATATTACAACTTGAAATAACTTTTTAATATTATTTTGAACTTCAATTAATTTCTATCACTTTTGGGGAATAAATATCCTCAATATGAAAGCAAAATTATATAAATAATCCACTTTTGAAAATTTTGAGTATAAATTTTTAAAATTAAAAAAACTATAGTCATAATTTTGAGCAGTGAGAAGCATATTCAGCTTATAATGATAGAATAAAATTTTATTAATATTACAGAGATCTTTTGAATCAAACGTAATTAAATTGGAGCTTTCGTAAATTATAGTGCAAAAACAAGCATTTCTCCTGTTTTTGTTTCTAAGCGATTTCTTTTAGGAGAATAAATATTTCCTCCAATACTAAAAACTCTTTCACTTTCAACTGAAGAAGGCGGAGCACATAAATACTTTTTTGAAAAAAACGCCAATATTGGAAGGTCTTCTTTGTTAGCTTTCCACCATTCAAACGGACTTGAGTTTTTTTCTATTAATTTATATTTTAAATATTTCGTAATTTCAGTCTCTAGTTTTCGAGTTGTTGTTATATATAAAATTGATGACTTCTTTTTCTTGTTTTCTTTCTCATTTTGAATTTTTCTTTATTTAATCTCAGTAAAACATTTTTCAAAACTGAAATTGAATTCAACGCTTCGCTCATCACTTCGAGTTAAGAAAAGTTTCTACAATGTTATTAGTTCTTAAATGCGATGGGGACCAGTATCATCTTCGATTTAAGCGAATGATCGACACATCCGACTTGCACAATGAGATTTTACAATTAGTTTTAATTTATTATTTAAAAAAAATTTATTTGAACTAATGTATTTAGTGAGTGGGTTGTGCGTTGGGCTTGTGTCCCGCACTAGACAAATTACTCATAGTTCGATACATGCGGTTTTAACATTTAAAATGTACATGAAATTTTTTTATATAAAATTATGACACAAAATTTATAAAAAAAAAGTAGCTTAAACATAATAATGCACAATTAAAACAAAAAAATGTTAAATTTTTTTATAATTAAATAATTTTGTCGAATCAAGTGATTCTACACAACAAGTAGTAAAATCATTTATACAATAAAATCCTAAGTAAAGGAAATCAATGTAACGTATTAACTTGGAATCGTTTTGGTATCGGAGCGAGTTGAAATATTTCCACTCCGATTCCGATGCTAGAGAAAATTTCCGATACGATTCCGATTAATCGTCCCATCACTACTTACCATACAATTCATACTTATCCTTTATTCCCGTCCTATATATTTTTAGAGCTTTTCATCCTAATGTACTCTTTTTAGGAGAAAATTTTTTCAAAAGATAATCGAGAGTGAAACATTTTAGACGAGGAATATTGAGTTCTTTAGAAATAGAAATATATCAAGGAAAATTCCTTTTCAAAATTTTGTGCAAAAACGTCTCTATCAAAAATAAAAGTCCTTGATTTTTTCATGATTGCGTTTGCCAAAATTCTCTAACCTAAATTTCCACAAAATTACTGATATTTTAGTTCGATGAACAACTTTCAAAAGAAAAATATCTAACTAGTCAAAAAACTCTTGGAAAACAATTTATTTATACCTAGAAGATAGCAAAATTTCCCCTAGGTACCTAAACAAAACTTCTTAACAAGCTTCATATAAAAAGAGAGAGAGTTTTTTGAATAATAAAAATATATAGTCCAGATATAAGATCATGGCAAATTTCATTTAGAAATTTTGATAAAATAAAACTATGCCTATAACCATCTCTATTAATAGAACCTTCTGATCATACATGATTAAAAAGATCTATTTTTTAAAACTTGGAGAAAATCGTACATCAAATTTAAAAAATGCACTATATACTTTGTATACGATTGCTTCATTCTTTGTTATTATCTGTGGTCTTGCAATAACCCTAATATAGTAGTCTGGCAAAACTAGGTATGCTTTGTATGTTTCATATGCATTTCTAAATTTTTTGTGATCCCCGCGGTCTTGCCAGACCAGTAATATGTATATATATATGTAATGTATACAAGGTAGCCAGTTATTGAGACTTGGACCTTCATTTAAGTTAGAGGCCACACCATCAAAAAATTGAAACCCAACATAATTAAAGTTCCACTAGTGTTTGTTACCTTTAAAGATATTTCCCAAAAAGATAGTTTAACAAATAATGAGTAAATCACGCTTTATGAGTTCAGCTATAACTGATACTTTAAAGTGTGAGTTAAAAAGTTGAGGTATAATTTATACAACGGAGGACGTCTAGATTTGCTATACGTAAAATCAAAAACTACAAATTTAAAAATAAAATATGGAACTATCTTTTAACAATATTCTAATACAATAAAGCCAAAAAATGAAACGAAGATATTGATAAATCATGGATATCATTGGCTATGAAGAACAAATCATTCAATTTTGTTAAGACAAATTTATAATAAAAAACTACTGATAAAGTGGGGCAACAGTATAATTCAAATTTTATCAATCTTGAGATGATTGTCTGATTAGAGAGTGTGAAAATGGCAATTAGAAGAATAGACCATGAAACAGACTGAAAGTTTTGGGAACTCATATGAAGTGCACAAGTACGTGCCTCCAAATAAAGATTTCTAGCTACGTTACTCTATGTATATATTAATTCTGAAATTTTATGTATCTATTTTATATTTATAATAAAAAAAATTCTTGATATCATAACTAAGGCAGTGAAGTTAATAAGTCAATTTTTGTTTTCTAATAGCGCTTTTTTCAAAACATGTTTAATCTTTTATAACTTTAGTATAAAAGAAGTTCAGGATATAAGGTCAACAAAAATGAACTGTTTTTCTAACCGACCAACTTTATGTAAATAGTCCATTTTTGTTATGAAATGTAGATTTCAAAAAATTTCCGAAGTTAACAAGCGAATAGCATCTTAAAAGGTTTGTAAGAGCTTTCATGTATTGAAGAGTTCACAAACGAACAAAAAATAGATGCTAAAATTTTGAAAGCATTTCAATAATGTTGGGTATGAAATTAATAGAAACTCAAGAATTTTAAACTTTATTTAGCTAAAATAGTTAAATTAGCATTCAATTGTCACCATTCCTTTGAAAATTTTTATTTCTAAACCAAAGTACTATATGGCGTTTTAGAAAGGTTTACAATTGTTGTCATATTAACTATTTTGGAGTCATAAAGCAGGCAAGTTTACATTATTCCAATTTGATGTTTCTATATAATATTTCAAAAATAGCTTCAATTAAATGTTCAAAAATATTTAAAATATTTAGCAAATTTCCAAAAGATTTTATTATTTCTAGGAAACAGCTTTTCTGAATTTCTTGTTAAACCAATGTTATCTATAAAAAATATTTTTGTTGAGAAACACAGAAGTAATTAATTAGTTTACACAAACATAAAAAGTCGCGACAATATTAACCATAAGCCTAATGATTACAAAATACTGGATGAAAATGTTGATAGTTAAAAAGCGTTAATGAAGCACGTTGTGTCGATACTAGATTTCCTTAAGAATGATGAGGAAGTCCTATCCCATTATAATATTTTTAATTTTTCGATTCCTCAATTACTGTGCATAAATCAATTCATTCAATTGATGATGTCACCAAAGATCGCGAAATAAAAAGAGTAAACATGATTCCTTTTAACTGATGTCGCTAGGTATGATATTTCAAACGCAAGCTACTCAAATTGCTTTTACCCGACTATTTCATGTGATTTGTTTTGCATATCATCCGCTCTGAAAGTTAAAACATCAAATCTTGAGCAGGGTGAAAATAAAGTGCTGAAAAGTTTAATCTAGAACACAGATCATCGAATTTTACTATTAAAGAAGCGTTTGGTTTATATAGGAGTATTGAAATGATGTATGTGGTATACGAAACTAGATGGATGAAAGAATAAATAAAAGAGTAATGATAAACATTAAAAATAAAAGTATATCTCCATATAATTATGATCTCATTGAAGACTAACAGGCAACAACAATGACACTACAGAAATAAATTTCAGTGATTAAAATGCTTCTGTTTTAAAATCACACCTTTTTTAAATTTTCCATGATATATTAAATAAAACAATAATTAAATTTATAGAATTCACATTTAAAATTTTTTAGTTTAAAGTCAATTTTTGTGTTGTTTGTTACATCAATTTTTCAGGGATTTATAAAGCCACTTTTGTTCGAAATATTTAGTATTTATAAAACTACATAAAACAAAAATTTTGTTCAAATGTTCTAAAATTTGTTTTGTTATTGAAGTAACGATAACTTGTTTGGTATTCAATATTATTCATAGATCAATTAAGAAAGAAGAAACTGACAAAATCTAAGCACTTGTGACAGCTGGCATTCATTTATTCTAGTAGAACGATTAATATGAATAGTGATTTAAAAAAATGAGAGTATAGTATTTTAAAAACTATAATAATATACACTAGAAATTTGTGGATTATAAACTTTTAAACTTTGACTAGAATGCTGTAAAGGAATATCGCACAGATATTCTTGTTGCGAATGTGAATTCAATTCTTGGAGAAATGAACCACTTTGAGGATAAGAAGTTGAATCGTGGTCATCTTTTTCTTCCAAGGTAGTCAAGTCCAACAAATCATCAAAAAAAGCAGGTTCACTGTCTGGTGATGACAGCAACACACTCTATGAAAAAAATAAAATAAAGTACTATAAAAAAAGAAAATTAGAATTAGTGTAAAAAATATGATATTTATTGATAGGAGAAAAGAAGTAGGTAGCTCTAGTAAGTAGTTAATTGATAAAAGAAGGCTCAATGATAGAATGAATTTTTAAAGAAGGGAAAAAAGATACCAAAATAAAATAATTATAAAATCGCATAGCGATAAGCAAGAATCTTTGACAAAATTTCTCATTAAGATTCAGATATTTTGAAAAACATATATTCATCACCAGAAAATTTCCAACTAATAAATTAGAAAGAAAGATATTATTTGGATTAAAATTTACAAAAAGCTTCTTTATTGTTATTAATTAAAGAGGATATCTTAAAAACAATTATTTTATTCGGCAATGGTAAAGTAGTGAGAGCAGTGTCGGCGTAGCTATCATAAATGCCGCTCGGGTGATGCTAATTTTGCCGCCCCCCAAAATTTCAAATAAGACTTCAAAACATAATAATAATAACACTGGTCAACAATTTTTTACTTTCTGAATGTTGTCTAGATTTCTACAAGTGAATTAGGGTATTCTGGCACTGCTGAATCAGGAAATGGCATCCGTTTCTCTCCATCAGGTCAGGTTTTTGTGCTAAGTTGATTTGAAAAAATCAAATCTTGTGACAAAATCAGTTAGATTTTTGTGGCATTATCAGCTGATTTTTGTCAACACATATCATCCTAAACATGTTTTTAAGAAAAAAAAATGTTTTGCCAACCACATTTATTGATTACATGATAGAAACATCGATTACTGTCATCTGAATGGTGGGCATTGATAAAGGTAAGTACAAGTAATTTGCATGTTTCGTCACCACTGTTCAAACTTCAGGGCTTGAACTTCCGTTTCTTCGAACTCCTGGAATGTTCAGCGGCAGGGACATCTCTCTTCAGAATAACAGTGGTCAGCCATCATGACTGCGTCCCAGCGACCCTGATACCTGGTCTCCATCTCCTTCATGTCTTGATGGAATCTCTCCCCCTGCTCGTCACTCATTGAACCCAGGTTCTCAGGAAACCGGTTCATATGTGAAAATAGGTAGTGCTTCTTGATGCTCATGTTGCAGCCCAGGTTTCTGGAAGCAGTCAGCATGTTGTTGACAAGTTCTGCGTAGTTTCTGGCCTTATTGTTGCCAAGAAAGTTCTTCACTACCAAAACAAATGTCTTCCACGCTTCCAGTTCCACTTCGTTCATTGAGTTTTTGAACTCTGGATCTCTGATGAGCTGACTGTTCTGAGGACCATCAAAGATGCCAGCTTTCAACTTCTCCAAGGTCAATCCTGGAAAAGCCTGGCACAAGTAAGTGCAGCAGTCACCATCTTTGTCCAGAGCCTTGGTGAACTGCTTGATTAAGCCGTTGCTTGATGTGCAGCGGTGGGAAGAGTATTCTGTCTCTGTCCACCAGAGGGTTGTTGATGACGTTCCTTTCTTTGCATGGCACCAATTCCTCCCGCACAGGCCAGTCCTTCTTCGTGTAATGCTGAGCACGGTCCCTACTATCCCACATGCACAGAAAAGATGGGTACTTGGTGAAGCCAGACTGTTGTCCCAACAAAAAGTTCATCATCTTCAGGTCAACACAAATAAACCATTTATGCTGATCATAACCAATTTTCTCCAGCACATACTTCACCGCTTCATACTTCTCCTTCAGTGTAGTCGAGTGAGCGATGGGTACAGAGGCAAACTGGTTGCCGTTGTGTAGCAGAACACATTTCAGTGATCGCTTGCTGCTGTCAATGAACAGTCTCCAATCTTTGGGTTCGTACTGTGGCACTCCAAGCTTGAGCAGAAGCTGCGCAATATCAGCACAGTACACCAAGTCCTTCTCTTCAGAGAAAAAACGGAGATACTCTTGATGCCTGTTGCGGAAGAAGCTGATGCGAGCACTGTCAGAGAGGAGGTTTTTTTCCTTCAATCTGGATACCAACTGTTCGGCAGAGTCCTTTGACAAGCTGAGGTCGCGAACTAGATCATTCAATTCCTTTTGGGAATATGGATGTGGAGCATCATCTTCAAGAACCACTTCTTCTTCATGTCCTTCAACACTGGAGGCATCTTCGTCACTAATGTCAGGAAGTTCGCCGAAGATTGGCACTGGAATTGCATCACAATGAGCTACAGGACGACGTACTGATTGAAGATCAGGATACTTGAGGCTGCCCCGGTTCTTTCTGTTGATTCCAGACACATAAACAGCGCAGAAGTAGCAGTCAGTGACATGGTTTGTCGGCTCCCTCCAAACCATGGGAATTCCAAACGCAGAGTCTCGGTGCATGCTTTGCACACCATGTGTGGCGCCCAAGCTTTATCCTGGTCACCAAGTTTAATACCAAAATAAGCATGGTAAGCACGCCTTATGTAACTTGTGACTGGCTTCCTATTAGGAACAATGTTGTATTCTCCACATATGTAGCAAAACACATCGGGCTTATTTCTGCACGATCTTCTGGTAGAAGCCATATCATTCACCTGCAAAACAAAAATAGGTACAAATTAGTCATAAATTGGCGCGTGTAGGTATTGTACATTCTTCAGAGTTCGTTATTTCAAGAAATACAACTTTTTACCTGAATACTTCTTGTCATTAAAATAATTATTTCCAATCAAAACAATTATTTGACATGACATTTTACCCCCACCAACTTCTTCTAAAATGCTCCACACATGCGTACATGTGAACAAAAATGTAAAAAACAACATGTGGCCATATCTCAAAAACTTGACCTGATTGAACAAAACTAATCTGAGTTTTGGATTCAGCGCATCAGATTCGTCCTAAATCAGCTTAAAAAATGCAGACAACAAATTTGTTGTTGACCAGTGTAATAGATATGGAAAATTAGAATAAAAAGTGTGGCGAACAATTATTAAACAACTATTTAAGACTAAAAGATCCCGATTCAATTTTTATTAATGATATATTAAGACAAATAAATTATACGCCTGGGGCGGAAACTCCTTGGTACGCCACTGAACGAGTGCGGGCTGAAACAAAAAAAGTGAAGAAAATATTACTTGAATCAAAACAATGATACAATCTGATTCATTACGATATTTGGAAAATTTAAGTGTGTATTTGAATATCACACTCAACCTGTTACAAATCTCAGAATCAGAGCTAGAAAAATTGATCTTAGATCGAAAGTGCGGTACATAAGATGTCTCACTTCAAAGATAAATTCAAGAATTTATGTGCGAATATTCTAAGCTTTTTCATGTTGTATAAATAGTTTTATAAAAAATATATAAAATAACATTGAAAAATAAAGCAAACAATTAGCCTTCAAAATTCTGGTCTTCAAAGCGTTAATTTGGTAAATTTATAAATTAAAATGATTAAAATTTATGCAACAATCCGAAGAATATGGTTATTAGAAAAAAAATTACTTGAGGATCCAGAAATTGATCGAATTTAAGGAAATTCTGAAAACTATTTTCATCTGAAAGAACAAAATTTTCCATCTGTATTCAGTTCTATAATATAAAATCACAAAAATAGAATTTTTTTTACAAAAATTGGTTTAATTAAAAGGTAACGTTAAATTATTTGGAAATGTGTTTCTAAATTATTATTAGGAATAAAGCAATTGCTCTCTACAGCAGCTAACTGGAAATAGGCAAGGCCGAGTTGCAGAGAACAGGCTAGAGCCAATAACAATGACACCTATTTTTTATCTTATCAGAAGAGGGCGCAAAAAGTACTATATAAATTACAAAAACAAATTGTTATAAAGGCATTTAATCATTTTCAAAAAGTTTTGTTTCCAATATATGGCATAAATGTTCTCAAAGTTACTTGCACAGCTATGTTTTTATAATTTTTTCTTAAGTTAAACACTTGGGGCAAGTTGAAAATTTTCAGGGGGGGGGGGGTAAAAAATAAAACTGGGGGGGGGGGGTCACTTGCCCCAAAAATATATAGGTAGCGCGGGCTCTGCTAGCCGCCAAAATTTTTTGAAAGGTGTTTTAGCTTTTACTTTTAAAATGATCTACAAATATTTTACATTTTACTTTATTTACAAAAAAATAAATATATGACAATTAATAATCTATAAAAATGTCCCCACCCCTTTTCTATAAAAAAAAATTTCACCCCCTCCCCCTCATCTCATGTATCTCATCGCAAATACTTTCGGTTTCTTTGGCTTTTGCCTTCCTACATTTTTTCTTATAATTCTACTTAGTTCTTTAACTTTTTTCCTATCATTCTCTTTTCGTCATATTTCCATTATATTTAAAATTTCATCAGTGATCCAGTGAAAATGACCTTCGCCCCTCCCCCCCCCCCCCAATAATTTTCTATAAGTAAGAGTTGCTGCTTGTTTATAAAACATGTATGATGATCGCATTTTTCCTATCGAACATATTTTACAGACGATGCGTGAGAGCTATATAATAATAATCCATTGCTTCAATAAGCACACAATAAGTAAGCAATGTTTATCACAGTGTCTTCTCTGTGTAGTATTTTTGAGCACACACATGTTCATGATACGCTAGATTTTCTCATCTTCTGTCAAGTGATTCTATTTCTCTTTCTCTCTCCTCTGTTTTTCTCTTCCGCTTTCTCTGCTAAAACTCAATCATTCACTCAAGCTCGCATTCAAGCTCTCTTCTTTCATTCAAGCCCTCTTCTCTTGTTGCTCTCCTATCTCATTCAGCTCTCTTCTCTCTAGTGACGTAGCTAAGCTGGGGCATGAGGGGCCGTGCCCACACTCCTATGTACCGCATGGTGCCCCCATGCGTCTTATGCGATATCAGTTTTTGAAAATTTCCCCAATGAAAGAATCAAGAAAGTATAAATAATGTGGCGCAAGTTTTTTGTTTTTAAATTGTGCCCCTTCTATCAATTTTTTTGGCTACACCACTGCTTCTGTCTAATTTGCATTTAGAGTTAAATTAAAATAGTTTTCAATCGTTACAATTTTATATCAATGAATATTGTTAGACTAGCGCTAAGAATTTTATTTCAACAAAAGTCACTTAATCTTTATCACTACGTTTGCTACATGAATATTTTGATTATCTATTCAGTTTAAAAGCAAGAATACTCTATTTGCTTAATATTTGAGCAGAGATATTTTTTATAATGTTCGATTGTTAAATTTTATAAGTAACACTGTACATAATCAAATCACTTTTTTTAAGAAAATTTGTTGATTATTATAATAAAAATATAGTATCGAAACAAAATGTACTTGATCTATTTATGACAGCTGTTACAATTTTATTTGTAGACAGAAATATTCAAAAAAACGCAATGATTTTCTTTTCTCGTATGCTTTGATTTATGTTAGTTTGGTCCTCGGACATTTCGCCCCATTATTTTCATAAGACAGTTCGTCCCATGGACAATTCGCTCCATTATTTTCATAAGACAGTTCGTCCCGTGGACAATTAGCCCCATTATTTTCATAAGACATTTTGTTTCATGGACAATTCGCCCCGTTATTTTCATAAGATATTTTGTCTCATGGACAATTCTAAAAAATTAAGAGATAAATTGATTAATTTGAAATAATTTAATAGAGATAAAATAAACAAGAATATAAAATTTTTTAATAATTTTACACATATAATAAGCAAAGATGAATGAAACTAATAGCCTATGACACAATTTGTAAGGGGCGAAATGTCTGTCGACCGTTATTTAAATAATTTTTTAATTATAAGGGCTAAGCTACTTAAACGTTGGCTTTTGCTGCTTATAAAAACTTGAAAATATCAAATAAACTCTAAATCTTTTTGCCTCCTATTTTTTTTAAATTATTCTGAGAACAGACGGTTCCATTTAATAGTGAAAATTGCTTTATTAGTTTATTTTATTTCCTTTCTCTCTTATGTTAATTATGTAGCAAATTTTCAAATTTTGAGTAAAAGGTAAGGTGCAGCGGATGTATTTTCATTGACCAGGTACTGATGTACCGCTTATGTCAAACTATGAACAAATTTGTATCGATGAGGAATCGAATCCAGAGGCTTCCATGCTATGTCCATCATCTCAAACAACCTGCCATGCCACCCATAGAGTATGCTGTAGGTGATACGTCAAATTAGTTTTCAAAAAACTTAAGTTATGCTCTAAAAATTTTTAGTTTTTGTTGAAGCTATATAACTTTTTCTGATAGACTTTTTTTCATTAAAAGTTATTATAAAAGGCAAATCATTGCAAAATGTTAAGTTATTTTACTTTTTGTAGCTTGTATCAATTTAGCTTTTAAACTATTTTTGAATGATGCTGAGTAAAATGAAATAATGCGACCTTAATTTTTTGTTTTATTTTTGTTTGCACAATTATAACTTCGTTTTATACCCTTGCCCCTGAATCAATCACATTTTTTCATATAAACATCGCAGGGTGTCTAGTAGACTCTTTGCCTTTAGACTACATTCACTCATATAAAACTATCCAACCTTCAGTTATTTGTTTTTTCTATGAATCAAATATTCATTCCTCAATTCCAGTAATGTGCCTGGTAGACTACTTCATTTTTCAAATGAAAAGCCTATTCCACCCTTAACATTTTTGGATTTTTTTAAACTAGTGTATATTCGATGGTTGTAGGTAAAAATGCCCCCAGAAAAATACCCCCGAAATAAATACCCCCAATTAAAAAGTAGGAAAAAATGCCACCTAATTTTGGATTTTTAGGATTTTTTTTTAATTATATAAATATTTTTATTTGGTACCGTTTTGAGAGGCTAAATTTCTTAATCTATAGGGTTTTTTCTTTATAAAGTTCTTGAAAACAATAGCAAAGGTGCAGATTTGTGGGAATGTGTTCTTAAAATCAATTAAAATACAAATTATATTTAGAAAGTGTTCTGATACACACAAAGTCCAAAAATATTTGCTGTTTTATAAAAAAAATTTTTGTATTTAAAAAATTGTCGTATGCTGAGTTTTTTAGTTTACTTTAATTAAATTTTAAATGTTTTAGATGAAAAGTTAACTATTTTTTTACAAAAAAATCTTTATTTGACATCTTTTTTAAAAATTTTAATTAATAATTTTTTGAATTTTTTTGTGTTGGGGCATTTTTTCCAGATTTTAAATTGAGGCATTTTTTCCTACTTTTTAATTGGGGGCATTTTTTCTGCGCACTATATTCGATATGCAAATTTAATTAAAATATTTTCGCTGGAAGTATAGTATTTAAATTCACCAATTTTATAAAAAAAAATATAAAGTAGTCTTATAAATTTAGGTATGGGCCGTTACACTGTATTTTAAAGGATTGCTTGAATATTTGGTCTCCCGTGGTATTTCCAGACCACTAATTTTGAAAATTGCAAGAAAAAAATTTCGCTCCCCCCTCCCCCCCCAATAATTTTGAGGATGTGCGCCCCTGAATGAAACAAAATAGATTTCTTCATGAAAATTCATATCAATTTTAAGGATGTTAGACAAAATATTCTCAATAAGAATGTGAATAATTTAAAAGCTTTTTATGCTCTTGAGAAAAAAATTGAACGATCCCCCAAAAAAATTTGCAAAGTATAAACACACATTAAACTAAACAACTAAAAGTGGACGTTTTTCAAACAAAAATCAATTTAAATGACTAATGTTGTTGAAAATGACCAAACTATTTAGATAGTCCAGTGTGCTACTGCCTACTTGCTTTCAACATAAAAAAATAAGATAGTAACACACGCTTCATTAATACAAAAGGTAATATTATTATAGAATTTAAATTATACATTATAGGTTATTAAGAACCAGAAAAAATAAAATAATAGAACTTTAAAAAACACTAAAATATGACATTAATAGAATAATATATTTGGACATTTAGATTAACAAATTTGGAGAACTTAACTAGCAAATATAAAAGTGATAATCATAGAAAGGCATTAAAACTTAAAAATAATATTTGTAAAATTATTATAAATCTAAAAATAATCAAATCTTAATCATTTCTATTATAAAAGACATATTTAAAAAAAAATTTGCACCATGAATATGAGGTAACAAAAAGAGCCAAAAAATAAATTTAATTAAGGAAAAATCATAGTTATTAGTTTATGATTTTGCATTCATTATTGTTTTGTATTTAAATTGAGCGATTTTTTTTCATTTATAATTCTAGGAATTATAACATATATACATACGTATATTATACAGCAGATAAATAAGAAACTTTTTTTGTCATATGTCTTTTTCTTTTCTTATATAAAATCAAGGAAAATTTGCTCTTTTATACGTGAACTACACGCAAGTATAAAAAAAAACGGAACCATACACAAATTTTTTATTTCATTTTTGTTCGACACAACTGCCACATTGGTAAAAATAAATTCCCTTTCCTGTTTTCTTATTTAGTAAATAGATTCCAAACAGTTAAATTAAATGAGAAACTGCTTAAGATACTACATGTCATAAATTAAAATTATCATAGTTAAGATTACATGATAAATAATAAATTTTAACAACCAACCAAACAAACTAATTAAACATTTCAACTCGCAAATTAATTTAATTTAAAAATTAAATAGACTTAAATAATTTAGTTAGCTTAATATTTTTTAATTTAAATTAAATCTATTCTTCTTATTCTTCTTTTGCAGCTTTACCCGTTTCTATATGGGATCGCTGTTTGCGATGAGTATCTTCCATCTTCTCCTGTCCAAAGCCAGTTCGCAGTCTTTTTTCAAGTCAATCTTCTTCTTCCTGCCATCAGCTACAACACAATCCATCCGTCTCATCTTTGGTTTTCCCCTTCTTCTTTTGCCTTCTACATCTTGCTCCATCATCTTTCTCTCAATACTTTCTTCACCTTTTCTAAAATATGGCCAAACCATCTCAAGCGCTCTTCTTCCATCTTATTCCCCATTCTTGTGACTTTGACACTTTTCCTAATTACTTAGTTCTTTATTCTATCTTTTCTGTTCACTCCATTCATCCATCTTAGCATCTTCATTTCAGCAACTTCTAATTTCTTTTCATTGCTTTTCTTTACTGCCAAGGTCTCCAGTCCATATAGCATAGCAGGTCTTATGACTGTTTTGTAAATTTTTCCTTTAAGTTTGATAGGCATTTTTCTGTCAGAAAGTACTCCTGAAACATCACGCCAATTTTTCCAACCTGACTGAATTCTTCTATTTATCTCCACATCTTCTCTGCCATTTTCCATCATAGTTGAACCAAGATATCTGAAATGTTTTACTCTTCTTATTACTTCTCCCTCTATCTTTAAACCTTTCATATTATCATCAATATCATCATGTACATTCCTATCATTCATTACTAGATACTCTGTCTTGTTTATATTTATTTTTAAACCCCTGCTTTCTAAAACTTGAACCCACTTTTCAAGTTTTCTTTCAACTCCTTCTTTTGTTTCACTAACTAAAACTACATCATCGGCTTACATAATTTCCCAATGCATTTCCTCTTTTAATTCATCAGTAATAACATCGAATACTATATTGAAAACAAAAGGGCTAAGACTTGATCCTTGGTGTAGACCAATTTTTACATTAAACTCTTCTGTTTTGCCTACAATTGTTTTAACACCGGTTTTAACATTTTCATACATTTTCATAATTAGTTTTACATATTTTTCAGGCACGAACTTTTTCCTTAAGCATCTCCATACTTCTTGTCTTGGTAATCTATCATATGCTTTCTCAAGATTAACAAATACTGCATGTAGCTCTTTTTGCTTTTCCCCAAATTTTTCCCACATCTGTCTCATTATAAAAATTGCATTTATTGTTCCCTTCTCAGGCATGAAACCAAATTGGCTCTCTCGTATTCTCACCATTTTTCTTAGTCTAATTTCTATTATTTTTTCAAAAACTTTCATTGTGTGAGATAAAAGTTTTATCCCTCTGTAATTTGAACAATCTTGAACATTTCCTTTATTTTTGAAAATTGGAACGATCATACTTTTTCCCCACTCCTGTGGTATTGCCTCTTGCTGTACAATCTTTTTCAATAATCTCCATAAGATATTGACTCCTTCTTCTCCTAAAGCTTTCCACACTTCAACGGGTATAGAATCGACCCCTACCATTTTGTTTTTTTCATCTTTTTCAGGGCAACTTCAACTTCACACCTTTTTATTTCTTCTATTGGTCCTTGACAAACAAATCCGTCTTCAAAATACTTTCAGGAGTTTTCTTCATTAAGAAACCTAGAAAAATATTCTTTCCATCTTTCAAGAATTTTAGGTTTACTTTTTACGACTTTACCTTCTGCGTCCTTTAACTCTTTAATATGATTGAGGTCCTTGGTTTCTTTGTTTCTAAGCTTAGCCAGCCAATAGACTTTCTTTTGTCCTTGCGGGGTTTCTAAATCTTCATAAATACATTGACACGCCTTTGCTTTCGCCACAGCAACTTCCTTCTTTGCTTGCTTTTTCACCCATTCAAACTCATCTTTATCTTCCTTTCTTCTTGATTTTTCCCACTTTTTCTTAGCATTTTTCTTTTCCTTCAGTTTTTCCTGTAAACTTGGAATCCACCACCACTGTTGCTTAAAGTTTGCATTTTTAGCAGAGGACATTCCTAAGACTTCAACCGCTGTGCTTCTAATTATATTTGAATTTTTGTTCCACCACTTATTGACTTTGTCTATGCTATCATCGAGTCTTTATAAAACTTTAATCTTAAATTCTTTTAGTTTTTCTTCTTTTAACAGCTCTCTCCACTTTATTATCCTTTCAACCAAATTTTTCCTTGGTTTTGGGACACTCATGAGAAGACTAACAACCAATAACCTATGCTGTACAGCAACATGATCTCCGGGAATGACTGTGCAATCGACCACTTCTTTTATTTTCGATCTTTTATACAACATAAAATCAATCTGAGCCACACTTACACCACTTTTGTATGTGATTAGATGTTCTTTCTTTTTCTTGAAAAAAGTGTTAGCAATCATCATGTCAGATGCATTAGCAACTTCTATTACTCTTTCTCCATCTTTGTTCCGACATCCGTAACCGTGGCCTCCATGTACTCTTTCTATACGTTTATTTTCTTGGCCTATATGTCCATTCAAATCTCGTCCTAATACTAGTCTATCTTCAGCAGGAATACTTACTAACATTGCTTCTAATTGTCTCCAAAAGACTTCTTTAACTTCTTCACTAACTCCACATTGTCGTGCATATGCAGTTATAACATGCAAAGGAATTTGACCGTAGAGAATTTTTATACTCATCAACCTATCCCCTTCTCTTTAAACCATAAAAAGACTTTCTTTCATTAAAGGTGATAGTATTATACCGACTCCATTTTTCCCTTAGCTGATGCGCTCCTGTAGGTAGGTAGGTAGGTAGGAGATATCTAAGCACTTTCCAACGTTGGTTGATATGCTTGCATTAATTGCTAACTTGGGGATTTGTAAGGATGGGTATTGGGTTTAGGATCTAAAGTAGAAATGAGAAAGCTTGGTGAGGTGAAAAGAGTATAAATTAGGTTGCCTGTGTGTGATTATGCAAGGTGTTTAATAAGGGTGGGGTTAAGTGTTGGTGAGTAGAGAGTAATGGTTCTATTATATTAAGGAAAAGAGATGTCGTGAATGATTTTGGGGTATGATAAGAATTTTAGTAGAGAGGAGGGAAGATCTTTTATATATAAATAAGTTTTTTCAATGAGTTTGGTTCGTTCTGATGAGAATATTGGGCAATAGAGGATAATGTGAATTGGAGTTTCAATGTGAGGGCAGCCGAATCTGCAGAAAGGATTAGAGTGCAAATTAAAATTGTAGAAGTAAGCGTAACAAGGGCAATGTGAGGTGAACCATCTTATAATGTTGCGAATAAGAGTAATGTTTTTATTTAGTGCAAATTGGGATAAGGGAGTAGGTATGTTATTTGAGTGAAGTCATTCGTTTGTAGTTGAGGTATTTATGGATGTTTCAAAGGTGGAAAGAGGGAGGGCGTGGGTTAAGACATGTTGTGGTGTTATGGATATGGATTTACATAGGAGATCTACTAAAAAATTTTCAAAGGACACCAGAAAAGTTTAATTGAGAAATGGTTGCTTAGGTTGATTAATTTCTTGGCTAGGTTTAATGTTGAAAGGGGAATTTTTCTGTTAAGTTGTAGGTCTTTAATTATGTTTTGAGAGTCTGTGAAAAAGATTATGTGCTTGAATTTGGATGTAAAGAAGGTTAGGTTATCAAAGATGTGATTGCATGATGTTAGAAGTGCTAGGGTTTCAGTTTCGTATGCGGAGGTGTTATTGTCTGTCTGCATTTGTTGTGTGAAGAAAGGAGTGCTTGTGTTATGATTGAAAAAGGCGCATGCAGCGGTTGCTTTGTTGCGTGATTTTGAACCGTCGGTAAAAATTGAGAGTTTGTAGTGCGCATTTGAGTCGCGTTGATGTTTTATGGAGTTCAGTGCTAAGAATTTGTGGTGGCATATATGAGTTGAGTATGGGGTCGATTTCGATGGGTGAACTAGGGAGTATGGATGTAAGTGTGGTAAAACTTGTCAGTGAGTAAGTTGTGGCATATATTGTTCAAGAAGGGAATTGAAAAAGTTGAGTGAGGGCGAGGTGTTAGTTGAGTAAATGTTCGTGAAGTTATGTGGAGCTGGTGTAGAGTGGAAGGTAGTAAGATATTTTTTAATTATGTTTTTCTTAAGGTTTAGGTGTAAGGGTAGAGTATGTGTAAGAAGTTCAAGTTTTGCTGTAGAAGTAGTGTGAAATGCGTTTGTTATTGTGAGTAAGCAAAGGCGGTGTATTTTGTTGAGGTGGGTCAGTGAATTTTGGAATTTGAGTGAGCTACACCAGGCAAGTGAGCCATATTGTATGACTGGAAGTATGATAGATTTGTAGATGTACTTAGAGATTTTTGGATGAAGACCCCATTTGTATGAGATAGCTTTTCTTAGAGAGAATAATGTTGGTGAGAGTTTTGTGTATATGTTTTTGAGGTGGAGTGTAAATTTTAGATTAGATTGAAATGTGACGCCTAGATATTTTATGTGTGATTCAGGAGTGAGTGCTGTTGATGTGTTTAGTTTCAGTGGTAGTGGAGTTATTCTTTTTCGTGTGAAGTGTATAAGTTTTAGTTTGTTTGAGTTGAAGGAGACTTTGTAGTTGGTGGCCATTGTTTTTATTTGTGTGATTAGATCAGCAGTGCGATTGATGTTGTTTAGTTGTAGTGTGTTTGAGAAGATGAATAAGATGTCATCAGAGTAGTATTGGTCAAAGTTGGATTTTGAGTTGATAAAATTAAGAATGGGGTGATGAGGATTAGCCATAGGATATCTGGTAGGCTACCCCCTTGCGGAGTGGATAGAGTTAGTTTCTGAATGTATGTATTCATAATATGCTCCTGTAATAAAATTTAAAACCTTCATCTAGCTCTTTTGCTTTATTGCCTTTCCATCTTGTCTCTTGTAAACATAACATATCTAAACTTCTCGTCTTCATAAGTTCAACCAACTCTCTTCCACGACCTTTCATAGTTCCAACATTTAAACTTCCAATTTTCAATTTACTTTAAATTAAATCTATTAATTGTATTAAATAAACAATAAAATTAAAATCACTGCTCTCGAAACATAGGATCATTGGAAGAGTGTTTTTTTCGAGGGAATCGATAATAAAAGGTTGATAAAAAATATCTTCACCTTTGAATTCACAATATTAGGATTGGTTATGGCAGTGGCGTAGCCAGAGGGGGGGCAAGGGGGCAGTGCTCCCTCCCCCCCCCCCCTCCAAATAACTTTTCTGCCCCCCAAATAATTTTATTTCCAATATGCTTGCCCCCCCCCCCCCCTAAATTCCTTGCATGCCCCCCTAAATTCCTTGCATCCCCCCCCCCCAACTTCCATTTTTTGGCTACGCCACTGGTTATGAGAATATCATGCTACAGAAAAATACACTAAAGATACAAATATGCTAAAAATCAATAACTGTTTACCACCGCATTGTACATTAATATAAAATTAGCCAACCAGAAGCGAGTTCATCATATAGAACAAAAATACACACAAAAGATACAACTATGCAAATAACTCATAACACCATATAAAAAAACACACAAAACGCAGTAGGACTTTTTACACAAATACACACTATTTATTAAAATAAAAAGATACACAGATATTTAAGTATGGACGAGGACTGTCAATGGATTTTTATATATTTTTTATGTCTTCCATTATCTTACTAGGCCACACATATTAGCTATAATTTAAATTAAATAATTATTTTGTATTATCAAACTACCTATTATAAAATAATTATATTATTATTATTTTCAAATAATTATTATATTTAAGTTATTATAATATAAACAATTCAAATTTAGTTTGTATTTGGGTGGGGCGTGACTAATTTGTGCCAATTTTTAGCACATAATTTTAATCTTATATATTAAATAATACTTTAAAACTAATATTCATTTAATTTCAAGAATTTTCTTTGCTTAAATTTTTTTATAGTAATTAGTAATGTTTTTTCAAGTTTTTCAATTTTTCAAAACTAAAATTTAAATGCTCTTTCGTTTAAATTCGCAATTTCAAAATTAGTAACACTTTCAAATTAACTTTTAATATTAAATACTATCTTTTTTCTTATCTAATAATATTCTTTGTGATTATAATTCATTGATCATTTCTAAATTTCATGACCTTATTTTTAAATGCTATTTTCTAACATTATATTGTTTAGTGATCGATGTAACGAACAGATTAACTATAATTTAACAATATTTTTATTTTAAATAAAATTTTCAAACATTTAACAATTTTTGTTCGAATTTTTTGACTAGAATCTTTCAGATTTATGATAAAATTTTCAAAATTCGTAAAATTGTAATGTATAATATATAAGCAGATAATTTATAGAAAATAAGATAAAGAGAAAATAATAAAGAGATAATTTTTTCTGTGTTGTTAATATATAGGCTTTTAACAATGTCAAAACCTAATAAAGTTTCTCCTTTAGATTAATTAATATATATTCACGTTTTAAATTATATTTATAAGTTTTTTTCCTAATAACTTTAAATTTACACCACCTCGTTCAACCATTCGTTGGCTATCAGGCCATTGTCCATGCAAAGCATAACTTTTCCGAATTAAAGTAAGCGAAAATCCATACTGTCGTTTCGGATGCGACACAATAGAAACGCCATACCACCTCATATTCACATGTCAAATCTTCTCTTATCATCGCCAAGATCTTCTATTTCGCTGCCTTTCTTTACTTAATAGATCTCCAACAACACTCGCAGATCTTCTGTTACATCCAACACTACTAAAATCCCTAGCTACCCTCATTGACACCATTGAAACAACTCTCACCACCGTAGATAACCCTATAAAATCTGCTTTTCTCTTCTACTTTTAGGACAACCTATCTCTACCAACATCTGCATCTTCCTTAACAAACTCTCAAGCTTACGCGAGCATATCAGCTCACGCTGGAAAGTGCTTTGAAATCTACCTTCCTACCTACCTACTTAATAACTTCAAAATATGTTGTTAATATCAATAAAAAAAGAGATTTTCCTTTTTCAATTTTTTATATAAATTTCCTATTTTTTTCGAAAAAAATACAAATATATTTAATTAAATATAATGCAAAATTGTAGCCATGCTTTTAGGCAATATTAAGTTTGTGTGATAAAAAGCCTAATTTTATACAGATAATAAGGCACATAAAAATTAATCAAAAGTTACTACCGATCATAGAATATAATAGTCATACCGATTAATAGAATACCGATCGTAATAATTCCTCCCATTGTCCAGGTATGGGACACAAAAATAAGATTATTCATTCCTTGGGTAAGATACAGACAATTAATAAAAACCATTCGATGCAAGCTACTTCTATTTTTACCAGCGTAGATTTTTTATTCTAAAGTTCAGAAAATTCAATAAGTTATCATCTACGACAAGGGCAAGGAATTAATATAAAACTTTGGAAAATTTATTTATCGATGTTAACAATTAACGTGACATAAATGTAAGTTTTGACAGAAACAAAATAATTTGAGAGTTGGAATACAATAAAAATATAATGAATTTTCAAATCTAAACATGGTATTATTTTTGAAATATTTAATATCTAAGCTAATTATCTAAATATTTAATGCTAAGCTAATATCTTTCAAATTTCTGTGTGTGCTTTGCATTGTCGTCAACGCCATTTTATATTGTTCTTAATATTAAGTGATTTTTGTCTAAATTAAATTTCCACAAAGAGTGGCTAAAGATTTATGAGATTTGGTTTAGTATAATCTTATTCTCCATCATAATTGGATTTAATCCAATCATAATTTAGCCATAAAACCTTATTGAAAATTGGTCTGAAGTATATACTGATTTAACACATTCACGAAACCCATATATTTATTATAACTTAATTCTCTATTGAATCGTATCTATATTTTTGGGTGTCATTTTTTGCCCAAATAAACAATCCTGAAGTATTTCAAAAAAATTACAAATATTTTTTTACTTTTTTATTTTAGTTGAAAAATTAAAATAAACCAAGATCTCAAACTTTTACAAAACTTATTTTTTCAATTAAATTAAACATTATATGATTAACGTTTTAAATCAACGTTTTAAACTAAATAGAATGAAATTTTTTGTTTATTAATTTTAAGCTAAAAGATCGGAATAATTTATATTTATAACTTTTGAAATTTTATTTTATCAAAAGAAAAAATTTTATTTTATAAAAATTATGTTATGAAAAAAATTTGTATGCATCTGCTTTTAAATAATTCAGTGGTTGATTATAACCAATGATTCGTTAATTTTTTTCGTCTTAAGTTAATCAAAAATCAAAACAGTTCTTTTAAAAAACGTATATAAATTAAACTATAAAAATAATTATAGTTAGTGCGTTAATTAATTAGTTGATGATACTGCTATAATGGCATTAACTATATTTATCATTGGTTGTTCAATAAATTTAAAATAATGTTATTTTACATATTTTTTTTAATTTAGATACAAATGAATCTTTCATGTGAAATTTGTAAAGCTATTATACAAGGGAAATCTATAAAGTGTTATCATTGTTCATCTTATTTTCATTTAAAATGTAAAAATATGATTATGAAATTCATGTATTTGATTCTGGATTGCCTTTTATTTGCTCTTCATGTAAAACTGACAATGGGAAATACGATTTTTCAAAAGCTCTAGAAAGATTAAGTAAAACATTTGGCATCAATAGAAGTCAGGAAGCAGCAAGTATAGAAAAAATATTTTTAAGGAGCAAATCATCAAATATTGACTTTAAATCTTTCAAGGATGTAGAGATTGATTTTAATTCCTTAGATACTTTAAGTAAAACGGATTTTAAGACAGGATTCAAAACTATCAAGTCTACAGGAAATGGCAACGGTTGCCTTTCTATTTTTCTTAAGGGTGATGAGACGTTATCATTATATTTAAGACTGATAACCTCTATAGAATTTATTTCTAACCTTGAAAAATATAAAATTTGTCAGAAAAATTCAAATATAGAATGTTTCTTCTCTCATTCAAGACGAATTACGCAACTGATGCGTGAACTATTCATGGTCATCTGCTTATACAATGAAAGTAGCAGCTTCTGCAATAGGTCATAATATAAGAAGTGTTTATCCGCAAATTTATACAAAAACAGATTAAATTGTCCAAATCTTGAATACCACATTTGAGCCTCTTGAAAAGCAGCAAAAATACTATAAATCTTTTATGGAGCAGATTAGGCCCGATTAAACCTAGATTTTAGACATCAAATCATTTTTTATTGATAGTTGAAAATATTGTTCTCATAGGTAATCCAAATTTTTCTAAATATTTAACCGAATTCTAAATTTTCATGTCCAAAAGAAAAAGAAAGCGACATTAATGAAACTAGCTGTACAAGTTTTCTTAATTTTTTCCTGAAAGAATATGACTACTGTCAAAATCTATCAGAAAGTAGTAAATCTAATACTTTAAAAATGTTACCCTTACGAATTGATAGTCTTATAAAACCACTAAATAACAGGTTTTTGTCTAGTAATCAGGTAGTGAGCAAACTGATTTCACCCTTGGAATGCTTTAACAAAAATGTTTCTAAATTTTTGGAAAATAAGTATTATATCGCTAGACAAAATAACTTTAAGAGAGGTTTTTGTGGTGCTTGGATTCAAAATTCGCAAAAAATGGGGTTCATAAGTGAAAACAACGAGCATATATTTAAAAAAAAATATATTTTTGTTAAGATACATAACAAATTTATTCCATTAAACCCTCAACCAAAAAAAAGAAGAAATTGTTGTATTAGTACATTATTACTCAAATCTAAAGCGCAAGATTGATTATAGAAGAATTTTATGGATTGAAAACTATAAGAATAATAAAGACCAAAAATATCTGTGGGAATATATACGATTTAAACCAACTACAGTCTCACATCATGGTAATGCAAAAACAAATCAAGAATATATTAGAACAAATGTAGTAACAAAAAACATTCTGTCTCAGTTAAAAACGATTAAGTAAAATATTATTTTGATTCTGAAATTGAACCCCCGAGTGATTCAAAGTATATTCGTAACCTGAAATACAACAAAGAAAAGGCAAATTCATCTTTTATTTATAACAACAATATTGCAGATGGCATTCAAAATATTATTACAATGATGACAGCCGGACATCCTTTTATAAAAGAAATAAATATAACTTCATGCGGGCTTCCTTGCCTTATTTGCTATACAGATACGCAATTGTTACATATAAAAAAAAATCTATTTCTTCTGGATCAACTATTTTGGGAATTGATAGGACATTTAATTTAGGTCCCTGTTTTGTGACAGACACTGTTTTCAATGATGGGGATTTAAAAAGAAAATTCACAGAAACCTGTCCAATTTTTCTCGGTCCATTATTTTTACATTGGGATGCAAAATTTGAATCTTATTCAAAAATTTTCCTCATTTATCTATAATATTTTTAAAATGTCAAATTGGAATTATCTTTAGATGATTTAGTTTTAGGCAGTGATCAAAATAAAGCGATAATTAAAGAAATCAAATTGTTTTTCCCGATGTACTCTTAGTATTATGTCATAGGCATCATCTAGAAAAGAATATATTGAGATATGTTAAAAATAAAATAGGCATGGATGATAAAAATAGTAAAAAATACTTAAATACGCTTTTAGGAGATTCGGGTTTGCCTAATGCTCAAAACTACATTGATTTTAACATTATTAAACAGAAAATAATCTGTCAATACTCGAAAACGATAGGTATATGAAGAATACCTGGAAGGAAATATACCAGAAATCGACAACTACATTTATGAACCTAAACAAAAAAGGAATTGTTCCTAAAAATTGGAAGAATAATAATTGTGAAGCTATTAAAAATGTTTATCAAATATAGAGTGGAAAAGTAAGAAACTGTTTGATCTGATTGAAAGTTTACACAGTGAGGTAAAATATTAAGAATATTTAGTTAAATATGCGTTGTTTGGGTATTGAGATCTTAAAATTTCAGAAAGTTCTCAATTCAAAGTGTTTACAAAACTAGAATGGGATAATATGAGCAAGAATGATCAAGAGGATTTTCAAAAAAATTTTAAACAATAATTCAGAAAAACTTACATTTTCAACTGATAAGAAATTAATGCTAAAAATCTCCTAACGTTGCTTCAAAACCGGGAAAAAGAAAACTTTCAGCATCCCACGAAAAATAAAGAGGCGAGCTAATTAATAATTTGCTATATTAATCCATTATTTTTTTATATTTTGTTCTCTCATTAAATTCTGTTTATTGAATGCATAAAATACTTATTTTGTCGCATATCTTCATCCTTTTAACATTTCAGAAGATAACAAAAAATTTTAGGGGTTGTCTCCCTTGTTCCACCTCTTGAGGTTTTGAAAGATATCAAAACATGTGACGATGATATATATAATAATATTTCATATATCATCATCATCATCATCATCCATTCGCCCTTCCGGGCATGGCCGTTTTCCCAGCTAACCAGGGTTGGCAATTTGTTTGCAGCTTCTTTTCCATGTATAATTTATTTTATATAATTATATTTCATATATCAAGAAATATATTGAATATAACTTCATTAAAAATATTACAATTTATCGTGTTACTCTTTATCAAAATTTGTGAGAAACATCAACTTTAAGGATAACGTTGATATATTTGTGTATATTTATTTCCTTTTGATTTTTATTGAGTTGATTGTAAAAAAATTTCTTAATGGGACGGGATACATTTGTATCACTATTGATTGAATAAACCGAAAACAAGATTCATCTGTAAAAAAATTCAGATGTAGATTTAAATTTCTAGCATATTAATTTTTGAAATGTTATGTTAATAGGAATTAAATAAAACTTAAAAAAATTTATTGAAAAAAAACAAAGTTCAAATCGCTTATTGAAGCGTAAATATCAAATTTCTTTCTTCAACTTAACCTTTGGAACATTTCTCTTAAATTTCATTTTTCAACTGTCCGTTATGAGAAAGATTTAAAACAATCTGGAATTGTTCAATTACACCTAAAAATGGATAAAGAACATTTATGTAGAGCTAAGTATTTGTAGAAATTTTTTTTATGTTATGCATTTGTACCAACTTTTTTTTATGTTATGCATTCATATTCTTTTTTTTTTCTAACCCTATCCATCCAAGTTTAACAGGGCTGTCTTTTGTTATTTTATCCGGTCTATGTAAAATAAGCTGCAAAAATAGCTTCAAATATAAAGTTAAATAACTTTGTAAATAATTTGACAATTTAATTTAAATTTTGCATATAAACTAAATATATTATACAATATATATATTCAAAGTTACAATTAAATCTGTTCCCTAGAATATGTATGATAGCCTCTCAAACTTTTCCGAAATTTTTGGGAACCATTTTAAGGGTAAAATAAGCTGCAAATTCGACGGCCATTTTTTTCGATTTTTAAAAATGGCGAATTCTTTTATTTTCTCCTTCTAAAATATAATTACAACCATTTTCTTTCTTGTATTCTATTTCAAATTTTTTTATAGTTTGAACTTTGTTTTTTCTGTAAGAAACTTAATTTATTTATAATGGTTTTTATAAGTTCTTCGCTTATTATAATATTTTTTTGAAGGTTGGCCTTAATATTTTTACTTAATTTATTTTATAAGTTCATCCTCTATTATATTTAACTTTTTCAAGGCGGATCTTTGCTTTATCTGTAAGAAATTTAACTTGTTTCCTTAATTCTTTATTATAAGTTCATATTAAATATTTTTAAGGTTGATCTTTGCTCTCGCTGTAACAAACTTTACTTTTTACTGATTTTTCCTATAATTACGTTAAAAATTTTTAAGGTTGACCTTTGCTTTCTGTGTCAGGAACTTAAATTTTATACTTATTTTTTTTCATAAGTTCATTCAACTTTTTTTGAAGGTCAATCTTTAATTTTCTGTAAACTTTTTTATCATCCCCTATTATATTAAACTTTTTCAAGGCGGATCTTTGCTTTATCTGTGAGAAATTAAAAATTTTTCTTTAATTCTTTTTTATAAGTTCATATTAAACATTTTTAAAGGTTGATCTTTGCTCTCTCTGTAACAAAATTTACTTTTTACTTATATTTCCTTATAATTACGTTAAAAATTTTTTAAGGCTGGCTTTTGCTTTACGAACTTAAATTTTTTATTTATTTATTTTCATAAGTTCATTCAACTTTTTTGGAAGGTCAATGTTTGCTTTTCTGTAAACTTTTTTATAAGTTCATCCTCTATTATATTAAACTTTTTTCAAGGCTGATCTTTGCTTTTTCTGAAAGATTAATATTTTTACTTAATTTATTTTTTAAGGTTGACATTTGCTTTCTGTGTAAGGAACTTAAATTTTTTACTTATTTTTTTTCATAAGTTCATTCAACTTTTTTTGAAGGTCAATCTTTAATTTTCTGTAAACTTTTTTATCATCCCCTATTATATTAAACTTTTTCAAGGCGGATCTTTGCTTTATCTGTAAGAAATTAAAAATTTTTCTTTAATTCTTTTTATAAGTTCAATTTTTAAAGGTTGATCTTTGCTCTCTCTGTAACAAACTTTACTTTTTGCTTATATTTTCCTATAATTATGTTAAAAAAATTTTAAGATCGACTTTTGCTTTCTGTGTAAGGAACTTAAATTTTTTATTTATTTTTTTTCATAAGTTCATTCAACTTTTTTTGAAGGTCAATCTTTGCTTTTCTGTAAACATTTTCAAGGCTGATCTCTGCTTTATCTGTAAGAAATTTAACTTTTTTCATTAATTCTTTATTATAAGTTCATATTAAATATTTTTTTAAGATTTTATAATAAATCAAGCTCAAGTAATTTCAAAATCAACTCTTAAAACAACTTTTTTTACCATATTCGTATTTGTTACCTTACTTAACTTTTAACAAAATTAATGATCAATAACACTGGTCAACACAATATTTTTGGCAGGCAAAGTGAGACTGGTTTCTGGGGTTTTCAAGGGCGCTGAATCCGAATCTGACATTTGTTTTTTCAAGTTGGCTCTAGTTTTGGAGATATCACAGGGGGGTCGTTCGTCTGAAATCACCCATTCGCGACCATAACTAAACGTACAAAAAACGGCTAAATAGTGCAAAAATGTCAGATATTGATTTTTATGATAATCTAAAACCACAAAGACAGTGTAAAATCTCAATCTAACAAGTTAAGTTAGATATAACATCATTTCATTTATCCTATAATAACTGAACACTTTTCATAGATTTCGAGAATATACAAAAAATTTGCTAAAAATTTACTGAATTTTAATGCAAAGCATTTATTATACACTAGATTCTTAGTTACAATGAACACACAAAACAATATTTTATTCACAAAAGTGAAATTGACGTTTATACGATTTTCGCTTGTGAGCAACTTTCGGACAGTCTCTCAAAAGGTTCCAGCAGTAGTCTGCCATCATGTGCTCATCCCATTTGCCTTGATACCTCTCTTCCATTGTTTTGATGTCTTGATGGAATCTCTCTCCTTGCTCCTCACTGTAATCACCAAGATTACCAGGAAATCTGTCGAGGTGGCTAAACAAGAAATGAACTTTAATGCTCACATTTGCCCCTAGTTTTTCGTATGCAGTAAGCATCTTACGGACCAATTGCTTGTAATTATCAGCTTTGTGATTTCCCAAAAAGTTTGTCACTACATCTGTGAAGGACACCCAAGCATTTAACTCAACCCTGTTCATATGATTAGTGAAGTCAGAATCCCTCATGAGCGTTCGAATCTGAGGTCCATCGAAGATGCCACCGTTAGCTTTTTCGATGGAAAGACCTGGAAATTGCCTGCATATGTACTTGAAGCAATCCCCATCTTTGTTCAACGCCTTAACAAACTGCTTCATGAGCCCTAGTTTTATGTGCAATGGAGGGAAGATGATTCTATCCCTGGGTACCAAAGGCTCATTGATGACGTTGGCTGTGCCGACTTCGAGACTTTCTCGTTCTGGCCAGTTCTCCCTTCTCCAGTGCTGGTTTCTTGCTCTGCTATCCCACAAACAAAGAAAGCAGGGATACTTTGTGTACCCACTTTGCTGACCAAGCAGAAAATTCACCATTTTCAAGTCCACACAAATCAGCCATTTATGAGTGTTGTAATTTAGTTTTTCAAGAACAAATTGGATACCATCATACTCTTCTTTCATCTTGGTAGAATGGCCAATTGGTACAGGAGCAAACTTATTGCCATTATGCAAAAGTACAACTTTTAGACTTGATTTCGAGCTATCTATAAAGAGACGCCAATCTGCTGGGTCATATGACGAGATCCCCATGCAGTTAAGAAGTGCAGAAACGTCATTACAAAAGACCAGGTCATCTTCTTTAGAAAAGAAACGAAGCAAGCTGCCTTCCCTTGTCCTATAGTATGTTACTTTTGTGCCAGAATCAAGAATGTTTTTCTCTTGGAGTCGTGATGCAAGAACTTCAGACTGCTCCTTCGACAAACAAAGGTCTCGCACTAGGTCATTAAGTTCAGATTGATTGAAAAGCTGAGGGCCATTTGAGGGTTCTTCATAGTCACTACAGCTATCACCACTTGATATTGAAAGATCAGCTGGAATCTCTTCGGTTTCATCGATTTCAGGCAGACTGGTGAAAACAGGCACAGGTAGATCCTCAAAGTGCGCAACAGGACGGATAGCAGAATCCAGGCTCGGATACTGCCAATTTGCTTTCTTGTGCTTGTTAAACCCCGTCATATCATTGATACAGAAGTAGCAGTCATCAAAATGATTCTTGGGCTCTCTCCACACCATTGGTACAGCAAACTTCAACTTCAGCTTACCATTGGTCCAACCGCGGAGACTTTCTACACAGGTTTTGCACACCATATGTGGGGCCCAAGACTTATCTTGGTCACCTAGTTTCATATCGAAGTATGCTTTGTACGCCCTCTTGACAAAGTCTGTAATATTCCTCTTTTGTTGTGCCATCATATACTGACCACAGATGTAACAAAAGACATCCGGTTCATATCTACAACGTCTTTTAGAAGAACTCATTTTCTCTCTGGAACTCATTTTCAACTCTGGAATAAAAAAGGAAAAGAATTAAAAAGAAAATTCTTAAATACTGTTTTAAAAACACTACATACATAATAATTATTATGTATTTTCTGATATTATTATTTACTGCTTCTATATTGAAGTATTTCAGGGAGAATTTTAGCAGTTTAGGCTTATTTGAGGCTATCAGTATCTTCTAAACTAGAGCCAATCAGACAAAACCAATGTTATATTCGTAATCAGCGACCTTCAAAACCCCAGAAAACACTCCTAGATGGTCTGCCAAAGAAAAAAAATAAAAATTTGTTGACCAGTGTAATTATTCTGAAAGTATTTTATCTAAAAACAGTTTTATATAATGTCTCTTTCTTATTTCAGTGTATTCAAAATTTTATGAAAAATGATAAGAAATATAGAAAATTATCTGATTTCACTTTTTAAATTTTTTTCTAATTCAATATTCCTGTATTCATTTATTCCGATAAGATAATAAAAGTTTTTAATATTGCAAGTAACAAGAAATCGATGAATGTAGAAAGCTAAAAAGTATTTAGGTATGGAACTTATGATTAATTTTTTCATCAATTTCATGAATCGCTTTAATTTTTTTTCAGATTTTTATTTATCAGGATGAATTGTGTTTAGTCAAATAAGAACTCTGTAAAAGTCTTCGTAGTTCTGAAAACTCTTTAATTTTTATTTTTTGTTTTCTCTTACACAATTATTTAGTGTACTATTATTCGTTTTTATTTTAAAATTTTCATTATTTTCAATAAATCTATTAGGAAAGCCATTTTTATTTAAGATGAAGCATATTTTTAATTAGAAAACTTTAATAGAAAGTTTGTATTTTATCTTAAAAATTGTTAAACTTAACGAGTTGTTCAAAAAATAGTACAGTGTCTCCCGCCCTAATGAAAGATTCTGCACTTATGAAGAAATTTTAAAGTGTCGACCAAAGTATCCAATCATATACAACATGATTAACAAAATTTATTTGAAAACCCTTGAATTAAGTTTAGGCAATAATGATCAGCTCGCATTTTTAATTGTAAGGTTTTTTAATAATACCCGCAACAGATATTAACTAAATTTTACAGAATAATTATTTTTGTATTCTAAAAACATTTTATACATCAATGAAGTAAACTGTCTTAACGATAGGCATCGTTTGAAAAGGAAAATTCTTTTGAAAGTGTATTAAAAATTGTTCAAAACTCATTTTTACATAAATTTGGTAATGGCTTTATACGGAAAGTGGACTTATTATTTTTGAAAAATTGGAAATCCAGTTTCAAAAATTCTTCTGAAAATCAAATTTTGTGTTAAAGTTTTAAAATTTGGTACCTTAAAAGAAATCATTTTCATGAAAAAGTCAACATAAAAAACTTGATTCTTTTTATTAAGTTGAGAAATGATAACTTCGAAAGGTAAAAGGTTAAAAAAAATTAATTTTCCTGCACAAATTTAAATGAAAATCTTTAAAAGAATATTTTTTCCAACAAATGATGGGGAAAATAAAAAAAATATTCTTCGAAGTATATATCCAAAGGTGGCAATATTTTTGTCAAGAAAATCTTTAAAAAAAAATAATTTTTCACGTTGGCAGATATTTAGGAAATTTTAAAGTCATTGATTTTTAATAACTTTGGGAAAATTTTCTTAGTACTAATTTATCTGGCTGGTTTTTGAAATTTTATCAAAATTTATTCGAATTTCATAAAAAGAGGATTTCTCTTAGGAAAAAAATTTATTATAATGTATCTATATTATAATATTTATAAAAATTGACAATTTAATAAAATGAAAGTTTTTATATTTAGATATCATTTTAAATTTATCCTAGCATAATAGTTTATAGATAAACATCTAGTAGTAAGCTCTCGATAACTCGAGTAGCTGTACCTGTCTCAGTCATATCTACACATGCTAAATTTTCGTTTAACTCAAAATCAGATAGGTGGAATTTTCGGTTAAATCGAAGTAATTCATGCTTTTTCTGATATCAATTTATAATTTAAATTATTCGGGATAAAAATTTCAATGCTATCTGTGAATTGCAGTTCATCATGTTGCAATATATTTCAGAGGCTTTGAATACAAAGTTTTTATGAAAAATCAATAAAAGTGTGAATTACACATGCTTTCATTCATTTCGTTGTAAGGCATTTTCAGCGCTGAGATATTTGCAACCCTATGATTTGCTTTGAATTATTGTACTATATTTTATTATTATCTTTAAGCGTGTATGCACAAAATTTTATGCCCTTTTCAACGTAAATTATCGTAATTTTGTATATATACTCTCGTTATTTTTTTATAAAATAAAATGAATTCAATTTTTTTTGAGGTTTTGCTCCCTTAAATTTGTACCTGGAAGTATTACAGAACTGCTATTCATTCAAGAAAATATATGATACTGATCATTCGTTTAACTCGAACTTCGGATAACTTAAAGGATTTTTTGGATCCCAAAGACTCGACTTTTTGGTAGATATTAAAATATTATAAACATTAAAGGTAAGGGTAAACTCACTTAAAAATTCATTGATGTTGGTGTAGTTATGTAAAATTAAGTGTTTTAGAAAATATGAAATTATTCAGATAGCTTCTCCGGTGAAAGTAAATTTATCAGTTAGGTTACATGTGAAAATTAATTTACTAACAGATTATACATCATAAAATGGTGTATTAAGTAAATAAATACTATATTTATTGAAAAATTATGCATTTAAAATTTATTATTGTTTTTAATTTCGAAAATTCTTGATTTAATAAATTTTTTGACAGGATAGTAATTTTCAAAAATATCACAATCAGATCTGCAATAAATTGTTTATTAAAATCACGGTATATTTGAAGTTAGAAAGATCCAAATGAAAAGAAGTGCTCAGCATATTTAAGAAAGTGATGACAAAAGAAGTGCTCAATATATTAAGTGAATTAAATTGTATCAAAATAAATATATACTTAATTCTGCATACAAGGTGTTAGTTAAAACTGGAAATTGCATGTACTCTTGTATTTGATCATCATAACTAAGCGTACACAGTGTAAAAGACCTCTTTCTTCTATTGAAGTCTCAGTTCCACTTTTGTGTTCAAACTTTGAGGTTTGAATTTGCATCTAGTGGCTGTACGTGAGCATTTATCGTTAACGCTTATCTTTGACGAGCTTTATCTATTCTCAAATCAATAATAATAATATAATAAATATATTTTTTATTTGATATTTTGAATAAAGATCATCTTTAAAAATAAAAGAGAATAAAAAGATTAAAGAAATTAAAAATTTAACAAAATATTTTTGAAAATTAATTTTTTAAAATGAAAATATATTTTTTTACATAAATTAATTCGCATAGACATTATTGCCACCATGAAGGTAACAGAAATGGAAGACAAATCCATAAATTTTGACTTATTATCACTAAAATATAATGTTTTTTTAATATATATAACTTGATTTGATTTTTTTCTGAATTAGAGACTCGAGTTTTATATGTAAGTAAATTTTCACTCCGCTATCTCTTTTTGTTTATTCGAAATCAGGCTTTACTTTTGCAGCTTTTTTTGCAGCTTATTTTACACCTACCCATTTTATCTAAACTTTAGTTTAATAAATTTTGTTTATTAATTTTTTTTTTTTAGTTATTTAACATTAAAATTTATTTTAAAGTTTTATTTTAGAATTTTAAAAATTTAGGTTTTTTACCTATCTGTGACATTTTTCGTTTTCTTAATTTTTCTGTATTTTTATGAGTGACTGGGTTTGTAAAACTTGTTCAAGAGATGTTTCAGAAAATAACTCTCATGATGATTGCTCAGAACACATGCTGCAGTGTTTCATTTGTGACAGTTGGTTCTGTTATTTTTGTATAGGTTTGCAAAAAGGGTTCAATAAAATTTTCGATAAATATTTATCCCTTGGTATGAATTATATTTGTTGCGGCTGTAGAAATAGAAAAACTGAAAATAAAGATGCTTTTATTTCTAATTCTAGTTCAAATAGTAACATTGGCGATATTCCTCTCGTAACTAAAATAGAACAGTTGATTCAAAAAGTTGAAAAAATAGAAAAAAAAATCGATTCACCTGTTGAAAATAAAAATGTCCCTCAATCTAAAAAAAAAGTAACGTACGCTGACGTAGTAAATAAGAGAAATAATTACTGTTTTTTCGTTCCCAAAATTGGTTCTGAGAATTTGGTAGAAAAGTCTTCTGAACTCCTTAAGGATGTTCAGGTTAGTTCTTTCAAACACCTCAAGAAAAAATATTGTTTCAAATTTAACGACTCACAAAATATGATGATAGCTTCTAACAAGTTATCAACTGAAAATTTTAAAATTGAATTTGTTAAAAAAGTTTCACCAAAAGTTAGCTTGAATGTCGATTGTGATGTGAACAATGACGAAGTATTGAATTCCATTTTTTTGAAAAATCCTAATCTTAAAAAGTTAATAGATGAAGGGGAAGTTTTCAATCTCATTTTCTCCAGAAATTTGAAGACCAATAATCGGAAAATTTTAGTTTTCTCTCTATCTACAAAAGTATACAAATATTTAGCAGATAACGGGTTTTTTCTATATCTTAATTTTGAAAAGTACAAGTTATACCCTTATATTCTTTTTAAGCAATGTTCTAATTGCTGCCTTTTTGGCCATAAAGCTTCTCAGTGTAGTAGATCTTCAGTATGTAGATACTGTTCAGGATCTCATAATGGTAATACATGTAATTCTAGTAGTAACTTGAAGTGTACCACTTGTAAACACAATGGCTTAGAGAGTATAAATCATTCCGCACTTGACTTCAAGTGCCCCTTTGTTCAAAGGGAAATTGAAAAGGTTAAATTAAACACTGCCTATGATGAGTTCTGATGATGCTTTTATATCCACTTTAAATTTTAATCCATTGTTAAATCATTCAGAATTATCTCAAATTTTTCCAACAAATTCATTCACTCCTAGCTTAAGGCTCTTTTCAGATAGCAATCATTCTACAGATATTTGGTTAGCTGACAGGAATCTCATTAATATAGTTAGCTTAAATGTTAGATCTTTGATTTGTAATTTTGATATGGTTGAATTACTGTTCTCCAAATTTTCAAATTATTTCAAAACCGAGATAGACTTTCTTTGCCTTCAAGAGTGTTGGAATTATCACGATATTCCATTCAAAATTAAAGGTTATAATTTTATCAATTATTTTAGTAATCTTTCTCTTCATAGTGGGCTTGCTTTTTTCATCAATGATAACTATGACTTTGAAGTTACTGATAAGGTTGTCTTTCAAAATAATTTTGAACTTTTTGTTATCAAGATATTGATGCCGGGTAAAAATTTTTTAAATATGCACAACATTTATAGATTGCCTAACAATTCCATAGAAAACTTAGAATTTTTTAACTCTTATATAGATAAAATTTTATCAGAAAGCAAAAGTTCTGAATTGAATATTTTTCTTGGAGATTTTAATTTAGACATTTCTCTTTGTAGTAGTAAAACCTCAGATTTTCTAAATATTGTATACTCTAATGGCTTCAAATTTTGTATAAATTCTCCCACAAGGCCGTCTTCAGGAACAATTATAGACAATTTTATAATTCCTCAATCGTTTTCAGATTTAGAAACTTTTATTCTGGAAGAAGATATATCAGATCATTTTCCGATACTGTTATCATTACGCTCTTACTCTAAAGCTGTTGCTAAGCAGTCAAAGTGTAGTTTTTTCAATAAGATAGCTTTTGTTAATGAGTATTTTAAGTTTGATTGGAGCTGTAATTGTGATGGTAATAAAACTTCTCCTGAAGCTATTTTGAGCTCACTTATTCAACGATTGACTTCTATGATTTCTTCATCGACTAAACATTTCACTTCTCAAAAACTTTCTAAATATAAAGTCAAAAGAAGTTGCTGGATGACTTTTGATGTAATAAACTTGATCAAAAAACGTGATGACCTTTACAAAAAGGCTAAAAAAGCGAAAAATAATCCAACATTAGCACTTGAATATAAAAGATTACGAAATACTGTAAAAAACAAGATTGCTTTTTTGAAGAAGAAATATTATAAAGATTTTTTTTCGAACAATGTGAGTTCCAGAAATGTTTGGAATAAAGTGAGAAATCTGATTGGTTCCGATGAAAAAGATGTAAAAGCAGTGTCAATAAATGGCAATATTGTTTCTGATCCTTCTGTAATTGCTGAAAAACTTGTTGACATTACCTTTAGCTGATGATTCCAACATGAGTTATGATTCTATTCCTCACTATAATGCTCAAACTTTCAAGCTTGAAAAAGTTAGTTTTGAAGAAGTTGAAAAAGCTATTCATGCAATACCAAATAATAATTCCAAAGATGCATATGGAATCAGCATTAATCATATCAAACTTGTTAGTTCCTATTTGTCTCATCCTCTCTCTCTTTGTTTCAATAAATGTTTGGAGAATTGTATGTTTCCAGGAGTTTTAAAACTTAACAGAGTATTGCCTATCCCCAAAAAGAGTGAAAAAATCGACTTGAAAAGTTTCAGGCCTATATCCATTGTGCCTGTTATTGCAAAAATATTTGAAAAGTTAATTCTTTCACAAGTGTCTGCTTTTTTTGAAGATACTAATTTGCTATCTAATAATCAGTTTGGCTTTCGAAAAGGTTTTTCAGCGGAACTTCTACACTCTTCTTTCCTTGACTACATTGTTTCTCATCATGAAGATAAATTTGATGTTGGGGCCATTTTCCTTGACATAACAAAAGCTTTTGACTCTATTTCACACAAAATTTTACTGGAAAAGCTCTGTATGTATGGATTTGATGATGCTACACTTAAGTTTTTTAGCTCTTATTTGAAAGGAAGAAAACATTATGTTGAATTCCAACAATCCACCTCTCCCACACTCGTTTTAAACAGAGGGGTTCCTCAAGGATCCATTCTTGGCCCTCTACTTTTTATAATTTACATGAATGATATTTTCCAGTCCTCTCCTTTTTTTAAATTCCTTTTATACGCTGATGACATTACCCTTCTCTTTCCTCTCTCTTCTGATACAAGCGCTTCTTTCCACTATCATTTCGAGAAAGTTAAGCAGTGGATCGTTAACAATTTTTTGAGTATCAATAATACGAAAACTAAAGCCATGTTATTTTCGAAGAAGCCTCATACTGACTCCAATGTTTTTATTGATGAAGGTTTGAAAGTTGTCTCTAATATTAATCTACTCGGCTTAAACATTGATAATAAGCTTGACTTCCAATCTCATATTTCCCTCCTATCTACCAAGCTTAGTAAAATTACTGGTATTTTAAAATACACTAAAAAGTTTTTTCCACCACAAATTCTATTGATTCTTCTGAAAACTCTGTTTCTTCCTCACCTCTCATATAGTCTCATCAATTTTGGACACTGCAATTTGTCATCTTTGGAAATTATCTATAAAAAAGCCGTCAGAATTGTTTCTGGAAGCCCTAGATTGTCTCATACAAATAAACTTTTCCTACGGTTAAATCTCCTCAAGATACATGATATTTTCCATCAAAAAGTTGGTGTTTTTCTTTTATCAAATCTCAACTCAAATCACAGATTATTTCTGAATCTCATCACCTATACTATTAAGACTACCTATTCGTTGAGATTTCCAATTGTAGTCAACAAGCCAAACTACAGACTAGCCTCCTCTAAATTGTCTGTCAGATTTAAAGTTGTAAGTTTTTATGAAAACCATAGATGGTTGTTAGGCGAATGTGATAATTCGATTCCTAAGTTTAAAGTTATATCAAGACTCTGGTTCCTCTCTCAATACCTCTCTCTTCCTTCTTGCTCTAACAAATTTTGCTTTGTTTGTTCCACATATTAGTGTACTACCATTTGATTATTTATATACATGTGTTTTTATCATTTTATTATATTTTTTAAACTAGTTTTTGTGGGATTACTTTAACGGTTTTCTACAAACTACTGTAATCCACACACACAGCTTTACATAAATTTTAGTTATAATATTATTGCATATAGATAGATTTTTTTTTTTTTTCCTCGAACATATTGTTTTTCTCAAATAAATTACTTACTTACTTACTTACATACAATACAACTTTTATGTATACGGGGCGGAAAGGGGTTAGTCAGATATAGCGGCGATCCGGGTGGGGGAGGGGGTCTTCTTTTCCTTTACCGATTTTTAAGGATATCAGTGTATAGCTCAATCAGAATTACTTTCATTTTGTGAAGGAAGAGATGTATTTAAGATCCACAACATGAAAAAGAAAAAATTTTAAATCCCCTTTGAGTAAATTATTATCATCTAGATCCGCCCTGGTCAAATAGTGGATTTAGATACAGCATCAAACAAGGGGCATCCTCAGAATTATTGGAGGCAAAATTTTTTTGTTGCAATTTTAAAATTTAGTGGTCTGGAAATACCACAGGAGACCAAATATTCAAGCAATCCTTTAAAATAGAATGTATTCAGCGCATACCTAAAGTCCTAAATTTATAAGACTACTTTATATTTTTCTTTTACAAAATCGGTGAATTTAAATACTATATTTCGAGCGAAAATATTTTAATTAAATTTGTATATCGAATATAGTGGGCAGAAAAAATTCCCCAATTAAAAAGTAGGAAAAAATGCTCCCAATTAAAAAGTAGGAAAAAATGCCCCAGTAAATATGCCGCGAAAAAAATGCCCCAACACAAAAAATTTCAAAAAATTATTAATTAAAATTAAAAAAAAAATTTTTTTAAAAAGATATGTCAAATAAAGATTTTTTGTAAAAAAAAACAAAAAGTCAACTTTTCATCTAAAACATTTAAAATTTAATTAAAGTAAACTAAAAAAACTCAACATACGATCATTTTTTAAATACAAATTTTTTTTTATAAAATCAAATATTTTTGGACTTTGTGTGTATCAGAACACTTTCTAAATATAATTTGTGTTTTAACTGATTTTAAGAACACATTCCCACAAATCTGCACGTTTGCTATTGTTTTCAAGAACTTTATAAAGAAAAAAACCCTATAGATTAAGAAATTTTAGAAATTTAGCCTTTCAAAACGGTACAAAATAAAAATATTTATATAATTAAAAAATCCTGAAAATCAAAAATTAGGGGCTATTTTTTCCTACTTTTTAATTGGGGCATTTTTTCCGGGGGCATTTTTACCTACAACCATCGAATATACACTGGTTTAAAAAAATCCAAAATTGTTAGGGGGTGGAATAGGCTTTTTATTTGAAAAATAAAGTAGTCTACGAGGCACATTACAGGAATTGATGAAAGGATATTTGATTCATAGAGAAAACAAATAACTAAAAGTTTGATAGTTTTATATGAGTGAATGTAGTCAAAGGCAAAAAGTCTACTAGACACCCTGCGATGTTTGTATGAAAAAATGTGATTAATTCAGGGGCAAGGGTTAGAAATTGAAAAAGTGAATTATTTTTTGGATTTGATATACAATTGGACATTAGTCAACAAACTTCCATTGAATCTGTCTAGATGTTATTATATGACTTTTTCTAATAAAACTGCTGTAAATAAATATGTATTAAAAATCAACAATGAAACTTTGGAACAGGTCTATCAAACTCAATATTTGGGAGTTTTAATTGATTGTAATCTAAAATGGAAAAACCATGTTTAGCACATCATTTCTAAAGTTTCCCAAATTTATGGAATTATGTTGAAGTTCAAATCATATTTCAATAATATTGCACGTATTGAACTTTTTAATGCATTCATATATCCTCATTTGTTGTATGCCATGATTCTTTGGCAAAACTCGAGAAGAAAACAATTTGTTACCTAATCTATAAAAAAGTTACCTAATTTTGTTAATCATTCTTCATTGGAAAAATATCACGTTTCTATTGATCAAATTGATTCCTATTCTCTTTGTACATTTGCTTAAAAAAACTTTTACCTAAACGGGCAATTTAGTTTCTTGTATTTTGCTAATAATGAGGTGCATGATCATTCGACAAGGCAGAATAATGCTTTACATATGCCATACTTTAAAAAGAAATAAGTTTTTTGCAAAATTCTTACTAAAAGCATAAAGACTTTCAATTCCCTCCATCTTTATTCGGAGTGTTCGAGCTACCAAGAGTTGCATATATATATTTGAGTATGCATACATACACACATTGATCCATACATATATATTACTTTCATTCCAAGAGTGGATCATCTCGATGATTATTTTCATAATCCTTTGGCCCTCTTTTTTTAAAGTTATCTTATTTTTTTTTCAACATGTTTCATTTTATATTGTTTGCGTTTTCCTTCTTTTAATGCATGTTTTCAATAAATGCTTACTTATTTACTAAGATTAAAATTATGTGTTTAAAAAAAGTTTTCTTGGGGTTGGCACAAATTAGACACGCCCGTTTCGGTGTATTTAGATAAAAAGTCTCACCCCACAAAATATATAAATAATTTCAACTAATCAAAATACTTCCAGCGACTGACAGAGAGACGCTAGATTATATAAGATTGAGACATATAAAATCTGTAGAAAATAATAAACCGTAATTTTTGAGATTTTTTTAATAAATGACGACTATTTGATCTCATGGAATGCGATGATTAAAGATTATAGACATCAACCAAGAAATGAAATATCTTCTAAAATTTATAAAACTGACTTAAATAAAGCCATATACAATGACTCGAGATAGGAACTGTTCATTTAATGCACGCAGAAACTGTAATAGGGATAATTCAGACAATTGGTTAAAAACAAATAAAAATTAAGAAATTACTCAAAAATATTTTAAAACTTGAAAAAATACTTATTGCATTTTTTTCATTTTATTTATGAAGATTTTATTTTTTCTGTTAAGTGGACATTGGTGGGCATTTTTTCTCAACACCTCAAAGATATTTTAAATGACCAATACAATTTTTAAACAAATACAACACTATCCTTCATACCGCACACAATAGGAAAAGAGGGTATCTATTCTTACACCACCTCCTTTCGCCCTAGTAACTCGATAATGGTCAAATTCCTAATGGAAAACCCTAAACTTATAGTAGAAAATCTCATTCTAACCTCTAAAATACTAAAACCCAAATTACATCAATGTGAAACCTGCCTCAAATTTAACCACACAACTTTACACTGTAAATCAAACTCTCCCCACTGCGCTCACTGTGGTCAAAGAGATTATTCTATTGCCTCTTGTATCTTCAAAGAAAACCCTGCATGTCTAAAATGCTCTAATTGCAAACAACAACATTCAGCCCTCTCCCACGCATGCCCCTTTCGAGTACAACATCTTACTAACCGAAATGAAAACCACCAAAACCTACTCAAAACATTTATATGTTAAATATTCTCCACATAAATCTAAACCACTCCAAAACAGCTTGGTCGAACCTCCTCAAAATCCTACATTCTTACTCTTTTGATATTATACCCATAAACGAGCCCTACACAAAAAACTCTTCTTTGCCTTCAATTCCTTCAAATTACACTGTACTACAGTAACTCTTAATTCAGCCTGTATCATCATAAAATCATCTAGACACTTTTCTTTCATTCATTAAGACTCGACTCAAGAATACATATTTGTCCTAATATTTAGCGAAAACTCACCCCTTATTTTCTGTTCTCTCTACTCTGCCCCTTCCAATACACATGCCATTCCCTTAAACTTTTCTCACTATCTTAAAGCCACTCAAAATTTATCACCTCTTTATCTCAAAAATCATAACATTATCATCAGCACAGATTGCAATTCCCGTTCTTTTCCGTGGGACTACAAAGAAAATACATGTGGCGCGCAACTCCTCTCCTTCCTAGCCGCACACAATCTTTACATAGTGGATACATCTAAAGACCCCACTTTTATGAAATTTACTAACAACAAAACTGTGTCCTCCCATGTTGACCTAACCATAGCCTCAAAAAACACATTAAAATTCATTACAAATTGGCACATCTGAAACACACCATCTGGTTCCGACCATCTTTTTATAACTTATCAAGTTAATATAAAACCTTTCACAAGAGTATCAAATAAAAACAAACCTAAAACTCACTGGACCACCTTCCTAAATCAATTGAAACTTCCCTCAACTATTCCCCACATAAATTCTCCCGGTGATCTTGACTCTGCAGCCCTTACCCTCAACAACACAATTAAACTTTCCATCACACTATCAACCCCAGCCAAACCATATTTACGTAGAAAACACACATACTTTTGGACTCCCTTTCTCACCTCGCTTAAAAAATCCCTAAAACATTCTCTTAAAACTCTTCGTAAAAACCATAGCCCTAACAATATAGAACACTACTTCAATATAAAAAATAGATATATGGCAGAAATAAATTCTGCAAAAAAAGAATCTTAGAAAAAATTCTGCTCCTCCTCTCTTAAAAATCCATGGAAGGTGATTAATTCCGTCCGCAAAAATCGCAAAGTTTCTCAACTCAATCCATTCCTACCGCACACAATTTCCAACGACCCATTAATCAACCCAACCTTTCTTTCAACGCTTTTTCCTCATGATTCTCATACATCCGATAACATACTAAACCACTCTATACGCGAACATGTCTCCTCCTTCTCATCCCAAACTTTTCCTCCAGTAAATCTAGCGGAATTTGCCTCAGCTATAAATAACCTAAATCCTAAATCATCCCAAAGGCTTGATCTTATAACCACAAAACATATCATAAAATCCTTCCCTTTTTATTCACAATATCTCTTACAATTATACAACACTTACCTAAAATTCTCCTTTTTCCCATCTATCTGGAAAATAGGTTAGCTTATTTTACTTCCCAAACACAACAAAGATTTAGGCCTCATAACCAACTGGCGACCAATCACCATCCTTCCTACTTTAGGAAAAATCTTAGAAAAAATTCTACGCAAAAGTTTTCTCTTTCACATCTAACAAAATTAGTCCCTTCCAATTTGCATACCTCCCACACAAAAGACCAGAATCCGCTCTATATAGACTCTCCTCCTACCTCGAAACAAAACTATCTTCCAAATTAACATCATCTGCCCTCTTTCTAGACATCAACAACGCCTTCAATTCAGCATGGCATCCTGCTTTTCAATATGATTCGACAAAAATACCCCAATTATCTCATAAAATTCATTCAAAATTACCTTTCAAATCGGTGCCTTATATTCAGACACAATTCTCTAGTTGCCATTCATTCCCTCTCACTATCCACGCCACAAGGTGGGTGCCTCTCCGATATCCTCTGGATTATACTTGTAAACCCCTTATTAGATATATTAGCTAACAATTCAGCCTTTTTGAATGCTATTCAGATGATCTAACCTTAATCTTTACCTCAAATTCTCAAAAAGAAAACATAATGAACATCAACTCTCTCTATAACACGCTAACTTTTGCAGCCGATTCATTAAAAGTAAAATTAAACGCAACAAAATCAACTATTATACACTTCACACGAACAAATTCCCTTCACCTCCCACTATTAACATCCAGCGATATTCTCATCCAACCATCTTCCTCCATGAAATATTTAGGGCTCACCATTCAATCAAACCTCAAATGGTCATCCCACTTCAAAAACCTATACCACAAACTATCTTCAACTCTTTTCTCTCTTAGTAAAATTATATCTTATAAATGGAGTCAAAGTATTCATCACTCATCTTTTATATACAAGTCAATCATCCTACCTACGCTTGAGTATGGCATACTTTCATCGGGCCTATCATTAAACTACCCCTCATCACTCACTTATCTAAATAAAATCCGCCGCCTTTGCCTCATCACAATGACCAGGGCCTACAAAACCTCCCCTACTAGAATCCTAGAATTCTTCACGAACTGATTTCCTCTAATCCTTCATCTCAAACAAACTGCTACCAAAAAATATACCATGACACGCATCGAACCAAATTCTTATCTTAAGTCCTTCTATTTCCATAACACTCAAAGTACACCCTCTCAAACTTACTACAAATCCTTACTCCAACAATTTTCGTCTTCTCCAAACAACATTTTCATCCAACCCAAAATCAATCCACTACCTTTATTTCACCCTTCCTCACCATTACCTTTCTCTCTTCACAACTGTTTCATCAAATCCATCGCTAAATTTCTAATTACGACCCGTTCCAACTTTACCTCAACTTCATTAAGAATATTCCTGGATAGCTCAGAAACCGCAAACAAATCTTCCTATACTTTTGCACTCTTCAAAGGCCCTTCCCTGTTTACTCAAAAACGTCTGCCATTGATCCCTCTCTTCCAATATATAGTGGTGAATGCTATGCCCTTCTACATGCTTGCGATTACATAAGCCAAAATAAGTTTTCCTTTAGACATTACAACACACTACACTTCTTTACTTACTCACAAAACATCATCAAAAACCTAAGCCTCAAACACAACATCCCATTTTTAACATACACCCTTGTTTCTAAACTCACCTACTTATCAAATTACTTTGAAATACACCTCTACTGGTGCCCAGCTCACTCAAACATTCTAGAAAACACTTATGTAGATAAGCTAGCTAAAAAAGTACCCCCAAATATACCTTACATCCCGATTACCTCATTTCCCCTAGAAACCTCAACCCCTCTACTTAGATCTAACACTCAATACCTTAGACAAGAACTCATCCAATCAAACATATAGTTTTTGACCTGATTACACAGGTTTAATGACAAGTGTAGGTTTTCAAATAGCGACTTGTTATTTTTGTAAAACACAATAGTTTTTTTGAGAATAGAAATATCTGAACTCTTAAGGCAATAATTAATTGTGATAGAGTTATTCGTATTTCTTGTTTCATAATGAGATGATTCTTTGTTAGTGATAAATTTTTCGAAAAGATCCCTGAGCTGTCCTTTCATTTTCTTGAAAGTAAACACACCTATTTTGAGATTGAATATATCTTTTACCTTCAGTAAACTATTCCCAAGAAAAATTTTATTAGTATGTTCTCTGTTTCTCAAACAAAATACATTTTTAGAGCACGTTTCTGTAAGACTTCAAATTTATCTTTTCCAAAGGGGTACCAATTGACAATACTATATTTCAGGTATGATAAAAAGAGTTGTTTATATATCATAAGTTTGATATTCGTAATAAAGATAATACAGCGAAATCCATATTGTCTCCTTCGTGGTCTTGCCAGACCACTGTTATAATAAGATCTGGCAAGTAGTCTCCCGGAGATCTTACCAGATCTCTGATACATACATGATTTCGAGAGATATAAGATCTATCCCTTTAATTAACTGTCTCTATTATAATACAAAAACTAAATCGATCAAATAGAGCGACCATCTAAATTTTTCATACTTTATCGTCACACTAAGATCAATGAATGGATTTATAAACATTATTTATTCGTCAATAAATCTATTTCTCTCCCAAAAAAATAATTAGTACATTTATTTGCTTTCTATATAAACTTAAATTCTTTAGTGTGTATTTTGTTCTTGTAAAGTAAAAAAAAAATTAGATTTATTTCTTACATTTATTTTGCTGGGTGATTTGTAATTGCCCGTAGAGGTGGATTATGTATGGCGTTCTGTAAACCAGCATACGTGGCTTATGTACGGTGGCGCATCAAACCAACTTACAAACTAAACTCATGCATATAAATATTCTTCGGATAGACATTGATACTGATCATCAATATAATAGAAATGAAGGAAAAAAAAATTTTCTTGAGATTTTTTCAACTGTAAAAAATTTTTTTTTTTGGATAATAAAGCTGAATTAGATTTTTTCTGAATAAAAAACTCAAGATCATTAAGTAAGTTAAGTTACATTTGATTATCTTGTTTTATTGTTCTATAAATAATCAGTATTAAAAATGTGAAATTTTTATACCATAAAGAAGTAATTCCCCATATTTACTGCTAGATTTTTTCAACCTCATTTATCGAATCAAATTTGTTGGCTTGTTTGTACGGCAACAATGGCATGAGTAACAAGAAGCCTTATTGCTATACGCTAACCAATTGATTTTTTTATGCCATGACTAAAAACAATCTCTTTTGTAAATCTTTAGGGAACAGAATTCTTGGTTGAGCCAATTGAGTATTGGTGTTTAAAAGTCACAAATGTCCCTGTCTTCTGGAGACCGTATGGAAAAGTTTGTATTAGAAAACTCATTTATAATAATCAGACCTCGTTTATCCGATACAATATTGATTAATTAATTTTTCCAATCTTTTTATCCCTCGTTATTCTGACATTCATATTCCTCCAAGACCCACACAGTCTTCCTCAAACAAAAGGTCTTCACGCCTGCCCGTATAATTTATTCTTCCGATATAGACCAATTATGCCATCGAATTTTTTTTTATGAAACAGGCACTTAACACTAGGAAAGCCAACTTCTTTTATAACTAAAAAAGACATTGTGTTATATACGACCCTAAAATAAAAGTTAACATGGACAAACAAACAACTGTTTGCTATAGAATAGAGGCAAAACTTTATTTTACTTAAAAAAAACATTAAATATTTTATGTAGTACAAGTAACACAAATCTTCAGGTATTTGCTTTTCAGACTTTATGTAAGGAGCTTTCTGAAACTCGTGTGGAGCATCGAGGCAAAAAATGGAACTATACAAAATTTTATTAAATTTAATCTTAATGCTCAAAAATGTTAAATGCCTCGAAAATATCTCTAGATATATAAAGCTTTTGCAAAAAAGTTAGGGTCTTTATGCGATTCCGTGTCTTTTTTAGTGTTAATTGACAGTGAAAAGTTGAAGGGGTGAATTTTAATATAGTCTTTTAAATACAAATTTAAAGTATAAAATGTTTGGAAGAAAATTTGCTACAAACCTTAAATGTTTATGAATCCGCAAGAAGTCCAAAAAAACTCTACACAGATTAAATCTTTTAGATCCAATAAAATAATTAAGTATAAGATACTTAAGTATAAGTACTTAAACAAATTAAGTAAGATACTCTTACTGTACTCAAATCATTACAGAAGTACCTAATCGGTTAATAAGCGATCTTACTTAAATGCAAACCTAGCATTTACCATTATCCACAATATCACAAGAGGCTATAATGTATGACAAATGGAGTCATCAGAAAAATAGGAATTTATTTGAAAAAACCATTATCAAATTATCAAAAATATTTGATCAATATGTGTTTGTTAGTTTAAAATAGTTAAAAAGTTTGCAACATGTTAACAATCAATTAAAAGGTCAAATTTTTTTCCAGTTAATGTACTGCTGATGTAGAAGCAACTTTTTATATGTTTCACTTTTGCAACAAAAAAACATCTTTGTTACAAAATCTGATCCGAAAGGCGACAACAACCTTCGATAGTCTGGGTACTCGAGCACGGCAAATCAAATATCTAACGAACACACCAAGACTCGCATTTATCGGTGCTGTGTGGTAAGCGTGCTTTTGTATGGAAGCGAAACTTGGAGAAAATATATACGCCATGGAAAGAAACTAAATGCATCCCACCTGCACTCTTTGCGAAATATACTGGGCATCACATCGCATGATAATGTGACAAATGAAACGGCACTGTGTCGCATAAGCAGTAACTCAGTTTTTGAGATGTTGAAAAAGGAGTTTGCGATATGATGATATTAATATAATTCTAAAAGACATCCTAAATGGTAATCTTTGCGAGGAAGCTCCTTGATGCGGACGGTCTTTCCTACCGTTCAGAGCCGTTGCAAAACGGGACACCAAGGCACTAAATATCGCAACAGAATGCTGAAAAGAGCTGGTGGGGGATTCAATGAAGAGAAGACTGCAGCTGCACTCTAGCCGTGATGTTTCGACAAACCAGATCTTCAAAAATTTTCTGTGAAATGTAGTGACTCTCATGCCTTCTAATTAATCTTTCGTATATTTCTTGAAATCATCATTTTATGTCAGCTTTTTTATTTCTTGTGAAAGGTTACTGACTATCGCAACAATTATAAACCTTTGCTTTCTAGACTACACGATTTTGAGCATTTACTTTTTTCAAACAATGTTTAGCCATCTCTTTTTTTATTGTGTCTTTCCACATTGTCTTCGGCGACGTTTTCTTCTTTAACCTTAAGCATTTTTTCTTAACTACACCAACAACGTTTTCTTCAAGACTTAGTCTTCTCATTAATGCCTCTGTAGTAATCTTCTATCTGTCTTTCTATCATCCTTCTCACCTTATATTATATCTATCTATTCTTTGAAAATTTTGCTTTCTAAACTTTTGATATTTCATGTTTCGGAATATAGAGTATCATTGGTCTTATAATTGCTTTATAAATTCTTCTTTTTAATTTTTCTGGAAATTTGTTTCCTCCTACAATCTGAGATATTATTATTGTAATAATAGTAGAGAGACGTAGCTCGAAAGGTTTGAAATTTAGTTCTCTATGCAAAAATTCGTTATAAGCAATTTCGGTATAAGCGGATTTTTATAAACAAATTTTATTGTAGCGTTTATTTTGTTTTTTTTATGGTGGAATAAGTTAAATTTAAAATTTTATTTCTCACATTTTCTAATATGCCTATATTAAACCTCTCACATATAGGACGTTACTTACCTGAATTTCTTATATATCTTTTACTAATTTTTATCCCAACTCTTGACCAATAAGATATGTCCAACATAATCCTCTCTAAATACTGCTCCTACCTTTAAGTGATTTCATTCAGCGTGAAGAACATAGAAATAGATGAAACTGTAATTGATTTTTCAATCGATTTTATATAAAGATCTTAATAATACAGGCTTTGAGAATAGCTTTTCTATAATTTTATTACCTAAAATCAATACAAACGATTATAATACACGATATATAGTATGCATGTAAAATTAAAACAGTCATCATAAACAGTATTTTCTATATTTAGTGCTGTTCTTTTGTCATTTCTAGATTATTTTGATAGATTTTCTTTACTGTGAAAATGTTTCTCTGGCGTGTTCTCTTTTTCGTCCTCTTTGTGGCGTTGGAGCCATCTCTATATGAAGCAGCGAGTAAAAAGAAGGATGGTGATTACGATTTCAAATTCATCCATCACAATAACCCCCAACTCTTGGCTGTTCTCAAGAGAGTTCATCATAAATGTCCGAACATTACGCGAATTTACCTGCTTAATTTGAATAGTGTTCAAGGCTTTCCTCTTGTTGTCATAGAACTTACAGAAAACCCTGGTGAACATCAACTAAGTATGCTTATTTTTTTGAATTTATCACTGTTTGATCGCACAATTTTCTAATCAAAAAATCAATGAAAGTTCTTTTTACCTGCTAGTTTGAAATCTAGACCACATTATACGAAATAAAATTTTCATGTTCACAACTTGGAATCTGTATTTATATTAATCACATAACTTTACTTTTTAAACTTTGTAGATTTTTTAACCTTTTTAAGTCTCATTAAATCTAGAATTTAACAGTTATCTGGAATTTTAATTCTATATGTACATTTAACCACAGCCATATTTTTAGGAAATATACTGCGATTGAAACACTTCTCCATAATGATTATTTTAATCCCCTAAAAAACTTTTAATATCGTTTTTCTGAACTTTATAGGAAATTTGTCCGAATTATTCCTGTAATCGTAAGTATGATGTGGATATTTTAAAGTTATTGACAAAAACTCAATGTGTTGATTGTATAGAGTCGTTCTCTATAAACATTAAACATTTTACGTTTATTTTACACAAATGTCTTGAAACTGAAAAAGTACTCACTGTTTAGAGGTTTTCACTAACGGATCTTTTGCTGCATTTCTGTCTCATCGTTATACTAAAGAGTCAAAGTGGGCATACAATATAGACATGTTACCAGTTTGTCGCAGACATACCGTTGAAAAATCGAAATATTTATTTGTATTGTATTTTATCTCCTCTTTCTTCCTCAATAATTCTAATCCGCTTTAAATGTAATTTTACTTTTATATAAATAATTCATAATTTGTTTTATTGATAAATTTGATGATAAATCAATATTTGCATATCTTTTTCCCATTTTACATTGAACGATTATTCTTCAAAAGGACAAATCTAGGACCGCTATTCTTCAAAAGGAACACCTAGGATCCCAATTCTTTGAACGCTCTAATATTTTTTGCTAAGCAATCCAACAGTACTATTAGTTTTGTAGAAATATTATCTAATTTTGTCTTTGTTTATTAGATACATTACTATTTATTTAGTTGGTTGTTATTGCTAAATCATAAATCTTATTTGCTCCAATAATAATAACTATTGTTTTTGGCCGGAAGAAGGAAGACAGTCAAAAGCAACAAGAAACAATTTTTCTAAATCTTATACATGATATTTTAGTGAAGCCTGAGTTTAAATACGTTGCCAACATGCACGGAGATGAAGTTGTAGGGCGTGAGTTACTCTTGAAACTAGCGGATTACTTGTGCGAAAGTTACTTATCTAAGGATCCCCTGATCAAAGAAATGCTCGCCTCAACTAGAATTCACCTCCTTCCTTCCATGAATCCTGATGGCTACGCTGTTGCTTATAAGGTAATTCGCATTTCTACATCCTATCAAGTAAATGTATTTCTCTGCTATACGTGTCAATCACGGGCGCATACGCTTAAAATTTTGCGGGTTGAATGATTTTAACTGTCAAAACGTTTCGCTCATTGCGTTTATTTTTTTAATACTATACTTTCCCAGATATAATATTTGATATGTATTTATATTCTTCAGTGGTCGCTAAATATACAAGAAAATTATAATAGGAGAAAAAGAATAAGGAAATTCAAAGCTTTATCTTAGAACATGTCTTTCGTTGCCAACTAATCAGTTATTACTGCCAAGCAATTCCGAAATTGATTCCAAAACCTAAACATGTCATGATATAAAATCAAAATAGATAACTAAATAAATATAATAGAGAATTACTCAATTAAAAGCAAAGCAAAATTGAAAAGACATTATTTTAAAGACATTTTGATTAGATAAATAAGGAAGTAAAAATAAGATTTGATATGATTTGATTTGATAAGCTAGATTATAAAAAATTTGAAAGCTGGCTATGATTATTATTATTCAATCGTTGAGCAAAGTAAAGAGGAAAAAATATGATGGAAACACAAATGAATTTAGGAAAAGGAGAAAGAAAAACAAAATGGACAAGTCTGAGCTGAAATATTTCCAATAGATTCATTCAAAATGGAGACGTTTTTAATAAAATAAGGTTTAGCTAGAATTTCAGTAATAGATTTTATATTAAAAAAAGCATTTTTGGATTGTGCATGGAACAATAAAATAGTTTGAAAAATGAAAAGTCTTAGGGCAATTAAAGAGTAAAAGGTTCGGGGTTTCAAGGGAATCACACCCGAAGCAACATAAGCTATCATTAGACTTGTTTGTTTTGTGCAAAAACAATTTACACCTACTCATTTTAACACGTTGTGTGGAAGAGTAAAGACGGTTAGCGTTTTAAAAGCTAGCAGAAGGTATATTTGAAATAAGATATTTGGTAGAGTATTTGCTGTCTAACCAATCTTGAGACCAGAATTCAAAAATTTTTACTTTAATGACACCCTTAAAAAAGGATAGGGGAATCAAGTGTTTCTGTTTTGGAAAAGTTATTGCTTGTTTAACTGGATTATTTACAAATTCATTACCAAGAATACCAACATGCCCAGGCACCAAATAAATCTAATTGAAAAGCTCTTGCTTAAGTGTAAATATAGTGATAAAACATAACTAATTCTAATGAATCAGAACATTTGCTTTGCAAAGATTTGATCATGGATAAAGAATCAGTAAGAAAGAAAACTAAAGAGAACTGTAAAAATGGCTTCACATTAGTTGAAAAGTATTTCATGGCTGCCCACAGGACTGCACATTCAGCCAGATAAGATGAGGAAAACGGAGAGAGCAATGTTAAAAGAGTGCCGAAATATTTGTTCTTTTTGTTTGGGATAAAATGCTACTCTTACAGTGGACGAACTGTGATAAGATCCACCAGTAAAAATGAAAAGAGCATATTTACGAACTAGAGGATGTATTTTTTCTTTATTTGCAAGTTGGCGGTCATAAATTTTAAAAGGAGATCTAAGAGGAATACTAGTTGAAAAATCCTGGCCAAAAAAACTAAAGAAAGGTTGATGAGAATGATCCAGATTTGAGTAACACTTGTTGGAGGATGGTAAAGGTACATAGAAGTAATATGTGCTATTTTTTGATATGAAAGATACTTTTTTAGATAAAATTAGTCTTTGAATATCGAGGTCCGGAAGGACGCATATCAAATGTTTAGGAGAAGAAATTTTGCATTTGGATGATTTTCTCAATATTGAGTACAAAAGGGAGCTAAACAAATCTAGATACTTTTTATACTTGAAAATAGATCACCTTTATGCAATGCTGCTGTATGTGAAGGAAGGAATGGTTGCATTCAAATGTGAGTATAGTGAGTGTGCCAACGAAAATTTGCAATCTTTTTAACCTGGGATAAAATTGGACAGCATTTTAGTGATTTTTTTGAAAGTTAATCTTCCAGTTAGACTGACTATCAAAATGAATCCGAAGATATTTAACTGAACAAGTTGGATCAAAATAAATGTCGAAAGATTTTTACGTGTGTTCTGTTAAAGTAAATAAGTGAGCATTTATTAAAATTTATTGTAAGGTTGGGCAATTTGGGAAATTTGAAAACATAAGATGAAGCTTTAAAAGATTCTGAGTTGGGTCTTTTCCAATAATTTCAATTACAATGTCATCAGAGTATGCTTGGTAGAAAGAATCATTGGATGGAAGAAATTTAAATAAAGGAGCGATGAATAAAAGATCTTAAATACATGCACCTAGAGGTGTAGAGCAATTTAGTCTTTTTGTTATATTAGGGTAGTGTCTGAGAAATATTATTTTTTCTTTGAGATAGCATTGAACAAATTTAACATACTTTTTTAAATTTTATGATTTATTATAAAATTTGTTAGGAAAAACCATTTTGCCATATTTCTAGCAATGCAAGAATCGGACGCGGAATTAAATGAGCAAAGTCAATAAAAAATAAGTTAAATTGTTTTTAGTTTTGAAAGAAGGACCGACCACAATTTCTGCTGATCTAAAACATAATCAAATTGCTTTAAATGTATACTTTATGATTTTTTAATGTGATCCAGCATTCGGAAGAGAATACTTTTTTGATAAAATTTGCCAATTGTAGGTAAGAGGTTATTCATCATATATCTAAAAAAACACAAATAAAAACCAGATATAAATTTGATTTAACAATATGGTAAAATTTTAAACAAAAAATACAACGTATGTAAACGCTAAAATCCCGTTAAAAAGATTTGATCAGAACTTACTTGCTTTCTTTCGTTCAGATAAGGGTAATCTGTATGTAGCTCTTTAACACTTTTTTCGCCTATCCTCATAATGTAGGTTATATCCATTTTGTCTTTCACTATTTCAAAACTTCTCTCATCTTTTTTATACTCCAATTTTAACCATTCAATGTCTTTAGCCAGAGAAAACTTGTCTTCAAGATATGTGATTGTTGTTCTTTTCGATCCATCTTAAAGTTTTCATCTCCTTTTATGAGCAATTACTTGAGGAAGAGATTTATCACAGTTCTTCCTTTTGTTTTCCCACTTATATTCGAGTTTTTCTTTGAAATATATCTTCCAAAAATATAAATTGAAAAAAAAGATCCTATTATATTTTTATATGATTCACACTTTGGACGATTAACGCGGCATTTGAGACTAAGCTACTAGATATGGAAATTTGGCTAAGAGAATCAACCATGAGATACCTTTTACTACTTGATATCTAAAAAAGCTTTGCATTGATTATGATAGTCAAAGTATTTATTACTATTTTTCAATGCATTGTCAAATTTAGTAACATGGCTGTGATTGGCATTAATTTTCTTGTTATGATCTCAACGTTTGAGGTGCTCCTCTCCATCCAATTTATATAACAAGCCAGCAGAAACATTGTGACACGAAAATTTGAATGACGAAATGTAAGTCGTAAAATGAAAATGAAAGTAAAAAACATTTCAATTTGCTATGATATTACTTTTTTCTTTTTGATGCATCTTTGAAGTCTTGTGATGAAATGTTTCAAGATGTTAGATTTGAAAAAAGAGAAGGTTCGTTTGAGCTAATATATACCTCACTGAACTACAAGGTTCACCTTTAATTTTAGCAGTTAGATCTTTTTTGATATTGTCGATAGTACTTTCAACTAGTTCAACAAAATCCTTTAAATCCAAATTAAAAACATTTTTTATCAAGTTTTTATTGTTGACTCTTGTTTTTTACTTCTTCAACATTCATTGTTGTGCAAAGAACAACTCTTTTGCTATGTGTTATATTATGCCATAATTACTAATCACATTTCAATTAAATGTAATCCTCTTACTACTCTCTTACTCCTTATTCCTTCCTTGCGCTCCTCCCCAGCCCCATTTGTAAGCTATCAGTAAAAGTTTTAACAACACAAAATTGAGGTATTAAATTTGAAAGCTTTGCAGCTTTTTCAAGGAGTTTTTTAATTGAAATGACGACATTGGTAACAAATTCAGTTTATTTTAATAATTGGAGGAAGCACGCACTTCTCACTTTCTTAGGCCGTACACGTTTCTCTACCTACATTTATTGATATTCATATGCATATAGAAACACGAAGAAAGAAATATTAGAACATAGAATATGGATCTTAGTAAGTATATTTGTTTTTATATCTACAACGTATAACCAATATACTAGAGTTAAAGGGCATATTTCCAGGATAAATCTTGCAATACCAACATATGCATAACCTTTTACATTTACATCTGTATATGCCATTTTGATTTCTACCAAACCATTTCTAACCATTGTTCCGCTTCAAGCCTCTTTTAATGTGAGAAGCAATAGATACACTTTCTTTATTTCTTCTCTTTGTGATGTCTTGAAAACCTTATTTGCCTACACTTCTTTAAAGTTAAAGCAATTGTTAAAATTTTGCAAATTTTAATTTTGAGGGAATTGAAACCTCTTCTTTTTATTTGCTTCTACGACTCAAAAATAAGTACACGCGAATAAAGTTCTTGTTGCATGAGCCAACAAAAAGAAAAAGTTTCTCAAAATATATTTTTCAATGTGACATTTAGTTCTTGATGATAACAAAATCGCTAAAAACAGTAATGTCGACTTCTCTAACATAAAGATGTATTATCACAGAGAAATTTAATGATTCAAGTTTAATACACTCAAAGAAATTGTGAGAAAATTAATCATAATAAAATTCATCAAAAAAAACACAACTGTCTCCCGATTCATTCATATCGAGCACTTTTTCTTTTAAAAAGTAAATAAGTTTTTACAATCATTTCACTCACTATCGAATTACACATGCACAGATAAATGCCTCTATAAAATGGGTTTTAGAAGGAGGGTTCTAGGGAGGATGTCTTCATAATTTTGTGGTTTTGGAAGATACTAATTAAAAATGAAGAAAGGCGCCTTTCCTGCCGAACTCTTGAGATTTTGCAAGATATAAAACGTATTTTTTTTATAAATAATTTATATAGTATTTAAATATATATTATAGACTAAAAATGCCTTCTCTTGAATTTCTCTAATAATCATTATTCGTGGTGTTTATTAGTTAATCAAAACCTAAAGAAATATTTATAAATGCAATTATTAATATCTCGGAAAATCTTGGAAACAGATACATCACACTGTGAAATCCCGACATGTAAAATATCTTTAACCCTTTGCGAACCAACGTGACACCTGTATTTGAAGAAATGAAAATGGTTTCCTTTAAGAATTTAAATAAAATTCATAAGAAGACAAATACCATTAAATTAAGTATAATACATGTGTGGGTATTGCAATATTACATTGTAATTGTGTGATTTCAAAAGGCCAGAGAAGAAAGAAAAGAGAGAAAAAAGAAGTTACATATTTACTACATGAAAGCTTTAAAACTAATATAATTATAAAAACAAGAATCAAACAATTATCGATTACAAATTTTGATACATAGTTTTTAATATATGATTCCTTGACTTTTTTTTAAACATACCTATATTCAAATGCATGTAATTCATTAAATGTAAATTATTATTCTAAAAATCTGAAAGCTTAAAAATCTTCAGAGTTTGATAAAATTTGGCATTACTATACTATGGAAGAAGGGTTTTATATCTATTACGTAGATTATAATCACTTTTAGTTAGATTCAAATCCACTGGCGGATTTAAAGAGGGCGGAACCGGCGTACGCCCCCCCCCCCCCTCTTAAAATTGCATTGCCAATTGCTTGAAAATTTTTCTTGTTCTAATTCTTTTCATAAAACTCAAATATTATGATGATTTCTGCAACTAGTTTTTTAGATTCAATCTTTCTCTAAAGTGAGAAGCCCTAAAAAGTTTTTATGTTTCAATCGTAGTTAGGTGTGACACTTATTAATTTTATATTATCCAATTTTTTTTTGTAAATTTATTATTTAAACACATCAAGTTTTACAACATCAATTCACTTCGCAGTTCATTGAATGAAGATCGTTTTAATGCTCTCATTCTTCTTTTTGTTTTAAAAAATTAAAAAATAAAATTAAATTTATAATAAAAAATTTTGATAAAGCTTAAATTTATATGCTTGAAATTTGAGTTCTAGTTTAGTAAAATCCGCCCCATGCCAATTTCTAGATCCACCCCTGAAATCCATTATGTTTTCAAAGGCAAGAGGTAATTTTTTACCTTTAAATAGTGTGGAAATAAATAAAGCAAAATTATATTCATAAGGATGATGCATTATTAATATATGTTAGATTCATTTTTAAATATATATACTTCCATTGAAATACGATTAATCTTCAAAATCATGCTCCCCAAAGGGTCGAAATATTAAATTCTAGTTCAAATCCAGCTCCAAAACCTTTTTACTTATAGTTCGACAGAAGCGCATGATCATTCCTTATCAATGAAACACTACACCGCTCCTTTACCTACATCTTTTATAACGTGTTTATTGTGCTTATCATTAATACCCTGACGTCTTAAGTAAGCCTTCATTCCAAATATATTTTCAGTCTGTTTTTGAGATTTTTCCCATTTTGTTAGAAATTTTTTATGCTTGTACAAGTCGATACCGTTTCTTGGCTTTTATTTTATTGAGTTATAATCTTACGTTGTTGTTATAATTCATTTTTATGAATTGTGAATTGTTATTTAGAATTATGAGTCGGGAGTACCTACTAGTGATTTACCAAACGCGGTCACTGGTAGGAATAATGCTAATAACGTCGACTTGAATAGAAACTTTCCCGATCTTAATCCTTTGGTGAATAAGAAGAAGCAGCGTGCCCTTTCCAATGACAATGAACGTTTCTACTCTCGACATAAATTTGGAAAGATCGTAAGTCAAAAGCATTTCACTTTTAATTTAACTGATCTTTTATAATTTCCTTCTTGGCGATATGTTTAAACTTTTAGCATTTTTGCTCAATGTAAGAAGTATTGTTTCAACTTTAGATTGCAAAAGTAAACTCCATTATTACACGAAGGAAAAAATCTTGTTTTGAAATTTTATATCAAACCATTCTTGAGTTATTCTTGCCAACAAATAAAAATTGATATGATGTAGTGCAGTTTTTCAGATAATTGATGTTAGATTGGTGGGTGTTTAAGTGACTACTGTTTTTATATTAATAGGTATAAATATTTATGTCCGAGATATGCTGTCATTCATCATGCTACCGTTTTGATTGGATGCCTATTATTATTATTATAATGAGTTCATTATCAAATGTTATGCATGTAGTCAGTGTTTTAAAATAAATTTTTCATTTCCGAGGCTTTTATGCTTTTTTATTATTATCTCTATTTAAAAGTACACACATTCAAATCGCTATGAGAAAAGTTTATTTGGAGAAGGATATGCCAAACCTAGTCTCGTCTTAGGGGGCACAGAGGCGCTTTGCCCCGTACTCCTTTAATTTATTTTGCTGGCCCTTTATCTCTATGCATATGTGTTTGTCTATATTAGATGTCTGTTTGACATATACCTTATTTCATAGGGCCTACACTCTCATCGGTCCATAGCCTCTAAAATATTGAACTTAGAAATATGAAAATAAAAATTGTTTACATCTTAAAATGAAATGAAATCTATTTCATTAGAAATATAAATCTTCGATAAAACATTTTCCTTCCTTTATTATGGTTCAAAATATTTACTTAAAATTCAACTACTGAGATGCAAAAGACATAAGCGGTAAAAAAATGAAAAAACTATTGAGGAAATCATCATCGCAACACTTCCTTAAAATTACAAGCTATTTCTTCCCATCACTTATTAAATTTGAAAAAGTCAAGTTAAAAAAAAGCCTCAACTAAAATCTAAAAGCATAAAGCAATGCTCTTCCCATATTGAATATAATTTTGTGGATTCATTTCAGCAGATCCTTTTTTAGCCTGAGAAAGCTATCAAACTTTCAAATCACTTATTATAGAAAACTTGATGAATAATCCCATTTTTTCCCTAAAATTTTTTATTTTTTTGACTATCTTAGGTAATGGAAGCAATTTCTTAAAGATTTTGAAATAGATTTTGCTAGGAAAGGGTCCACTTTTTTAAAAAATCAAAATGGTAACCATATTTTCCTATTTTCAGGAAAGGTCTTGGCAAACGAATTCACCCTTCCAAATCTGATCGTAGAAAGCTAAACTGTGAAAAATTCAAAAGAAAATCGATATTGTATTCTCAAATCACTGTATATATATATATATATATATATATCTCCAACCCGTATATTACGATGATTCATCTCCAACCTGTATACTACGATGATTCATCTCAAACCTGTATACTACGATGGTTTCTATTCCATGTAAAAATAACTAGGGAGACAATGTTCAACTTTCTTTTCACATTCTGCTAGATGTAAGATTTGATATACCTCATTCGGGGAGACGATGCTACATAAGTTATTACCTATATACATTATTCCTGTATACTACGTTGGTTCATCTCCAACCTGTATACCGCGATAATTCATCTCCAACCTATCAGTTCATATTTTGCTAGATGTAAGATTTGATATACCTCATTCGGGGAGAGGATGTTAGATAAGTTATTAATTTTTTCACGATATTAAATAATATATTTTATCAAATAATCAAAATAAAATTCTGTAATGAAAGAATCGAAAAATATTCTTTAAAAAATCAAAAAATATCAAACTTTCTGTTCATATTTTGCTACCTCATACGATGTTACAAAAGTTATTACCTATACTTTGCAATTTGCACGATTTTAAATATTATATTTGTCGAATAATCAAAGAATCGAAAAATGTTCAAATCAAAAAATATTTATTCTTTTTAAATATATCGTTGGCTCCCCTTACTTTTAGTTTCGTATGTGCATAATTTGATAAAAATTAATTATTAAAGACTAGGTTTATCTTTCAATTTTAAAAGTAAGGGGAGCCAACGATATATTTAAAAGAATAAATATTTTTTGATTTGAACATTTTTCGATTCTTTGATTATTCGACAAATATAATATTTAAAATCGTGCAAATTGCAAAGTATAGGTAATAACTTTTGTAACATCGTATGAGGTAGCAAAATATGAACAGAAAGTTTGATATTTTTTGATTTTTTAAAGAATATTTTTCGATTCTTTCATTACAGAATTTTATTTTGATTATTTAATAAAATATATTATTTAATATCGTGAAAAAATTAATAACTTATCTAACATCCTCTCCCCGAATGAGGTATATCAAATCTTACATCTAGCAAAATATGAACTAATAGGTTGGAGATGAATTATCGCGGTATACAGGTTGGAGATGAACCAACGTAGTATACAGGAATAATGTATATAGGTAATAACTTATGTAGCATCGTCTCCCCGAATGAGGTATATCAAATCTTACATCTAGCAGAATGTGAAAAGAAAGTTGAACATTGTCTCCCTAGTTATTTTTACATGGAATAGAAACCATCGTAGTATACAGGTTTGAGATGAATCATCGTAGTATACAGGTTGGAGATGAATCATCGTAATATACGGGTTGGAGATAACACTCAAGTTGTCTACCCGCGTTCAACCGTACAGGTTATGAGAATATATCATTACATATTAGAGAAGAGTTTTCTATTCTCTTTATTCTGAAAAAATATTTCTTCAAATGACATTCGTTAAAAATTAAAAAGATTGTATCTAAACTAAATAAAATTAGACTACGATTATCCAACAAAACTAGTACATTCAATCGACATTTTTTACTTGAAAAAAATTTAAAATTTATTAGAAAAACATTATACTGACCTATACTACTGACCCATAAAAAGTAAAAAAATAAATATTAATTTTCGACAGTTTTATTTAACTATTACTTATTTAGAAAAATTGATTAAAACACATATTTTGATCTATTTATCTTCTCTTTAGAAATTTATATGCAGTAAACAATAATAAAAATAATATTTATCCGAAACAAATTTTTTTCGAATCAAAGTGTAAATCAAACCCACACTTAAATTTTGGATGATTAATTCAAAAGGAGTTATTATAAACTAATGTTAATTTATAAAAAACCGAAAACTAAAATGATTTTATAAAAATCAAAAATAAATAGTGGACTGCGATTATCCAACAAAACTTATACATTCGGTTTACATTTTTTACTTCAAAAATAATTTTAAATTTAATAATATTTATCCAAAACAAATTTTTTTCGAATCAAAGTGTAAATCAAACCCACACTTAAATTTTGGATGATTAATTCAAAAGGAGTAAAAAACTAATGTTAATTTATAAAAAACCGAAAACTAAAATGATTTTATAAAAATCAAAAATAAATAGTGGACTGCGATTATCCAACAAAACTTATACATTCGATCTACATTTTTTACTTCAAAAATAATTTTAAATTTATTAGAAAAACATTATACTGACCAATAAAAAAAACAAAGGTTAATTTATAAAAAAAATGGAAAAACTAATACTATTTTTTAAAAATCTACAAATAAATTTAGATTCTGAGAGTAGAGTCGCTTTATAATTGTGCTGGAAATTGTCACATAATATAGGTAAAAATTTGTCATAATGAAAGGAGCTTTAGTTTAAAATGCATCCCTTATCTGCTAATTAATGGTATGAAGCCCATGGAAAATAAAAACAGTAAAATGGTATTTCTTAAGTATTTATGGTATAAGTAATGTATTCTGAAAGCCCATAAAAAATGCTTTAATTTGGTATATCGCATGATGCATTTTGTTGAAAAATGTGAAAGTTATAAGCGTTTTAATATTTGACTAAGATTTAAGCTAGGAACACTACAAATAAACTAAGCGTACACTAGACCGATAAAATAAACCACACACGCGTGCTAAAGATGTGGTGTAGCGTATGTTAGATAAGAATTCACTGCGCTCACAAACGCGTAATGCAACATGTGTTCATCTTTCTTCGCATAGTTATGCTCTAAAATCAATCAATCAATAATGTGATTTATTATTCGCACACTGTCGGTATAAATATAACGAATGCTCTTCGTTAAAAATTAGAAAGGTTGTATCTAAACTAAATAAAAGTAGACTACGATTATCCAACAAAATTCGTACATTCAATCGACAAAACCACACGCGTGCTAAAGATGTGGTGAAGCGTATGTTAGATAAGAATTCACTGCGCTCACAAACGCGTAATGCAACATGTGTTAATCTTTCTTCGCATAATTATGCTCTAAAATCAATCAATAATTTGATTTATTCTTCGCACACTGTCGGTATAATTTTTAACGAATGCCCTTCGTTAAAAATTAGAAAGGTTGTATCCAAACTAAATAAAAGTAGACTACGATTATCAAACAAAACTCTTACATTTAATCGACATTTTTCACTTGAAAAATAATTTAAAATTTATTAGAAAAATATTATACTGACCTATACTACTGACCCATAAAAAGTAAAAAATATATATTAATTTTCGACAGTTTTATTTAACTATGACATTTTAAAATGTTAAAAACCATATTCTACCTTTGTGAATATAAAATTTTGAAGAAATTATATATAAACTCATCACGTTAATTATTGGTATTTTTTGAAACTAGATAAAAGTTGACTGACCTCACATAAAAGCGGATTTTGGAAAAATAAAAATATATTTATTTTTAAAACCTAGCCTATTTTACCCACAAAGAGTATAGCTTCAAATCTTGTATATTCGATCAACATTTTTCACTTCAAAAATAATTTAAAATTTATTAGAAAAACATTATACTGACCTATACTACTGACCCATAAAAAGTAAAAAATATATATTAATTTTCGACAGTTTTCTTCAACTATGAAATTTTAAAATGTAAAAAATCATATTTTACCTTTGTGAATATAAAATATTGAAAAAATATTATATAAATTAAGAACGTTAATTATCATTGGTATTTTTTGAAACTAGATAAAACTTGACTGACCTCACATAAAAGCAGATTTTGGAAAAATGAAAATATATTTATTTGTATAACCTAGCCTATGTTAACCACAAAGAGTATACCTTTCCAATGATACCATTTTCATTTATTTATTTTTTAAAAAAAGACAGATTATGCTTCAACAAAAAGGTGGTCCGTAATTTTTTCAAAAATTTAGACAAAATTTTTTGAAGTAATGTCCATTTATTAAAATTTTTTAAAACTTTTGCAAAAATAAATTATTCTAGAGTATGTAGCAAACGATAAGCTTTCTAATGATATATATATCATGAAAAAGAAATATTGAAAAACAGTTTAATTCTTTCTTCAAATCAAACAAGTAAAAATTTTCAAAAAGTAGTATTGGTAGTAGTAGTATTATTATTATTATTATTATATATTACATAAACATTTCAACCAATCATATAGTTTTTATGAAATAAAACTGCAATTTCAAAGTTAAATTTTTTGAACTTTTAGGTAGAATTTTTGAAATGTGGCTTTCAATATGTATGTAAAATATTTTTTGAAAATTTTTATTTTAAGTATATTTTTTAAGCATTTTACGATTTACACATTTAAATATATAATAAGGCTGGCAAGTTTGGCGAGTTGTCTCCTCGGAGGTCTTGTTTAAAGAATATTTTTCGATTCTTTGATTACAGAATTTTATTTTGATTATTTGATAAAATTAATTATTTAATATCGTGAAAAAATTAATAACTTATCTAACATCCTCTCCCCGAATGAGGTATATCAAATCTTACATCTAGCAAAATATGAACTGATAGGTTGGAGATGAATTATCGCGGTATACAGGTTGTAGATGAACCATCGTCTCCCCGAATGAGGTATATCAAATCTTACATCTAGCAGAATGTGAACAGAAAGTTGAATATTGTCTCCCTAGTTATTTGTACATGGAATAGAAACCATCGTAGTATACAGGTTGAAGATGAATCATCGTAGTATAAAGGTTAGAGATGAATCATCGTAGTATACAGGTTAGAGATGAATCATCGTAGTATACAGGTTAGAGATGAATCATTGTAGTATACAGGTTGGAGATGAATCATTGTAGTATATAGTTTGGAGATGAATCATCGTAGAATACAGGTTGGAGAAGAATCATCGTAATATACGGGTTGGAGATAACACGCAAGTTGTCTACCCGCGTTCAACCGTACAGGTTATGAGAATATATCATTACATATTAGAGAAGAGTTTTCTAAACTCTTTATACTGAAAAAATATTTCTTCAAATATATTACTGTTTTGTTTAAAATACCTATACTTTGCAATTTGGACGATTTTAAATATTATATTTGTCAAATAATCAAAATAAAATTCTGTGATCAAAGAATCGAAAAATATTCTTTAAAAAATCAAAAAATATCAAACTTTCTGTTCATATTTTGCTACCTCATAGCTTCAATACTTATTGAGAAAAATTGATTAAAACACATATTTTGATCTATTTATCTTCTCTTTAGAAATTTATATGCAGTAAACAATAATAAAAATAATATTTATCCAAAACATATTTTTTTCGAATCAAATTCTAAATCAAACCCGCACTTAAATTTTGGATGATTATTCAAAAGAAGTAAAAAACTAATGTTAATTTATAAAAAACCAAAAACTAAAATGATTTTATAAAAATCTAAAAATAAATAGTGGACTACGATTATCCAACAAAACTTGTACATTCGATCTACATTTTTCACTTCAAAAATAATTTTAAATTTATTAGAAAAACATTATACTGACCAATAAAAAAACGAAGGTTAATTTATAAAAAAATGGAAAAACTAATACTATTTTATAAAAATCTACAAATAAATTTAGATTCTGAGAGTAGAGTCGCTTTATAATTGTGCTGGAAATTGTCACATAATATAGGTAAAAATTTGTCCTAATGAAAGGAGCTTTAGTTTAAAATGCATCCCTTATCTGCTAATTAATGGTATGAAGCCCATGGAAAATAAAAACAGTAAAAGGTATTTCTTAAGTACTTGTGATATAAGTAATGTATTCTGAAAGCCCATAAAAAATGCTTTAATTTGGTATATCGCATGATGCATTTTGTTGAGAAATGTGAAAGTTATAAGCGTTTTAATATTTGACTAAGATTTAAGCTAGGAACACTACAAATAAACTAAGCGTACACTAGCCCGATAAAATAAACCACACACGCGTGCTAAAGATGTGGTGAAGCGTATGTGAGATAAGAATTCACTGCGCTCACAAACGCGTAATGCAACATGTGTTAATCTTTCTTCGCATAATTATGCTCTAAAATCAATCAATAATGTGATTTATTCTTCGCACACTGTCGGTATAAATATAACGAATGCTCTTCGTTAAAAATTAGAAAGGTTGTATCTAAACTAAATAAAAGTAGACTACGATTATCAAACAAAATTCCTACATTCAATCGACAAAACCACACACGCGTGCTAAAGATGTGGTGAAGCGTATGTGAGATAAGAATTCACTGCGCTCACAAACGCGTAATGGAACAACATGTGTTAATCTTTCTTCGCATAATTATGCTCTAAAATCAATCAATAATGTGATTTATTCTTCGCACACTGTCGGTATAATTTTTAACGAATGCCCTTCGTTAAAAATGAGAAAGGTTGTATCTAAACTAAATAAAAGTAGACTACGATTATCAAACAAAACTCTTACATTTAATCGACATTTTTCACTTGAAAAATAATTTAAAATTTATTAGAAAAATATTATACTGACCTATACTACTGACCCATAAAAAAGTAAAAAATATATATTAATTTTCGACAGTTTTATTTAACTATGACATTTTAAAATGTTAAAAACCATATTCTACCTTTGTGAATATAAAATTTTGAAGAAATAATATATAAACTCATCACGTTAATTATTGGTATTTTTTGAAACTAGATAAAAGTTGACTGACCTCACATAAAAGCGGATTTTGGAAAAATAAAAATATATTTATTTGTAAAACCTAGCCTATTTTACCCACAAAGAGTATAGCTTTAAATCTTGTACATTCGATCAACATTTTTCACTTCAAAAATAATTTAAAATTTATTAGAAAAACATTATACTGACCTATACTACTGACCCATAAAAAGTAAAAATATATATTAATTTTCGACAGTTTTCTTCAACTATGAAATTTTAAAATGTAAAAAATCATATTTTACCTTTGTGAATATAAAATATTGAAAAAATATTATATAAATTAAGAACGTTAATTATTATTGGTATTTTTTGAAACTAGATAAAACTTGACTGACCTCACATAAAAGCAGATTTTGGAAAAATGAAAATATATTTATTTGTATAACCTAGCCTATGTTAACCACAAAGAGTATACCTTTCCAATGATACCATTTTCATTTATTTATTTTTTTAAAAAAGACAGATTATGCTTCAACAAAAAGGTGGTCCGTAATTTTTTCAAAAATTTAGACAAAATTTTTTGAAGTAATGTCCATTTATTAAAATTTTTTAAAACTTTTGCAAAAATAAATTATTCTAGAGTATGTAGCAAACGATAAGCTTTCTAATGATATATATATCATGAAAAAGAAATATTGAAAAACAGTTTAATTCTTTCTTCAAATCAAACAAGTAAAAATTTTCAAAAAGTAGTATTGGTAGTAGTAGTATTATTATTATTATCTATATTATAATAAGCTAGCGTCTGTGTGTGTGTCTGTGTGTCGCTGGAAGCATTCTGATTGGTTGAATTTATTATATGTTTTGTGTGTAAGTTTATATGGTGTGATGAGTTTGTATGTGTGTTTGTCGCTTGAAGCATTCTGATTGGTTGAAATTATTTATATATGTTTTGTGTATATATGTCTTTGAAGCATTCTGATTGGTTGAAATACCTTTTGTATGTATTTTATATGGTGTAATAGAAAAATACACAGAAAAGGTACAAATATTCTAAAAACTGACCACCACACCATATAACACTATTAGCAACTCAAAATACACATTACATAGAATCCTATGTTTCGAGCGTAGCCTAAACAATAAAAACTAGCCGGTCCCGTGGTCGTTTCTCGCTGCGCTCGAAACATAGGATTCTGGGTAGTGTGTATATTGAGTTGCTAATTCAAATTCGCTTCGCTCAAAATGAGCTAATTTTAATTACAAGTAAGAATGTTTTCGTTAACCACTAATAAAGTGTAGAGAGAGGATTACTACGGAAGGTGATAACTTGTGAAAGAAAACAAAGAACAGAATTATGTATGTGATACAGATGAAAGCTAAGCACATAAATAATGGAAAACATACGTAAAAGAGTTAAATCAACTACAAAGTCACCTCAAGCACTCATTTCGAATGTAGGATTCAGTGAAGCAGCAGTTAAACTTCCAAAAACCAGACTATTTAAAGGACAATAAGAAGTGAGTTTCACAGATGAATATACAAAACTAGCCGGTCCCGTGGTCGTTTCTTATTTATTACATAATAAGCTAGCGTGTGTGTGTGTGTCTGTGTGTCGCTGGAAGCATTCTTATTGGTTGAAATTATTTATATATATGTGTTTTGTGTGTATTTTTATATGGTGTGATGAGTTTATATGTGTGTATGTGTTTGAAGCATTCTGATTGGTTGAAATTATTTATATATTTTATATGTGTGATGAGTTCATATATCTGTAGTGTGAGTGTCGCTTGAAGCATTCTGATTGGTTGAAATATCTTTTGTATGTATTTTTATATGGTGTAATAGAAAAATACACAGAAAAGATACAATTATTCTAAAAAGTGACCACCATACCATATAACACTATTAGCAAATCAAAATACACACTACAAGAATTCTATCTTTCGAGCGTAGCCTAAACAAAAAAAAACTAGCCGGTCCCGTGGTCGTTTTGAGCGAAGCGAATTTTAATTAGCAACTCAATATACACACTACCAAGAATCCTATGTTTCGAGCGCAGCGAGAAACACTGTTTCGAGCGAAGCGAGAAACGACCACGGGACCGGCTAGTTATTATATATTACATAAACATTTCAACCAATCATATAGTTTTTATGAAATAAAACTGCAATTTCAAAGTTAAATTTTTTGAACTTTTAGGTAGAATTTTTGAAATGTGGCTTTCAATATGTATGTAAAATATTTTTTGAAAATTTTTATTTTAAGTATATTTTTTAAGCATTTTACGATTTACACATTTAAATATATAATAAGGCTGGCAAGTTTGGCGAGTTGTCTCTCCGGAGGTCTTGTTTAAAGAATATTTTTCGATTCTTTGATTACAGAATTTTATTTTGATTATTTGATAAAATTAATTATTTAATATCGTGAAAAAATTAATAACTTATCTAACATCCTCTCCCCGAATGAGGTATATCAAATCTTACATCTAGCAAAATATGAACTGATAGGTTGGAGATGAATTATCGCGGTATACAGGTTGTAGATGAACCATCGTCTCCCCGAATGAGGTATATCAAATCTTACATCTAGCAGAATGTGAACAGAAAGTTGAATATTGTCTCCCTAGTTATTTGTACATGGAATAGAAACCATCGTAGTATACAGGTTGAAGATGAATCATCGTAGTATAAAGGTTAGAGATGAATCATCGTAGTATACAGGTTAGAGATGAATCATCGTAGTATACAGGTTAGAGATGAATCATTGTAGTATATAGTTTGGAGATGAATCATTGTAGTATATAGTTTGGAGATGAATCATCGTAGAATACAGGTTGGAGAAGAATCATCGTAATATACGGGTTGGAGATAACACGCAAGTTGTCTACCCGCGTTCAACCGTACAGGTTATGAGAATATATCATTACATATTAGAGAAGAGTTTTCTAAACTCTTTATACTGAAAAAATATTTCTTCAAATATATTACTGTTTTGTTTAAAATACCTATACTTTGCAATTTGGACGATTTTAAATATTATATTTGTCAAATAATCAAAATAAAATTCTGTGATCAAAGAATCGAAAAATATTCTTTAAAAAATCAAAAAATATCAAACTTTCTGTTCATATTTTGCTACCTCATAGCTTCAATACTTATTGAGAAAAATTGATTAAAACACATATTTTGATCTATTTATCTTCTCTTTAGAAATTTATATGCAGTAAACAATAATAAAAATAATATTTATCCAAAACATATTTTTTTCGAATCAAATTCTAAATCAAACCCGCACTTAAATTTTGGATGATTATTCAAAAAAGTAAAAAACTAATGTTAATTTATAAAAAACCAAAAACTAAAATGATTTTATAAAAATCTAAAAATAAATAGTGGACTACGATTATCCAACAAAACTTGTACATTCGATCTACATTTTTCACTTCAAAAATAATTTTAAATTTATTAGAAAAACATTATACTGACCAATAAAAAAACGAAGGTTAATTTATAAAAAAATGGAAAAACTAATACTATTTTATAAAAATCTACAAATAAATTTAGATTCTGAGAGTAGAGTCGCTTTATAATTGTGCTGGAAATTGTCACATAATATAGGTAAAAATTTGTCCTAATGAAAGGAGCTTTAGTTTAAAATGCATCCCTTATCTGCTAATTAATGGTATGAAGCCCATGGAAAATAAAAACAGTAAAAGGTATTTCTTAAGTACTTGTGATATAAGTAATGTATTCTGAAAGCCCATAAAAAATGCTTTAATTTGGTATATCGCATGATGCATTTTGTTGAGAAATGTGAAAGTTATAAGCGTTTTAATATTTGACTAAGATTTAAGCTAGGAACACTACAAATAAACTAAGCGTACACTAGCCCGATAAAATAAACCACACACGCGTGCTAAAGATGTGGTGAAGCGTATGTGAGATAAGAATTCACTGCGCTCACAAACGCGTAATGCAACATGTGTTAATCTTTCTTCGCATAATTATGCTCTAAAATCAATCAATAATGTGATTTATTCTTCGCACACTGTCGGTATAAATATAACGAATGCTCTTCGTTAAAAATTAGAAAGGTTGTATCTAAACTAAATAAAAGTAGACTACGATTATCAAACAAAATTCCTACATTCAATCGACAAAACCACACACGCGTGCTAAAGATGTGGTGAAGCGTATGTGAGATAAGAATTCACTGCGCTCACAAACGCGTAATGGAACAACATGTGTTAATCTTTCTTCGCATAATTATGCTCTAAAATCAATCAATAATGTGATTTATTCTTCGCACACTGTCGGTATAATTTTTAACGAATGCCCTTCGTTAAAAATGAGAAAGGTTGTATCTAAACTAAATAAAAGTAGACTACGATTATCAAACAAAACTCTTACATTTAATCGACATTTTTCACTTGAAAAATAATTTAAAATTTATTAGAAAAATATTATACTGACCTATACTACTGACCCATAAAAAGTAAAAAATATATATTAATTTTCGACAGTTTTATTTAACTATGACATTTTAAAATGTTAAAAACCATATTCTACCTTTGTGAATATAAAATTTTGAAGAAATAATATATAAACTCATCACGTTAATTATTGGTATTTTTTGAAACTAGATAAAAGTTGACTGACCTCACATAAAAGCGGATTTTGGAAAAATAAAAATATATTTATTTGTAAAACCTAGCCTATTTTACCCACAAAGAGTATAGCTTTAAATCTTGTACATTCGATCAACATTTTTCACTTCAAAAATAATTTAAAATTTATTAGAAAAACATTATACTGACCTATACTACTGACCCATAAAAAGTAAAAATATATATTAATTTTCGACAGTTTTCTTCAACTATGAAATTTTAAAATGTAAAAAATCATATTTTACCTTTGTGAATATAAAATATTGAAAAATATTATATAAATTAAGAACGTTAATTATTATTGGTATTTTTTGAAACTAGATAAAACTTGACTGACCTCACATAAAAGCAGATTTTGGAAAAATGAAAATATATTTATTTGTATAACCTAGCCTATGTTAACCACAAAGAGTATACCTTTCCAATGATACCATTTTCATTTATTTTTTTTTTTAAAAAAGACAGATTATGCTTCAACAAAAAGGTGGTCCGTAATTTTTTCAAAAATTTAGACAAAATTTTTTGAAGTAATGTCCATTTATTAAAATTTTTTAAAACTTTTGCAAAAATAAATTATTCTAGAGTATGTAGCAAACGATAAGCTTTCTAATGATATATATATCATGAAAAAGAAATATTGAAAAACAGTTTAATTCTTTCTTCAAATCAAACAAGTAAAAATTTTCAAAAAGTAGTATTGGTAGTAGTAGTAGTAGTAGTAGTATTATTATTATTATCTTTATCTATATTATAATAAGCTAGCGTCTGTGTGTGTGTGTGTCGCTGGAAGCATTCTCATTGGTTGAAATTATTTATATATGTTTTGTGTGTATTTTTATATGGTGTGATGAGTAAATTTATGAAGCATTCTGATTGGTTGAAATTATTATATGTTTTGTATGTATTTTTATATGTGTGATGAGTTCATATATCTGTAGTGTGAGGGTTGCTTGAAGCATTCTGATTGGTTGAAATATCTTTTTTTCATATGGTGTAATAGAAAAATACACAGAAAAGATACAATTATTCTAAAAAGTGACCACCATACCATATAACACTATTAGCAACTCAAAATACACATTACCCAGAATCCTATCTTTCGAGCGTAGTCTAAACAAAAAAAAAACTAGCCGGTCCCGTGGTCGTTTTGAACGAAGCGAATTTGAATTAGCAACTCAATATACACACTACCCAGAATCCTATGTTTCGAGCGCAGCGAGAAACACTGTTTCGAGCGAAGCGAGAAACGACCACGGGACCGGCTAGTCTATATTATAATAAGCTAGCGTCTGTGTGTCTGTCTGTCGCTGGAAGCATTCTGATTGGTTGAAATTATTTATATATCTTTTGTGTGTGTTTTTATATGTGTGATGAGTTTATATGTGTGTATGTGTTTGAAGCATTCTGATTGGTTGAAATTATTTATATATGTTTTTTGTATGTATTTTTATATGTGTGATGAGTTCATATATCTGTAGTGTGAGTGTCGCTTGAAGCATTCTGATTGGTTGAAATATCTTTTGTATGTATTTTTATATGGTGTAATAGAAAAATACACAGAAAAGGTACAAATATTCTAAAAACTGACCACCACACCATATAACACTATTAGCAACTCAAAATACACACTACCCAGAATCCTATGTTTCGAGCGCAGCCTAAACAATAAAAACTAGCCGGTCCCGTGGTCGTTTTGAGCGAAGCGAATTTGAATTAGCAACTCAATATACACACTACCCAGAATCCTATGTTTCGAGCGCAGCGAGAAACACTGTTTCGAGCGAAGCGAGAAACGACCACGGGACCGGCTAGTTATTATATATTACATAAACATTTCAACCAATCATATAGTTTTTATGAAATAAAACTGCAATTTCAAAGTTAAATTTTTTGAACTTTTAGGTAGAATTTTTGAAATGTGGCTTTCAATATGTATGTAAAATATTTTTTGAAAATTTTTATTTTAAGTATATTTTTTAAGCATTTTACGATTTACACATTTAAATATATAATAAGGCTGGCAAGTTTGGCGAGTTGTCTCCCCGGAGGTCTTGCCAGACCTCTGATATATTGCTTTTTCTACAAAATTTCCTCAAGATGTTACTCGTAGTTTATCACTGGTGGTTTCAATGGTTTAATTTATTGCATCAGGATAATTAAGTTTCATGAATAAGGAACCTAGAATATCTTTTTTCTGGTCGTCCATAGATTAAATGTGTATTGTTTCGGAGTTCAATATTCAGCTAAAAAGGAAAATATCGACAAGAAGTTTTTACCGCGATCAATGAAGTCTTAGAATTTTGCGAAAATGGTGAAATCTTTGGATCCGAAAATGATGAAATCTTTGGATCCCCTCATGAATTATTTTGAAATGTTGGAATTAACTGAAAAATGCAGTCCATTTCTCCCAAAGCTTATTTCTGCGTTTGGAAATACAGTAGACGGAACATCATGTTACTTATCTTCAAAAATATGTACTGAATAAGTTCAACAAATGGTAGAAAAAAACGCATAAACGTGTATTGTGTGAAATATGCGATTATTATAATATTCTTACTTAGTGACAAAAATAAAAAGAAAGCCCACTCAAATTATATTTCTTAGTTATTCCGAATAGCACTTCAAAATCTGATCGAATTTTTGTTTTGACCTAATTTTGTTACAAATAAAAGAAATAATTTAAATCCAGAAAAGGTAGAAAATTTGATTATTATTCACGATAACAATAATTTGATTCGAGATTTTTCTCAATAAATTTCTTTTTTTGTTTGAATTTATAAAACTATACTTCAATGTTATAAAACTGTTCTCCGATTCTCCCCGTTCCTCGAGGAGAGCAAATTGAAAAACACCATCCCCTACCCGAAATCTAAAATATATAAATTCTTATTCTAAAAATTTTTCTTCTATGCTATGTAATTGCTACTATGAATCTATAAATGCACTCTATATCTATTAATCAAATATTTATCCTGTCGATAAAATGGCAGATACTACGTTTTTTCCTTCATAAAATACAGTCAAACTCGCTTTAATGTCCTTCTCTATAAACGGCTATCTGTCTATAACGACCACCTTCCATTTTATCCTGATTAAGCTTATTTAACCTTGATTAGGCGATTCACACTTTTATTGTTTCACTTGAGTGGTCTCTTAATACAGATTTGTCTGTATGCCTTTTTGAAAATCCTGCGTTTGTTCCTTGTGACGAAAAATACCGGAATGTTTTCAAAAAACCTATGTTATCCTCAAAAACACTAGCCTCGATATCCGCTTTGCTGAAGCTTTATTTTTTTTTATCATTTAAGGCTTTTATTTCCAAATTTTCTTTAAAAATGTATTGGAAAATGAGCAAAAATCGTCAAAAAAAAATCAAATTTTTCTATCTTTATTTATTACCATGCACAAATTACCATGATATTTAATGCAACATCGACAAGCTTATAAAGAATATCATGTATCTTTTCGTTTATAAAGTCAGTGAAAGAAAATAATCTAGCTGTTTCTAATTTGAATGTGATTTTTAAAAATGATATTTCTAATATTACAACAATGACTTAGAATCAAATTTTGAAGGCGAATTTTTGAAAATTGTTTAATTTGCGAATAATTTGAAAATAATACGTGAACCACAGATTCGGATGAATTTATTTTTCGAAAAATAATTCTATTTAATAGAGTCAACTTTCCCAAATGTTTCCACAGCTTTACGAATATTTTATAGCAGAGTATGTATGCATTCATCATCATCAAAGTGCCGTATCAATTTGGACGTGGGCAACCATGGAGAACCAGAGTTTGTTTTCTAGTTTACCATGGTTAGTCTTGGAGATATTACGTGGTGAGGTCTCCAGTTCTATTTCACCCCGTAATTGTAAGCTACGGACATAGCCTTTGTCTAATTTGACTAACTGCAAGGCAGCAGTAACTAGGCTTATTTGAAGGCGCCCTTACTCGCCTTGTAACGACATCGTCTTGAACATGGAGCATTTTATCTTGTAGAAAGGAGTCAGCCAATCTACTACTCCGTCTCGTTATGTCATCGCTGTTTGTTCGCGGCTGCTTATTCATCAAACTAAGCTTGCTTATGACGCAGCTAACCACCATATCAATGGCCGTTCAACTATCCACAACCTACGGACCCGCTCTCTAGCTGTTCCAGCTCAGTTGAGAAATTTATTAGTTTGAGTATGTAAAAGGCAGGTTTATTTGGGAATCAGTAGTATTGGCCATTTTTTTTTGAAGAATTGGTATAAACCTTTATCGATTCATTATATTTATTTAGAATAATTAAAAAAATTATTTTATTAAATTTATAATAATTTGAATAGCTAAATTATTTATCCAAATTACCAAAAACTTTTAACTACTGAAATATGTAAAAGTATAAGCTTTTATAAAAAAAACCAATTTTAGTTTTTTGAATTTATGGGTATTTTATAATGTAATTTTAAATTGGATTTTTTTCAAATTTTTTAACTTAAAATAAGATAAATAATAGCCAAGATATAATTATATATAAAACATAGACATATAACTAAGCGTACACTGTGTGAAAGACAAGTTTCGGCTATTGAATTCTCATCAGTTCCACTCAAGTCTTCAAACTATGAAGTTTGAACTGACGTCTAGCGACTGTGCGTGAGGATCAACCAAGTAGCCGTCAACACTTAGCTTTGATGATCATTATCTACTTATGTATTGAATGTACCGTTACGATCTCAATCAATGCCGTAGTAGTAGTAGAGCACATTTCTCAGGGTTCTAGGAAAAAAAGGCATGTGGAAAAAAAGGCCTTTCCTACATCATACCACTTTGCAGCAAAAGATAATTACAGTGGCGTCACGCTGACATCGCTAAGCTGGCAATTTCAAAGTTGTTGCAAATCATATTGCAGTGGCATACTACTGCTACATCGCTCCTAAGGCATACAAAACCTCTCTGCAGCAATAAACAGACTTTTTGCCCGCATGCAACATCAATACAAATTTTAGAGTTTCAAAAAATAAAGCAAACAAATTTACATACAACATATCTTCATATATCTAAAATTTTCAAAAAAAATTATTTCAATTTTTCTTACACATCAAAATAAAAAAATCCATTATATATCTTTTCAAATGTTATTTTATAAAATATCTATTAAAAAAATGAAATATATACATAATATCAAACTTTTTACTTTTAATTAATTAAATATGGTAAATTAGTATAACTTTATAATAAATTGCAACATATTTTTACCACTATAAAATTTTCAACTATATCTAAAAGATGAAATAAAACTTTATTAATTTTGAAATTATTAACAAACAGTCTATAGAAAAAGGAATATGATTGTCGTTAATTTTTAAAAAATTAATTTCATCAAACTCATTTCCTTCTATTTGAAGACTTTTAGACTTCATTATTAATGAAGAAACTTTTTTTAAATAGGAAAGAAAAATTTTTGTTTCTTTTAAAAACTTTTCTTCATCTTCTTTTGAAGCCGCTAATCTTTTCCCACATTCAATTAGGTCAATTTATTTTCTTATTTTTGTTTATTCTTTTTTAAAAAATTCAAGAACTTCCCAAATATTTGGGTGCTCAACGGGTAATGAACTTCGTAAGCTTAAATATAAGAAAAAATGCATAACTTTTTTTGACATATAATAAATATTACCCATTATGCCAACCCTCGCAGTGATTATTAGTTCTAACTTTTCTATCAAAAACATTCCATATATTTGGAAGAAAGCACTTTAACCATGTTTTTTTCAAAATAGTTAAAAAAATCTTTCAAAAAAATTTTTTTCTTCTGGTAAAACTTTAATTCTTCTATAAATAATATCAACCTAAACACATAAATTATTAATGCTCAATAAAAGTCCAAATAAAACGTTAACTTTTACTTGATTTGGAGGAAGAAACGCAAAAGACAAAATTAGTCTTACTGTAAATCGAAAAGTTTCATTCTTACAGTATTTAGTTTTAAACCCATAGTTCACTAAATTTTTATATATTGATGACGTATAATGAAAAAAACAACCGTGATATTCACTGTTGGGATAAGCCTAATAAATAAGTAAATATAAAAAAACTAATGAATTAATAGATTACTATCTTGGCTGCGTTGATTATTGAAATTACAAAGTCTCCATTTATGTATTTAACATTCTTTACTCCTGCCTGTTTTAATTGTTCAAAAATTTTTCTGGAAAAAATCTACCATATTATCAAATATAATTCAGTAAAATATCTTACAGATAAGAACATTCTTTTTTATCTGGCAAAAGGCTATACAAAATAGGTAATTAGTAGGAATGTTCCATCCACAAAATTTCATTTATGTGGGATACCATCAAACAATAGCTAAAAACACTTAACATAAAATGGATGATATGGAAATCAAAAGTTACGTACCTCAAAACATTTGCATAAAAACAAAGAAGCCTATTCTTTTGTCTCAGTTTTAATTTATATAATTTCTAATTTTTTACCTTTACACACTTTACTAGTTTGAAGTGTGCATAACATTGTTGCTGTAAGAATTCATAAATAAAAAGAAAAAATCTTACTTTCTTTTTTTTTATAATATGTGAAACCTCCAATTATTTGTACCATTTCACACAGAAAAATAAGATTAACAATGAAAAATAGAATGAAGTAAAATAAACAAAACAGAACCAAACAAATGAAGTAGTGAAAACAAGATGATTTGTGAAAACAGGATTTGTATATACTTACTCATACACCGAAAAATTATAGCTAATCCCAAAATTTGCAACTTTTTCAATTTGTTATTATACTTTTTACAATCCTTAGAAACTACACTAATTGATTTTATTTCCTACTTGTTTCCTGCCTTAGAAGTTCTAATGCATGTGTTAGTAGTGGTGTAGTAGTAGCTACTAACACGACACTGCAATATGATTTGCAACAACTGCAATTATCAGCTTAGCGATGTCAGCATAACGCTTCTCTAATTATCTTTTGCTCCAAAGTGCTATGATGAAGAAAAAGCCTTTTTTTTTCCACAGGTTACCATTTCTCAGCATATATTGCTGGTAGTAATGATATACTTATTGTAAAAAGAGATTCACAATATTTTTCGCCTTACAATAAGAATATACGTATATTTGTGTATATGCAGAGAGAGAGACGCACATCTAAAGGGGCATTATTTATTCTAAAGGGGCCTCCTGGGTTTGCAAAATGGTTTTCGCTTCCCCAATAAAAAATTTTACGTGCTAACTTAATATCTCGTGAACCAAAATACTTTGAGATTGTACCTCCCTGGTTTATTGGCATTTACAAAATTATGGTTCGAAGAGATATCTGCATATGAATCCGTATCGCTATTGGTATTGGCTAAAATTCTAGAATCGATACATCCCTAATATTTAAAACTATCATTATGGCATCAAACATAAGGTGGCCTATGGCTCATAACAATTGGATAAATTTTGAATATCTTAATAGCCCCTAACTTTTGAGGGAACAAAAATGTGAAGTCGTTTTGTTTTTCCTTCAATTAAAACAGATTGGTAAGTTTTTTTTCTCATGAAAAAATTGTATTTATTCTTATTCATTTTTTTAAATTTTCTCATGAAGTAACTAATTAGGCACATGTATTTAAATCTAATGAAAAATTGTCATATTTTGCTCTCTACTTCTTTAATCAGAAATTTTAATTCCTTATCGCAGTCGAAACTTGTGTGATAAATCTGAGAAAAGTATTCGCTTGAAATGTCATTAAAATGAATTGTAAAATGCTGGATTTTGCGATTCTCTTTCTATTTTTGAAAGTGCATGGAAGATATGAAAAGGGAAATAATTGATATGCTCGAACAATGCCATTTTTAAGAAGTATGAGCGTGAAACGATAGCAGTGATCAATTGGATCTTTCAGTACCCGTTTGTGCTTTCTGCTAATTTGCATGGAGGTGATTTGGTAGTGAATTATCCCTATGATGAGTCAAATGATGGACGAAATCACTACACCGCTTCTCCTGATGACGCTGTTTTTAGGTATTCATTAATATTTCTTTATAAACCAGTCGAACACTAATTTGTTCAAACTCTGATTCTAACATTATCATATAAACTATTTTTTATTGATGAAATTCAGCTTGATAAGAGGATATGTGATTCGTTGTTAAACTAAATCTCTCAATCAGAAGCCTAAATTTCCCTTTTTGATGTGATGAGGTAACGTAGTGCCTGGATATATAACATCACTAGAGGTCATTAGAAATCTAGTTATGTCAATCCATTTTGCAAAACACGCACATTTTACGGTCTCGTCTTCACATATAATAATCCCAGCATGCTTGGACACACTAAACTTTCATTATATTAAAACAATATAAAAGATGTTTTTTTCATATTAAGAAAAGGCCTCAACGCTCGTCTAAAACTACTTTATGGCCTATTCCAGGGTTTTTCAAGAGCTCTTTACGTTTATTTCGCAATTTCCTTCATATTCGTTTTTCTAAAAGCGATAATATTTAAATCATACGAATAGATCATACATAAATTTGTTTTTAATGAATTGCATGTAGAGCAAAACGTAGCTTTTGCTATGGGTCACAGTAAAAGAAGTTTGAAAAGCACTGGCCTATTCAATCGTACCACAAAAAGGTGGGAAAGACGAACCTACGCCATTAAATTTTCCCTATGATAATAATTAGTCATATTTTATATCAAAAACTTCTTACAATCGAACTTAACTAATATTTTGTATTCACAATTGCGCTTTGTGATATTTTTAAAATATATGAGCTTATTTAGAAGGAACCGAGAAGGTTTGGAGAATGCATTCGTTTTTTAATATTATCGAAAACTTGTGTACTCAAATCGTGATTCGTGATGCCACGTACTAAATTGCCCAGATTATGTAATAATTAACTCATCCTCGACTCTTCCACATCTGAGCTAGTGTATTAAAACACATTTTAAAAAAGAGGACCAGATGTCATTGTATTTCACATGTTGATTTCAAAGATATAGATAGTTGCTGCACGTAAATGCAAAACTTCTTTAATTTAGTGGGAGTAAATTTTACTTTTTAATTTTAAATACTAACACAAAAGGTGAGCGCTTCTCCTTCCTCGCCTTTACGTAACGTTATTGTTAAGTTAGTTTATTAGTTAGCTATTAAGTTAATTTCTTAGTTAACTTCTCTGTTTAGTTAGCTTTAATAAACTGGGCTGCAAATTCACCCAGAACCTCAATAGAATGCATATAAGTGATTGCTTATCATTTTATTTTTACTCTAGGTCTTTGGCTTTATCCTACTCGAATCAACATCCCAAAATAAGTGATCCAAATAGGCCTGTGTGCGATACCTTTCAGGACAAGTTCGCAAATGGCATAACTAACGGTGCAGAATGGTATTCTCTTTCTGGCGGTAAGGGATTTTGTTAATCAATTTTAGCATTCATTTATTAAAGAACTTTTGCCTCTCTTTATACGAGCCCCTTTTTAAGTGATCTGATTTTCGATAATCGCCAATCTTTTAATACCATCGATTTTCAATTCATTTTTGCAATAATATTTTTCCATCACTAAATTTATTTCCAAATGTTTGATTGTTAAGTATAATTTGTATTTTGAGATCATCTTCTGAAGTCGTTCATTATTGCATATGAGCCAGTCTACATTTTTCATACGAATGATCATAAAACTGGCTCTTACCAATCAATTTGCGTAAAGCATTACGAGATAAAGGCTACTGTTCCCAGGCTTATCAATTCAAAAATTGAACGGATTCTATTAGATCAGCGGTTCTCAACAGGGGAGGAATTCCCTCTTGGCGGAATTTAACTTATCCTAAAGAGGAAAAACTACAAACCGACCAACTAAAACTGAGGAGATGAAAAGAGATAAAACTATCAACATTTTGAAATCAAGCGGCATTTTTATTTGTTATTAAATTTGTATATATGCCCACTATAAAAATATTCTACGCAGTATAACAGGTTGTCTCCAGTAGTCTTGTAATAACAAAGGAAGAAATATGAAGATTTTCGTTTTTATATTGTGGTTATTTTGAATGTAAACCTTGATAAAACTTTTTCAAATATAAAATTTAAAGCAGTGTAAGAAATTTTTAATTTTGCCATTATTTAAAAGCTGAACTTTTTTCAATTGATTTAAAACAAAATTTAACAAAATGAGCACTCATTTTTTAGATGTGGTATTTTATGTGTTTGGATTTGAAGATTAGGATTAGATTGTTGTAGCTGAAAAAGATGTTATGGTAGAAAAAATTGGGGTGATTTTCTGATTCAGAGTCCAGAAATTATACAAAACAAGTATTATTTTTAGTTATAATTTTGTTGCCAGTGTAATTAAAATATCAATTTTTGCCCAACACAAGTAGAATGATAAATAGAATCGACTTATTTCTTAAATAATTTGTGAATTCCTCGCATTGGTATGAAAGGCAGTTTCAAAGGTACACTTTTATCGTATCAAACACGAACACCATTTTCCCTTCTTTTTGAACATAAAAAGTTTTAATAGGTTAATTTTTAATTAATATTTTTAAGATTCTCAATTTTATTTTCAGGTATGCAAGATTTTAACTATTTAGCGTCAAACGCATTTGAGCTAACCCTGGAATTGAGCTGTGAAAAGTTTCCTAATCAAAGCCTTCTTTCACGGTATTGGGCAGATAATAAGGATTCTCTCATAAATTTCATCTGGCAAGTGTGTCTCTTCTTAACTTCATTTTTAATCCAAGTTTTCTCGGCATTATTAATTATGCCCAATGTTCATGTTTTTAAGTTTTTGCTCAAAGAAAGGGCTTTTGTAAAATGGCATGTTAAGAGTTATGTTTTTAATCTTGGAAATCAAGATATACGAAGTCATAAACATCGAGTTCTGACTTCAAATAACTTTTTCCTTAAATTTCTGCGCGGAACTTATAAATTTTTCTAAATCCTTCTCGCCAGGAGAACAGTGCACGCGATAGTTAATTAGTATTTTAGTTTATATTATTTTGTTAGATGTACAAATACCACCGTCAGACAAAGTACTATACTCGAATTAACTATAGCGACACTTGATCAATTGATAAGGTTAAGATTTTGCATTATTGCTTGAATAGTAAAAAAACTGTAAATGTAAGCACTCAAAAATTTTTATTTTGTAATATAATATTTCATCACATTTTACTCTCGTTTATACTTTTATGAGTGAACTTTAAAAATTGTTATCGCATATTGAATTTCCAAAAACATCGATAGTTATTCGTCAAAGAACATTCACATCTATTTAAGTTTTCATTCTTTCAGCAAATAAGCTTCTTTTATAAGTAGCGTGATAATATTATTAAACCCACCCCTTTTTGATAATTTCAGGCAGATTTTCAAAAAAATGCTAGAAATGGTAAATATATGTGTATGTAAATGTTACAATTATTGTTTTTTCATAACATTCAAAATTTCGTTAAAACAGCTATTTCTTTTTCTCTTAAAAAGTATACCACTAATTTGATTCTATTCTGCAGATAACTGTTCATCTTATTAGAACATTTTTTATATTTTATTATGTTACTATAATCTATTTTTTGCTTTTATAGACTCATATTGGCATAAAGGGCGTAGTGACTGACAAAAAATTTCCTAAGCTTCACATTCCGAATGCTGTTATCTCCGTCAAGAATTTGACAAGTTCTCAAAACATTGAGCATAATGTTATTTCTTGTAATTTTTTAAGTTTATACCTCTTGAAATTAAATCCAAGTATATTTTCATCACTTCAAAAAGTTGAAGACACAATTTCTGCTGAAAATATTGCCTAAAGAAATATATAATAAGTTGGATTAATACATAAGATGATGATCTTATTTAACCCGCTAACGCCCATGTCGACTATAGTCGACTTTACAAAAATAAAATCGTTTGCGTTTATCAAAGCTCTTTAATACAAATCTTCTGCTTTACATTAGATATCGTCTGATTATTCTGGTCGTTAACGGGTTAAGAAGATCTTTCGACAACCAAATTATTTAATTCATGTGTTAAGAAGAAAAAGAAAGTTTTATGTCAACGAATACAATGATGGAATTTAATGTTTCGTAGTTTAACTGTACACAATGTATATTATTCGCAGAGAAATATCTCTAATCTAGTAATTTCAAAGAAATTTTACTAATATATATTATTGCAGGTGGCTATTTTTTTACAAGGTGGTGCAACACCTCAATTCATCCAGTAATTCCATGCGTGGAGAGTACCAATCTTAAGCGATTTTTGTGACCAACACGCATGGGTTACTCTGGTTACCCGCTTTAAATTTTGTGCGAGCTTTAATATGAAATTTGTATATGCAGAGGAGTTCAATCTCAAAGATAAGTGTGTTCAATGCATTACAATTTTGATATAAAGGAATGGATATATGTCCATATGTGCAACACAAGCACATATTCAAGTTCCACTGCAATTGGATGTTCCTTCATACAATAGATATTTCTCGTGCTGTTTGTTTTTCTAAAAGATTATTCTCAGTTTTTTTCAGTGAAAAACAGTTAGCACATAGGATTTTTTAAAATCAATTTCTCCCTTAGTTTTCCATTTGTTTCAAAAAATTGAATAAAACAGAAAATACTTTCTATTTATAATCCAATCGTAAAGTAAAAAGCATACAAACTTTTTTCTTCAATATTCTAGAAAATGAATCCAATGAATAACGCAATTGTAGCAAATATTTTCTACATTGCTTGTTCATTGAATGCTGGATTGTTGTGAGTTTCATACTGAACGTTTGTGTGGTTGGTGAGAGTCGATTTTTGAGACTCATTTTGCTTAAATAAGCGCTCAAGTTGTCTTTTCAGTAGGGACAAAATTGTTCATATTTTTATGTTTAATATTAAGTCCTGTTCGTAAACTTAAACCTTAATTTTGGGTGAACAATTCACAAATATTTGTTAACCTCTAGTGCTTCGTGGTACTGAGTATAGGAATGCTATAATGAAGATATTCACGCATGTTATGCTGGCCAGCTTCGTCGTCAGACTCTGAATACACAGGGTGGGGCAAAACAGATTTTAATGAGACCTCAACAAATCTATATCATGCAAAGGAGTTTCAAAGGGCAAAATAAATTCCAGAGAGAGGGGGGTCAGTCCTCCTTGCTGCCCCTTATCAATGGGCCTGCGCTGACCCCAAAAGAGAATGCGACTTTTTGTTAAGATCGTATTTATCTCTACTTAATTTTCTTTTTGTAATTTTTGAATAATTCTTCACTGTATTGGGGTATTTTCTATTCTTTTAGTGAATATATTCTTCCATGGTTTGTTTTTTCATTTGATTTCTACGAGACACTGTCTAGATTTTTAACTAAGTATAAATTTCCTTAAACATTTGGTTAGGATATCACTATGAAAATGTTTGCCCCCTTTATTAATCACTTTCCTTTTTTTTAATAAATCTTCTAAAATGTGTGATTGGTGTTGTATAATATTTATATATAAAGTTTACTGTAAAGTAAGAAATTTTTGCAAGGAATTTAATTTCACAAACATATAATATTTCTAAATTAAATTCTGTCAACCGAAATTCTAGAGTTTCAGGTTTATTTAAATGAATTTTTATAGAAAAAAATTATTTGCAAAACAAAATCAAACTAAAAAAAGTAATATAATATCTTTCATATATAAAATTAAAAAGCACTCAATTTCAATAAATTCGTGATTAACAAGTAAAAAACTTACTTTGTTAGGATAGATATCTAAAATTTTAGAAATGCATATTCGCAAATTTATTGTTTGAATCATAACCCAAGAAACTACTCATAACGTGCATCTCGAAATTCCCTCCTTCCTTCCAGTGGCGTGACATTTTTACCGTTTCCCGTAATCGGTCAAAATATAATAGATAGAGAACTTAAGGATTCATTTTATAATCTATAATGTTATATGCCTTACTTTATTTTATAGCAAATACATCATCATTTTAGGTCATCATGATCACATGATTGTAATTTAAGTATTTCTCGAACTCAAAAAAAGCTGAAGACACTATACTTCATTGCTTTAATCACTTTATTTTGATTTGAAAAACAGTTTTATAAGAACTATGGGAAGTCAAAAACACGAACTATAAATGTGATCATTGAAATATTTTTTTACGATAATGATTGTGTGAATGAGTTAATTAAAAACAAAAAACGATTTTTTGACATTATTTTCGGCAAATATCAAAGAAGCGCTAAAACCGATTTCCAAATGCTGAATCTCATATTTTTGTTAATTGTATTTTCAATTACCCGGATCCTCGTTACAAGGGTATTCCTATAATGTTTTTCAAATAAGAAAATGATTGCAAACAAAACTAATTTACCAGACTTGGAAAGAAGTGATAATTGTAATAGTCAGAATGTTCAACTTTCTTCTTCAAGCAAATTGAAAAACAGTTATAAAAACCTACATTATCAACGCCAATCAAAATGAATGCAAGAAATGGATACATATGAAATTTTACCAGATGCAAAAAGCTATATTTTGATTTCATGTAAGAAGAGGAAAGAAATTACCGCTTTTATGTAGTTTTTGAAAAAATATCTAACAATACCATCTAATTTTATCAAAATTTGAGATAATTTTTGGTTTAGGAGCACATTTTATACTTAAAAAATGAATTTAGATTGATAAAAAGTTGAATTTGAAATTGTCTTTCGTGAAAATATTAAGTTATTTAAACTAAATATAAAAAAAAGCTTTAAAAATGTGTTTTAATTTGAAGTTCGTATACACTAAGATGGCATTGCTTCGAAGTCGGATAAGTCGAAAATTCGCTTGTGTTGGTGTTTATTTCTGCTTTTCCTGAATACGCACTTTACATGTTGGAATCCACGCTAATCAAAACAATATTGCTCTTTTTAAAAACCCCGTCCCTCGCCGACAAATCTCTATATGGCGAATTCTAACTTTGCCTATTGAAAAAATCGCCTCAAATTTTCGAATTCTGATGTCTCAGGCTTCGCTAGTGAAGAAGTTTTTAGTCTGTCTCCTCAACTTCAACGCCATGGGATTTCAATGTCTTTCAATAATTTTAATTTAACATGCCTGAATTTTATCCTATCACCAGCCCATTCTCTTCGGGGAATACATCTCAGCTCCCGACTCTTTAAATCACTCCCCGCAATTTCTGATATGTAGTAATGCACTCACTCTTCTCTTATTGAGATATGATGACTTATTTGATTTAGTAAATTGTTGAATTTATAGTATTTATATAATCGTAGAGTTTATTCCTTTTTTGAAGTAAGATGTTCTTTTACAGCATTAAACGTCAAAAGATTTATGAGATATACTTTTGAAAAAATAAATTATCCAACTATTTTTGCTCCCACCTCTTTTTGTGAAGAAAAAGTATACTTCTCACAAAAATTCAAACTATTTCAGTTTTCTACCTATTATTATGTCTGCGATATATTGTTTACCATGCTTTAAGCATATTATTATTTTGCAAATTCATAATGACTGTTTTGATGAAAGTAGAGGCAGTTTGTAAAATGAATATATTTATTTAATATCCGAATATAGAATTCATAGTATAATTTTTTAGCGTATAAAGGAGATTATTGGAGACTTCTTACGCCTGGAAAGTATGAAGTGACAGCATCAGCTCCGAACTACAAACCCAAAAAGAAAATAGTAACTGTGGAACCCTTCCAGATAGGCAAGTTAGCTAAAATTGTCAACTTTGATTTGGAGCGTGATTTTTCTTTAATTCATCCTGAAATTTATCGTTCATCACATTTGTTGTCTAAATTGCAACAACTCTCTAGAGACCGTTTGAAGGACTACCATGAAGATAAACAAGATGCTCCGCATTCCAATAATTTTGACGTAGATCGTGAAGTAAACTTTTTTTTATAAAATTAATTTCTTCATTCGCTTATTTAAGAAATGAGTAAAACATTACCCATTTTGGCTTTTTTTAAATATATTTAAATGATTTATCTCTCAAAGGGCAAGTGTTGCCTTTTCCATGTCTCGGAAACATTTATTAGATATATTTGCATAGCCGATCCAAAAATTTGAGAGGTTGAACATATGAGACGACCTGTGATAGTTTCATTGATCAACACAAAAAATAAGCAAGAATGATTTTTTTTATAGAAAATAAGTTACACTGATTACAAATTTATTAATTTTTTTTTATCTATTCATACAGTTTTTTAGAATTTTATTCAAAAAAAATAAATTTTCCGTGTATATAGTGTTAGTATCATTCTAAAAATAATTTATATCACATTTTAGTAGAGTTTTTTCAAATAGATTTATTTTTACTCTTTTATAATTTATAATTACTATTTATTTTTGTTTTATTTAAAGTATTTTTATAAAAGTATAGTTTTACGTTTAAAGTTATAAAAAAAATTGTTTTTTATTGGTTCAAAATTAATTTTTGCTTTTATTATAATTTCTAAAATGTCTAACTTAAAAAAAGAAGATCGTGTATTAATCTTGAGCGTACATTTGGCCGAACGGACCTTTAGCTAAATGGACATTTTACCGAAAAGTTGATATAGTGTGACAATTTTTGTAGTCGTTGCTTTACTTCCAGTTAGTTTGCAAGCGTATGCTCTCTGCAACGTAATTTTTATTTTCTTTTATTATTCAAATCATTCAGACAATTGTTATTTTTGTTCAACAAATATTTTTGAGTATAATAAAAAATCGAGACGAAATTTTTTTATACTAATCTTACTTCAGCTCTAAGATCCGTTTTTCACTCAATTAATCTTCCAATATCTTTTCTCCAAAAAATAAATAACTTATTGAGTCTGAAAACAGTATGAATAACACAGATTCAACTAAATCAATATTTTCTTCCTTTTGTTCAGATAATAATAATATATTTAATTTGATCACTCAAGAAGAATTAAATCTTTAATGAGATTTATATTTAACAAAGCAACAGTCATAACTTTTAGCTTCGCACTTAAAAAAGGGAATCCTTTAAAAAAACGGCTATAACAAATTCTAGAAAACGAAACAAGGACTTTTTGTTATTTGAAAGGAAAGATACCCTTTGCTATTATAAAAATGTAGTTGACTTACTTGATCTCTTGGATTAAGAATTTTTTGTTGCACAATGGTAATGTTTATCCAAGTATGCGAATATCTCATTCTGTGCACTTGAAAGAAAGTTATGAACGTGTGAAACTTATTTTAACTTCTATCAATTTTGAAACCTACAAATGGAATACTTGTGAGCACTTAAAAATAATTCGACTTTTGATCAGCATGCAGGCTGCTTATACAGAATTTTGTTGTCTTCTTTTCTATTGGGATAGCCAAGCAGTAACACAACATAATAAACAAAAATTGTGATAAAAAATATTGTTTGAACCATGAAAATTTTACTCACTTTTCTTCATATTCGACTTCAATCAATGATAAATTTTGTCAAAGCTTATAGTTGACTAATTTATTTCCAAAATTTAGTTCTGCAAAACTTAAGGAAAGAACTTTTATTTGATCTCAAATAATAAAAAGTTTTGAAAGATATAGCAATTTGAACAAGTTATAGAGGAAAAAGAATTAAAGGCATGGAAAGAATTTAAATTTGAATGTAAAAACTTTCCTAGTAACCAAAAAGCAATTGACTATAGAAAAATGTTATGCAATATGATTGAAGATTTTGAAAAATTAGGATTTCGAATGTCCTTAAATATTCACTTTTATCACTCTCATCTTGGTTTTTTCTTCCAAATTTAGAAGAAGTGAATGATGAATATGATGGGAGATTTCTTCAAGATTTTTAAAAAATAGAAAGACATTATCAAGGTAAATGGAATCCAATAATGATGAGGTATTTTTGTTGGAGGCTTAAACTTAACTCAAATAATTGAGGTTATTAGCTCTATAACCTTAAACAAATACTCAAATAAATATTAATGAACAAAATTTTAAACAAACAATTACTGATAGCAAAAATCTGTACGTGATAGGAAAAACGGTTTCCAATTTTCAAATTCACGACATCAAATTTAATAGAAATATCATTTTGTATTTTTGCCCCAATTTTTTTTAATTTATAGACGTGTTTTAGTCACTAATCGCTTAAATATAACTTTTTAACATTTACCTGTGTTAATATTTGTATTTATTCCGGGAAGAAATGATTAGTAAATATGGAGGCAGATGATAATCCTGAAGAAAAAAAATTCGATGATTATAACGAAAAATTTGTGAACATGTATTCAAAATACACAAACATAAACTACTAATTAACATTGTTTTAATTAACAACCTAACTTTTTAATTTACTCGCTTATTTTTAAGCAGTTGAGTTACTAAACTATAAGTATTTTCGAGTTTTTTTCCCGGATTTCCGCACTCTGGATTATATTAACAGAACTCATAAAATACCAACCTTCCTTAAATGATAGTTTTACATATAAAATAGAATCTGAATTTGATTTGATATTATATATATACCTAGCATTTTTAAAGGTTAGAATATTGTAGGCATCAAGCAAGAGGATATTTTCTTACCGAGGTAGTAAAGTGTATGTGAACACAAGTAAGTTACCATTTGTAATAGAGTTAAACTTAGATTTAATAAATTTTTCAATGAATATTTATGCTAAAGTAGGTAGCATATTCAAGTTAAGTATAATGTTTTACACATCATGATTGGAGCTAGGAGGCATGTTAAGATGGCATTTTTGCGCATTGTTCCTTGTACTCCTACCTTGCAAAATCTCGCTAAAAATCAGATGAACGCGACCTGTACTCCCATTCATCATGTGTGGTTTTACGCAGAGAAACGTGCATGATGTTCAACAGTAAAATGTGCAAAACTCTTGGAAGGATTTCTGTTTTTATCTCTAAATCAGACTTTATATATAATAACTATTAATAAAATTTTGACAAGAATTATATCATATGCGGCTTCTTCATTGTACTTTTCATGTTTTAGATATCACACATTTTAAAAGGTATTCCTAGTGGTGACTACAGAGAATATTCTAGATATTAAATGCAAAGTTGCCATTCTACAACACTCTCATTCCAGGGCAAATAATTCTCCTTTATTTGTTCCAAAATGCTTCAGCTTTATATTCTTTGCCTTTATTCACAAGCAAAAGTTATGCGTTTTTATACTAACATCGTATTTAATGTCATTTTTGTTGTGAACCAGCCTTTACTCGTTATCGTAGTATATTTTTTAAAATTTTATATATGTGGAATAAATTTTTTTGCTGTTTTATTTTCATCATCCCGATTTCCAGTGCGTATCATGGAGACATGAGTAAAGTTATCTAGATGCGCACTTTGAAAGATATTGAGCTTCGATCTCTGTACTCAAGTTTATCTCTCATCTCCTGCCAACACGTGTCTTTTGAATGCAAATAAATTAATATTTTTGAAAGCATTTGACAGTGCAAAAATGCCAAGGATTTGACGGTGTTTGGCGAAACAACTGTAATTTATGTGATTTGTACAAATACACCTACCGACAAAGAATATGGCGTGCTGGTGGGAGAGGGGGTGGGTTAAAAAGATGTTTTTTTAAAATATATTTGACCAAAATTCAGTTAATGAAATTAAATAATTTCAAATTATACGTAAAAATTTTTAATATGCACACAACTGTAGTCCTTCAATCATTATATAATAGAAAGTCTTTATAACGAAATTTCTTGTATAAAGAAAAATGCATTCCTCTTCCTTTCAGGATTTATTTGATTAGAAATGATTTATTTTTAAGTAACTATCAATTTAACGAAATCCTCGTCACAACGAAAAGAAAAACCAGTCCCTAGAAAACACCTTTGTTTTGATAGAAAAAACATATTCATTCTTTTCTACACAAAAACAATTTTTTTCATAATTTTCTCAAGTTATCTCATATGAATTCAATTTTTTACTGTCTTTTGCGTGAAAACTGTGATATGTTTATTCTTTAGTTCAGATAAAAAGATAGAAGAGCTACTTTAATTATTTTTTTCTGCTAAAGCTTACAATACCTGATACATGTCTTCAATATAAAATGTCGATAGATGCAGGGTAATATCAAAATTGATAAGCCAAAATTGTTCGCTTCATCTTTTGTTTTCAAAGATCTTTCCGCTTTTACATAATTTCTATTGAACAACATTGGTAAAAACTAGCATTCCACCTTTTCCTTATTGATATTTTAAAGATTTTAAGTTTGGTGTGAAAGGAAATACTTTCACTTGTCAAATGACGGCTGGGATAACATCTAGGAATGAGTTAAACGACGCTCCATTTCAATAAATTTGGCCGATTTGGATTTTATATCTTTTTAAATATATTTTTTATAATGCAAATATATATAAAAAAGGGCATCCTTAAAACAAATCCACATATAACAAATCGTTTTTGGTCGACTACAGCCTACTTTTAATATGGAGGTTAAGGGATAGAAATAGTAATGAAGTGATTCTTCAATTTTGTATTTATAAAAAAGGAAAATGAACTTAAAAAGCTATAATATATGTATCGGCCAAAATCATTGGGGCAGAATTATGAAAAAATGGATCATGAATTTGCATTAAGTACACTCTAACCTTTAAAGATCTTGAATATGCTTGCCCTATTCTCTAAAAATAACGATTTTATTTAAACTTTTTTTTTGCTAATAAAATTTCTTGTATTCGATGATGCCTACCAAATATGATCGAAAATTTATGGAATTTCATAGCTTCTTAAACTTTCTATTCACGTGAATGATAAAAAATATATCCTAGCATGAAGATCGTGCATACATAAGCCCGAAAATCTGTCCAAATATAAAAGTCAATTTTCCTTTTTTGCGAGTGTTATAGTTTTTGTAATTAGAAAATTAAATCAAAAACTAGATGGAAAATTAATATTGTTGAAGACTGTGTACCTGCCATCACGGTTTAGATCAGTTGGAGTGGCGTATCAAAACAAAAATGGATAAGGCTGTGTTGCATTTTTGTATTAAATCACAAATAAATATTGAATACGAGTATTATGGACCTTATTGCTATCTTTTTATCCTATAGTTTTGCACACCTATATTTTTTTTATATTATCGACTATGTTGATTTCATTTATCGACTCAGTTTTGGCAATAAGGCTGTAACATTGTGTGGGAGTGTCAATCAAATTTGCGATTCTTTAAAAAACCAAGCCTCACATATTTTTGATTAAAATCGTTATAAATTGGCTTTATAATTAAAAAAAATAATAAAAATCCATTTTGATTTATAAACCTTTGATTTTGCTTTTATAAAGTTTACAACTCACCGTATGTATTATATATTAGATTCACTCTTAATTTTTTTATTTTTATAGAGTTTCGAACCCATAACGCTTTCTATATCTATCATTTTATAGATAAAAATGACTTATTGTTTGAAAATCGGCAATCTCCTAAAATATCCCCCTTTGAAAAAAGGTTCTTAAAATAATTTTTAGCACTAAATTGACGATGATAATTTCATTTTTGGAATCCGGTATAAAAATGCATGAACGTGTCAATCAAATTAGTGATGTATGCCTAAACATTCTATTTTTTTGCAGGAAGTCATTTCTGTTAAATTTTTTTGTACAATCGTTATTTATTTGTTATATGGAAGCCTAAAAAAATTCTATCCCTATCGAAGCAAAAAATTCCATCGTAAGGAAATCGAAGGACAAATTTTCGCCGCTTGACCGTTGTACAAATGTCTTTTTTCAATATATTTTGCCTTGTTATACTTCCTTATCTGAATGTCAACATCTCGTAGTCATGTTGAATTTGAAATATAAAAAGGATATATAAATCTCTTGATTTAAATATAAAAGTTGGAAAAAGAATGAAATGAAAAGTGTACCAAGAGACAAAACGTACAATAAATTTGTATTAAAGAATGAGAGAAGAACGTTAAATGATAACCAGTAATCAATAGAAAAAGTCATAATAACTCTTAATGCCCCTCTGTTATGTATAGTCACTATAATACCCCTTTCAAGAGCTGCTTAAATTTGAGAAGGAGTTATCTATCGACAATGAAGAACTACCATTTTCAAATAAACTACGAAGTGGTGTAATAATCGAATACAGTGGGTTCGACTAAAGAAGGACCACTCAATATTCTGGCAAATTAAAAAAAATTTTAATGTTCAAATCAATTTTATTAGATACCTCGATTCCGACTCTTAACTTAATAAATATCCAAAGTGCTATCTGTTCACTGAAAATACAGGACACGTTGCTAATAAAAGAGCCCAAGATCATCGAGAAGATTATTTTCAATAGGAGAGCTCTGAGATCTGGTTAATTCTCTTGAGAATATATAATTGAAAAAGGTTTTTTCACTTTGAGAGTCCGAAAAATAAATTTCAGATAAAAGTAAGGCTACCTAGGGAGGATCACCATAGAATCCACAGCAAAATTAGACGCTACTTAGTGTAAAAGAAATGATGTGTAGCCAAGAGAATGCTTTTCCTGTCTACATTCTACATACGTGACTCAAAGCTCTCTCTTTAGTTAATATACTCAGATAAGGATAAACTAAGCCACGCGATTCGAACTAAAGAGGTTGATCTAGTTAGGGTAGAAGTTAGCAATCTTTTTTAACGTGTCATTATAACAAATTTTTATAAAAATTTTACCTTTATATCAATTAATTATTTATCATTGAATAAATTATAATATATTACCAATCTATGGGGTTAATTTTGGAAAATTAAAATTTGAAAGTTTTTACGGAACACTCAGGTCGTCTTGGGTAGGGGGATTTGGTCCTATTCTTATACATCGATAGATTCATTAATTGTATCGAGAAGAGGGAAAAATATATTATTGATTTGACTAAAATATATAGATGCTAATGTAATGACGAATTAACTGCATATTGGCCATTGACATACAGTATACATTTCTTAAAAATAACATCATAATCAAATAGAAAAAGGCTGATTTGCTACGAAAATTATTCAAAAATGTTAAAAATCAATTTGAGCACAATTATCCATGGGTAAATAGTAACCGTAACTTAAAACTGGACTAGTAAAAATATTTTCGGAATCAAATCGAGCATAGTCGACTTACTGCGTATGGATAATTTTATTCTGAAAAATAATGTTTGGCGTTAAGTCACCTTTGAAAGCTAAATAACTGATAGCTGAGATATTTTGAGTGAATTAAACATCAGAAGCTAATTTATTAAATAAATCAAAACAGTATTTAGCAAAAAAATGAAGTAAGTTGAATTTATCTTCCACTTTTTATATTTTACATTGATTAGCATGTTTGATTGATTTTTTTGACACATTTGATTGATTTTCATAAAAATAAATGACATCGTCAGATTAGTTGTCAATTATTTAGTGGGTTCATGGGAAAATTTTGTAAAAATATCTTTATATTTTGGCAAAAAAAGCTTCCCGCCCCTGTTACTGAGGATTCAAAAATAGGCCTACAGGAATAGAGTTAAAACACAATACACTAAACCTCCAAAATCCCGCAGGACTAATTCTCTGGGACAAATTTAAAGTCATCTCTGCAAGAAAATGTAAAAAATAGCCACATTAATAATTTGATTATTTAAAAATTTAAAGGTCTACAGGGATAGGGGTAGACCACGCCCCTCTAATGTAAATTTAACTCACGTATTTACATTATACCTAATGTAAATGTACTCTAATGTAGTTTAACTCACGCCCCTCTAATTTAAATCAGAAGAGTTGTATTAAAAAGTATTAATGAACGCAGACGATTTTATTTTTCTAAAGTCGATAACCGGTTAAGAAGATTTTGTTAACAACCAAATTACTACTGTGTTTTTTGCTCAGATTTTCATTCATGAATAGCATAAAACTTGTCCCGCCCATTTTGTCCATGAAGGGATTTTGTTATCTGCGAATTTTGTCCTATAGCAGATTTTGTCCTAGTACCGATATTGCAACAAACTAAAAGTTAACAAAGCACACGGTTTTTTAGTTGTTTTTAAAAAATATATTAATTATACATTTTGGAAATGTAAAGATTTTTGTCCGGTTTTATATACTATACAATAGGTAAAGGTAGTGTGGTGTGTTTTCATCGAGAAGATACAATTGCGTCGCTTGTATCGAACTATGAGGAAAGTAGGCTCGATGTAGGATCGAACCCAAGACCTTGAGTAATCTTTCTAACCAACTTTACTCACGCCCTCTATTTTAAGAGATGCATACAATTTGTACAAACCCACAAATCAATATATTAGTTTTTTAAATTATGGTTCTAACAATCAAAATAGGTATTGATAAGAAGTATTTTATTGTTATGCAGTGAACCTTAGTCAAACGTTTATTTTAGTGAATTTCACTGCTAAGAATATTGTATATTTTTTTCTCACTATCTCTTTGAAAGCTCTCCGTCACGATATCTGTCCAACAGGGACCACTTTGGGAATCATTGCTCCAGATTATCCAGAATTTTAAGTCCATTATTTAGATTATCCAAAAAAAGTAAATATAAGTAAAAACTGTTATAGATCCTGCCAAATTTTGAAAAACGAAAACAGACGGCATTAAGTAATTTTATATAAAAGTAACCTAAAATCAAGAAATAGACTGCGTCAGTTAAAACGTACACTATGGGTTAAAATAGGTAGGATAATAATTGGAGTTTAAAACTGATTTTTCAATCAAATTTAATAATTAAAAAATTCGGATACGAGAATATTAGATCTGGAGACTGCATATCGAACACCTGAAAATTCGGATAATGGCTATTCTATTAAACAGAATGAAAGCACATATGTTAAAGACAGTAAGTAAGATATTTAAAGAGCGCTCAAGCTAATTTAATTGTTAAGATTTTAAGAGCGCTCTACTGGGGTAGTAAGCACGTGTGAAATTTTGTGGTTGTAAGCGGCAGCCAGTAAAAGGTATTCACCAGCCCAGGCGCCTAGGGCGTAACGAATAAGTTGTTTGAAGAGCTGCATTCCATTAGCAACTCTTTTGTTTGATCCCAAGTATACGTTTTATTATGCTTTCTATAGAAGGCAAAATCAATACAAAGTGCACGAATTATTGCACTTAACATAGCATATTTATTTAAGCAAAATAGAGGTCGATGCCTGTAAAATTTGCCTCTTGATACTATTAAATAATAAAATATAATACTCTAGACTGCCAAAATGAATCTACTTTGATTTTAAAATCGTTGACTGAAAGAGATTTAATAACTTCACGCGACAAGGAATTCCAATCAGCAAAGCCTCTTTGAGTTAGATAAGTTTGAGGATAGTTGTTTTTAAAACTTTCAGATTTAAACTTTGCAGAAAACGCAGGCAAAACATCTTTTATTATCATATTCTTCTTTTTTGTTCATTTTAAGGCTTTTCATGAGTGAAAATTACACGGATTTATGTTCCTAGCTTTTTTAAGCTAACTAACAGTAGTATAAGTTTTGGAGAAATAAGTCGTGTTAATGCACTTAATTAAAAATATTTTATTCGTTTTAAAATCAAACATATTTGATTAATTGACTTAAAACAATCCAACTAAGAAACTAATTAACTACATGAACATATAACTATAGTTTTATATATAGTATTTAATATTATACTGCTGTAATCAAATATTTTTTAATGTGACATTTACTTTATTTAATACAAAAAAGCATAAATGTTCTTAATATTTTTAAATAGTGAAGTAAAATTATATAAGAATACAAACTGCTTTCAGCAATTGAGAACAAATTCAGGTTTTACCTGATAAGAAAGTCACACATTTAGAGATGCTTCCACGTAGCAGCTATGGAGCACCTTGGGCCGAGCTACATTATCACAAAAATTAAATTTAATAGAAGAATTTGAAGTTAAGAAGGGCCTTCTACCTGGAATAAGAAGTCAAACTTATAATAAAAAATTATTGGTAGGGCGGAGTCTGGGAAATGAAAAAAACAAATGATGAAAGATGAGAAATGTTAACAAAAAATAGGAAGAGAGAAGTAGATGAAGGAGTTTATAAGCACAAAGATTTGCGTTGTTATGAGCAGCATTTCTTACTTTAATTTGGCACAAAGCATGTAGGTACGTAGATATATACAGTAGTATATATTCCTTAAAGTAACAATTTCTGGGTAAGTTACTGCTTCACATCCTCACAGAAAAACACGCACCCATAGGCATAGATTATACTGATCTATACAACTTACGAAACAATATGAGACGTTGATATTAGTGATGGTAATTAACCATGTTTTCGTTAACCGTTTAATTAATGGCATATTATTATTATTATTATTATTATCTTTTAACCGATTAATTTGGGGAAAATTTTTAGTGCCTGGATATACACAAGATTAAACGTCAAGAAATCGGAAAAAAAATCAAACGCAATTTGATTAGAACATTATTAGAAGCATCATACCATGGAATAAGACTGTGCAATTCCGTTTTTAAAAAAACATGATATACATAGTATTACAATAGTTTAAAAGTATTTAAATTATTCTGAATTACTAGGCGTTTTGCGAGTTGGATTAACCGGTGAATTACTGTTGGATTGAGGTGAATTAGGCAGCCTTATTCACTAGTTAATTTTAACAAAATCACTAGTTGATATTGAGGGTCGTTATTAGTCTAATTGCACGGGGTCCAAGTATCATTAAGAGCGCTTCTATACGATCAAAATTAAAATTTATAAAAAAAATTAGGCTCCTTAGATTTGATTCGTCAAAATTTGAGGATATCATTTTTAATATGAAAGCCAGCCCCTAGGAGATTTGGTTACAGCCATGTAAATTGTACCCAAAGATACCGATTGTGATTAATCATTAACCTAACTCCATTAAAAGCATCTTAATGCTGCTGCCAGATATTTAGGTTTTTTTTGAGACTGTTCTGGTTTCCCCTGACACTTCTTGAACGCCTGAGTGAGTAAGTATGAAATTAATCGAGAAGTGAAGAGATAAAGCAAATGTATATTTTGAACAAAAATGCATAATTTCATTTTTTAAAAATCCAAATTAACTGTAGCTAATGCACCTAAGTATTCCAGTATTTTACTTTCATGAAATGATAAGATAGATCAAGTTCGGGCTCGTTTTCTCGTCTTTTCGCAAAAATTATGATGGAATTGGAGTGGGTTCACCACTACAAGAAAGTTGGGAAGGACGTGTTTGGACTGTAAAGATATCACACCACCCCACAAAGAAGAAGAGCTCCAAAATATGAAGGGTTAGAATAACAAGGCGCAGAGTTGGTCGCTCACAGTGATTAGACTGAGTTGCTGTGGGTGCGTGGGTAAGAGAAGTGGTGGATTAGAAAATGTGTTCAATTTGCTGCCACTCGTGTAAGCGATACGTGTATGAAATAGGATAGGAGAGGGAACAACGACGTCACGCATTCAGAAGACAACGGAGAGGAATTAATTGCTGCTAGCAGACATATCCATGTTTTTAACGAAATGTTACCTCCCATCGAGATGGAAAAACAATCAGGGTGTTTGTGCGTCTGCACGCTTTTAGTCTTTTCTGTGCACAGTTGATGATTTATCACGTTTATCACTCTTGACCGATTTTTCCGTAAGTTTATTATTTTTAATCAAACAACACGCTCGATAGGATGTGTTTTTCTTCCATCGCTCGCGATCAATAATCCTTTTGGATTTTGTGAAGAAAATCAAAGTAGCATTAGGAAATATTTTTATTTTCAAGGGCAAATGAACAGCTGACGTAAAAAATCTCCTTAAATATTTTGAATGAGGATTTATAGTGATTTTACATATTTCAATTTTATGCGTTAATTTTTCTTAAAAAATTTAGCAGTTTTGTTACATTCAAGGTATTTCTTTGGTCCCCACAGTCATTTTATTTCTTTGTGGCTGATTTTTACTCTAAGTTTGGAATTAATTTTCAATAACAAAAAATTAAAAACTTAAAAAATTTAGCTTTCAATTAACTTAAACTTTTTCTCGCAACTTATCATTATTTCTTCAAATTTTGTTGCAAATTAAGAAAATAAATTTTAGTGACGTTAAAAAGAAGTTTCTTTTTTATGGTCTTGGAATGAAGATAATTTTTAATATATAGGGAAAATCCAGAGTACATAGACAATTTTTTAAAGAAACTAAGAATAACTGAAAAAAATCAATTTTCTTAAAGTTAAAAGTCAATGCGGGTCTTTTCGTTTAGACGGCCACATCAAGTAATCACCATTTCGTCTGCCTTTTATAGTTAATTATATTTATTTATTAAGTTATTAATTAATTATATATCAATTATATTAATTAGAATTATTAATATTATAGCAGACGAAATGGTTATTACTTGATGTGGCCGTCTAAACGAAAAGACCCGCCAATGCGAACAGTGAAAGCTAATTCATTGCTAAAAGTGAACCTTCAACTAACTGTGAGTGAATTTTGTAATATCCTATAGTATCCAAAGTTTTAATTGATAAAAAATCAAAGAAGCACACCTATATTTTTATTAGCATACATTTTAACTAATTTCAACTTGAATCTACTAACAGTATTCTATTTCTTCAATTTTGATTCCTTATACTTTGTTGAAAAGTTATTTTAGAAATTTTTGGAAGAGAGTAAATTATTCACAAATATGAATATCGGTGACAATTTCAAGAATTATGGTAATAAATTTGATTTTCAAATATATTAAGTAATTAAGACTTTTGAATAAGCGGTAGTGGGATTCAGCCGGTTCGCACCGGTTCGTTAGAACCGTCTCACGGAATTTTGTGAGTTTGGCGAACCGACTAATAATAAGTAATATAATGCATACTGGTAATAAGAGAACAGTGTGAATAATTACAACGATAAAGTAAAGGTAATTTATTGGGAACAACGTTAAAGGATTATAAATTTTCGCTGACAATCAGCTTTTTCAAATAAAAAACCACAATCTTCAGAGCGAGGAGAGTTCTTGTTGTAGTAAACAGTGATATGTGTACCACTGAGTATGAGTGACTTATAATAGTATAGTTGGTGTGTGTGTGTGCAAGTATGTATGAATTATACATGTGACACTTACTCGCATTTTACGAAATGTAGTCGTACAATAGAATTATTCTTATCTATATAGATACTAAACCAAATCATACAACTCTCTCTCATTATTTTTGGAAGGCATTAGCCACTCTAGCGCTGATTTTGACTATTAAAATTTACTCCCCAATTTGCATAATAGTTGACAAAAAATTTTTTAAATGGGCCTATTTTGGAAACATAGGTTAGGATTAGTGTAGATTTAGCATTAGGGTTGTTTTAGTGTTAGCGCAATCGTACATACATTACATATACATTTTTCGACATTCTTGGCACAAACTTTCCTATTTATTTGCATCATTACATGTCTACGTTTACATACTACATACCTATTGACATTAGACACCCATACACTGAAATACTTAAATATCAAAAACAGCGGTATAACCACGTAAAAAACGAAAAAATTAGGTGTGGTTGTTTTTGGTATGCAGACGCCGGCCTCGTTGTAAGGCCTTCCTATATTGTATTTTAGACAGGCTGTGAAGATCATGTCACGAAAGAGGAAAGAAAGCACAGGAAGGAACTTGTACGGAAACAAAGAACTGACTGTGGCGCAGAGAGGCGCTGCAAATTTGAGGGAGCGTGTCAGAATGCGAATCTTGAGCAAGAGTAAGTAAACTTTGAACATTATTCATTCTCTTATTCTAAAGGAGGAATGAGGACGTATTTACGATTATCCAGTTCTGCTGAAAATTGTCGGCAGATATCGTAACTTATTAGGCGCAGATCCTCGATTTTACAGTTCTTTCTCGATCTTGAAATCTCGAAATGTCTTCCTGATACGGAAGATTATTCTCTATTGGGCTTCTTTGTTTTCAACGGAAACCCAAATTTTATTAGTTTTATCAAATCACAAATGTATACCAACTTTATAATACGCACGTATCGCGTGAAGGTAAGGGTAAAAGTACCGTGGGGTGTTTTCATCGAGAAAGCAAAATTGCACCGCTTGTATAAAAAACTATGAAAAAGAAGGCTTGATGCACGACCGAACCCAAGAGCTTAAGTTATCGAAACCAATTATCTAACCAACATTACCATAACGATTTTGCATAAGAATTTGTTTTTATATCAATAAAGATTTTGGAACGAATATTAGAAGATTATGCACATCAACAGAATTTATTAAAGCCGACCTTTCTTAGGTAACACAGACAAAAACTTATGTGACACGATCTCATATCTTCGGTGTTCATTCGGGATTGCTTACCAAACGTGATGGATGTTTCTAAGTATCCCTAAGAGAATCTTAATTAATTACGTTTCTAACTTAATTAGCGGATAGAAAATTCATTGGTAAAGTCGTTTTGGCGATAAAATATTTAATTTTCAACTTACAGGATTTTGGGTGGGAACATCAAACCGATAAATCTGTTATACTTTACATTTAAAAGAGTCAGAACTATTTCCAACTTTTAAAAAGTAGATTCTGGTCAATTCGGAAACGTAGAGTTCGAATATCAAGTTAGTTTAGTTTTTTTGTAAACAAAATTTAAATTAACATTTAAATATCATTAGCTTTTTTTTAGTTTTGAACAACTTTCGAAGCCTTAAAAATCAGAATTAAAAATTTCCTTTTTAGATTTTTTAGCCTGATCAATTTTGTGTGTTTATTATGTCCGTAAGCGTGTGTGTAAAAAATAGGTCATGAAAATTTAGACAAAATATATGAACTTTAGCATGTGCAATGCAAACTATAATAATTTGCTTGTAAAAGATGGATGCATGATTTTCATCATCCCCCATTGGTAAACAGTTCTCACAAAACATATGCTCTGTGCCGCGTTGAGGTGCGAAAAGTCAAGGCTAAGTGCGAAGACGTAGATGGCTCTTGCGAAGGTGGAGCCATCTACTTCTGCTCGACGTTAGCGTTGTATATTACCACACGTAAGACTAGAAAATGAGGTGAAAAAAGTGTGGTAAGTGTAATGAACCAATATGTAAAGTCCATACAAAATATGTATGCCATAATTGTGCATGCTAACATTTCAAGACTGTAAACGTCCGTCATTTTCTTGTTATCTATACGGTGAAAGGAAACTTCCTCCATTTCAAAAAATTCGAAAGAAATGTGAAAGGTATTAAAATAAAGGAAAAATGTCAAAATTTGCACAATCCATGATGATGCAAAAAATTGAATCAAAATAAGCAATCATTAAATTTAAATAAATGAGAGAAATTCCAAAAATTGTATAGAATTACAGAACAAATTTTTTCACATAAATTTGAAGAAAAATTAAAACTTTTTAGATTCGAAAACTTTATCGAGAATTTGAGAAGATTGCTAAGGATTGAATAAAAGGAAGCACCTAACTATAAAGACTGGAGCAATTGTTCTATGGGGACTTTATTTTTTTTTAATTTTTTGTTATATTGGCAAGAAAATTTCAATAATTTTTAAATTTAGGAATTATTGATTAAAATATGTAGTACTTAAAATGAAAAATGGAGTTAAGTAGGGTTGTTTAGGATCTGGCTTTGATTCTCGGTGATCTCGGTTTTGAAATCGATCATTCCTACTCCAATGCTGATATTAAAGTATAAACGGGGCAAGTAGAGTTTTGTGGATGAAAAATATACTCTTTGCTACGTTACCTTACTTTACCAAGATAGACAGTTTTTGAGACAGATTTTTAAGTAATTTTAGAAATAAATTTTATTGAAACTACAACAAAAACACCTTCTAGCACAAAAAGAAAGGCCCCTAACGGCCTTTGCAAAATACATATACACAAAATAAAAAATGACATGAAGATTATAAGAGTTGGAAGAGTGGAGCGTGTCACTTCATCAGCATTTAGGACTTGTCCATTTGTGTTGTGAAGTTGCTGTCGTTGGGTAGCAAGGTGTTGCTCCTTCATCGCTTGCAATTGAGGAGTTGGTAGAAAGAGGATATTCTTGGATATTGTTCACAAATACTTCCATTTTAGGCTTTGTGCAATTAAAAGCGAAGTTGCCCTGGGTTCCAGAAGATACAAAACTTTCGAAGCTAGAAACACTACGATTGGCTACCGTCTACATTGCGCATTTGAGAAAAATTTTAGGAAAAGTTAAATCAGAGGAAAAGAACCGCTCCCAAGAAAAAAATGCAACCGCGCTCAAGTATAACATTTACGAGTTGCAACGTGATGAAGAGAGCGATGACGAATATGTGACAGATAGAGCGATCAGTCAAATAAACATGCTGGTAATACTTTTGAATAAATCCTTCATTCAGGGCATGCCCAGATGTGCATTAAATTGACCACTGACCAGATACTCTATTTTCTAACGAGCATCTTCATAAATACCTTTTTTGGAGATTGTTTAAGGCAGATATCCCGCTTTCTTTTTTAAAAGATGTTTTTTCTCAATAAAATTAAAAAAAAGTTGATTTGATTATACTCATCAAAGTATCCTAGAAGAAGAATAAATAAAAGAAATAATAAAAGAAGAAATTTTTTTTACCATTTATAAAGCAAAATGGTAAAAAAAATTTAGGCTCAAAGGATCACTGATAAATCTAAATTATTAATTTTGAAGTAACTGTGAATATATGGATATTCATAACAAGTACAGGCTCGTTGCCAGAGAGGATACCGAGCCATTTAACGTTGAGTTGCACTACTAAAACGAATATTGTACTTAATCAGTGGTTCTCAACCGCGGCCCTCAACCTCTTGTTTTGCAACGCGCATAGCAAAGTTGCAGAAAAATTAGGCCAGCAATATCATATCAAAACTGTGAAGATTTGGCAAAATTATTGATCTGAATTGTATTTTACATATGTTGTAAAGTAGTTTCAATTATTATATGACATGCTATTAAATTTTGTCTTCACACCATGTGTGAAGTATGGCACTGGCAGATTTAGACAGAGTGCAATCGCCCATCCCCTATTTTTTGAGTATATCAATGCATACCATTTTTTGTTTCGTCCTCTACTGCAAATTTGGTTCTTAATTTGGCTTTTGTTAAAAAAAAAAAGGTTGAGAACCACTGCTTTAGACACTCTACCACCATTAACAAGATATAGGACGTTTTAGAGTGGTCATTACGGAGCTTTGAATTTTGGCTTGGTCCTTTTGGGTACAAGACTTTTAGGCCCAAAAATTAATATATACCATTTTTATTTTTAAATTGTCTTTTTTAAGTCCTAAATTTTTTTTTTCAATTTTATTTTGTATTTTAGAAAGAGCGTTTAGAATTAAAAAAAGACATTTTACAACTTAAAAAAAAAAAATTAGAATTGAAAAAAACGATTTAGAACTAAAAAAGGTTGTAAAAATGGTATATAATATAATTTTAATTGAATTTCATATAAAAAGTAACTAACGTAAGTAAGTTAACTAACGGCAAGAATTATGCATTTTATTATAGCAATTCAGATTTATATGTACAATAAAAATACATAAATATATATAAACTTAAGTTTCGTGATGCCATTTTTCGGAGTGATACCTCGCGGCTCCATTATTTGTAAATAACTAACAAGTTAGTCATTTTTATTAACTAAAGAAATTAGTTAACTATAAAACAGGGCCATCTATTTTTGACATAAAAATCCTATTTTTTGACTTTATAATCCAAATTTTTTTCTTTTTTGTCTTATTGGAAGTATTTTTTGACATAATAGAAAAATTTCCTATATTTGTACAAAATGTTCTTTGTTAATTTTATCATTACAATTCTTTAGTTTTAAAAAGAAAAGAAATTTATTGAGAAATAATACTTGTTTAAAACCATACCTTATGTGATGTCATACATACATATTTATATATATAGTTGATGATTTTCTCACAATATATCATGTGCCATAATAAAGAAATAACTATCTCCATGCTTTCTCTGTTAGTTGTATTAGAACTCTTAACAGGCTGACGTCGTCACATATACGGATGGGTGCCATGACAACGAAATGTTCAAACCAGGCATTTTCTGTTAGCAATGTTTTATCAAAAAATTTCAATGTGTGTCCCCCCCCCCCCCCTCTCTCCCCATTAACTTTTTTCTAGCTACGCTGCTGTATTAAGGACAAAAATTCCTATTTTGGATGTTTATTTAACTTTGAAAATAATCTTTCAAAAGAATTTGAAGTTTTTGGCTCATTTGTAAATGAAAACTTTTGCTAAGTTCAGATATTTTTTAAAATTCCTATTTAATAGTGTATCGGAGTATGCGTGCGTATCTTGATCTAAAATATAGGATATATAGAAAACATAATATATATACAGTAAACTCGGTCTAAACCGGACTCTGAATATACCGGATTTTTGTCTAAACCGGATTATTTTCAACGTCCCAAAACTCTTCTATGCTTTACAATGCATGTTAATCCTGTGTAAACCGAACATCCTCTGTCTATACCGGACAAAAAAATGATATAAGGCTAAGGAAAAGAACAAAAATACAATTAATTGCAGCATAAACAAAAGATTTTTCAACACTTTGAATTTATGTAATAAAAAATGATAATTGAAATTAAACAATGATGTGTATATAGACGTAAGTTCAAATTTGAACAACAATTTTATAGCTTTTTTCCTGAAATTGGATCATATCTTTTTTGCCTCCTTCTAGATCTAAATTATTGAAGCCTTGTACTATATCATTTTGATTTATACATTGTGATTCTGATGAGTTGGTGCCCCCTTTTTTTATATATTTAAACGTGAAAAAATATTTTGCAAACGAATTTTTTCCTTATCATTTTTCTGCATGTGCAAAATTGAAAAAAAAATTTATTTTGATTAATAAGATGTCCCTATTATTTTGGTGTTGTCATTTTAAGTGTGTGATATTTATAGTATTTCAGCATTACAATTGAAATATAATTTCTATATTCATGAATTCTTAGACACAAATTTCTTTTTATAGTTCGGTCTAACTATTAAATGCGAGCCTATACTTTTCTATAGAAATCGCCATTTTTTGACTATTTAACTCGAGCTGCAAAAAAAAATGGCGAATTTTTTCCTTTTCGAAAAAAGAGCCTTAAATTAATGTGGCCCTTAAAGATTTGAAGGTTGTATTGCTGAAAAAAATTTTTTCTCATTATTTTCTTTGCTGCGCATTTAGTCTAACTAAAGTAAGATAAAATTTAAATGGAAATCTACTAAATTGTTTTTTTAAATTTATTTGTGCCTAGTCTTCTCATTTTTTTAAGTCTTTATTTCTAATTTTTGTATCGTATTGGTTTTATTATTAAGTTTTTGTTTTTTCAAGTTAGTTATTATTTTTAAAGTGAGACGGCCTAGAAAAGCAATTGTTCAGATCCCCTGTTAGAAATCTCCTGAAGTAATTAAAGTCTGATTACCTTTAGATAAAAAATTTTTAAAGCTAAAAATAATATATTCATTTCCAATTTATTTTTTTGAAGCAGAAATTTTGATATGAAAGTGAAATTTTTATTGGTGATTCAATTCAAAGATTTACATTATTTTCTCAAATGTTGTTTTTTAAAGATCTTGTTTAAAACCAAAAAAAGTCGATCATGAAAAGTCCCTTTCGCTTCACAATTGATTTTCATTATTTTAATAAGATTAAAATAAGTTGATATTAATATTATTGATAAAAAAATAAAAGAGAATAAATAAAATGGAAAATAAATTGGATAAAATTTAAAAATTTGAGCTTTTTTTATTTTAATTAATTTTTACTCAACTGTTTATATGGCCGCTGATCGGTCCAGCTCGCGTTAAATCAGCTCGCGTTGAATAGTTAGATCCTTTGCAAGATCATTTGATCCTTGAATCAAATTTTTTTTCTAAATGAACCAACCAAAAAATAAACGCATTCGCCGTGAACTTAATCTGAAGTCAAAAATTCAAATAATCAACGAATATCAAACAAAACCACAGCCTTCGCAAAAGATCCTCAGCCGAAAATATGGTGTTGCAACCAGTACGATTTCTGATATTTAAAAAAAAGCTGAATTTTATTTGCAGCACTACAATAATAATGCTAGCATAACAAAGAAAAGATTTGAAAATAATTGTAAATTTGAAAAAGTCAACACCTTGATTTAGGAATGGTTTCAGCATGCTAGAGCCAAAAATTTTCCTCTTTCTGGTTCGATTGTCCAATCAAAAGCCGCATAATTTGCTAAAAATCTGGGTTTTGAGGATTTCAAAGCATCTTCAGGGTGGTTCACTTCTTGGAAATCAAGGTTTTCGGTAAAGTCTTATGCTCTATGTGGTGAAAAAAGTAATGTTGACTGTTCAATAGTTGAAGATTGGTTTTGTCGTTTGAAGGATATAACACAGGGTTTCGAGCTGTGTAACATATTTAATTGCGATGAGACGGCCCTATATTTTCGGGCCATACCTGAAAAAACTCTGGCTGCTAAGCATCAATCAAAAAGCGGTGTGAGTATCCAAAGAACGAGTGACTGTTATGCTCGCTACCAGTGCTACCGGCGAAAAAGTCAAGCCTCTGGTCATTGGCAAATCAAAAAATCCGCGATGTTTCAAAGGAGTCAAAACGGATAGTTTACCTGTAACGTATGCAGCTAATAGTAATGCTTGGATGACATCAAAAAATTTTTCTTTTTGGATTCGAGTAGACAGAAAAATGATAAGGGAAAAAAGAAAAATTCTCATGTTCTTGGAAAATGCTACATCTCATCAACCAGATATTGTTCCAAAGAACATTTCACTCAAGTTTTTTCCTTCAAACACTACAAGCTGTGTTCAGCCACTCGATTTGGGTGTGATTAGATCATTCAAAATAGGTTATAGAAAAACCCTGATGGTTCATTTGTTGGCACAAATTGATGAACAACCAAGTTTGGTTCAATTAACTAAGTCAATCAATATTTTAGATTGTATAAAATGGATTGCTTCAGCGTGGGAAAAAGTCTCCACTTAAACAATCATAAAATGCTTCAAGAACAGTGGCCTTCATGATGGAAGATGACTGTACAGATGCCGAAGATGAAATAGATGAATTAAATGTTTCCATTGACGAGCTTGTTACCAGTTTTGGAGAATCAAGGATGACAACCAACGAGTTTATAAACATTGACAATATTTCGGCGACAGAAGATCCTTCTGATTTCGAAGCAGCATTATTGAATCAGGAAGTCGATGAATCTGAATCCATCGATGGACAAAGCGATGATGGCGAACAAGTGACTCAAATCAACACGAAACTTTCTCGGTTTGAAGTAGCCCAAATGCTCAAAAAACTGAGTGACTTTGCATATCAACAAGATCCAACAATGCAAAGAGAAGTCGAAAGCCTCATCCTCAAAAACAATTTGGCTATTACAAAAAATGTTATGAAATTCAAACAAACTTGTATTAAAAATTATATTAATGTGACTAAAAAAAAATAAATTTTCGAATTTATGATTCTATTTAAATATCAAAGTTACAGTATATGATTAGAATGAGTCATGGTATTTAAAATGGGTGAAAAATTGTAAAAAACATAACTCCTAATAAACCGGATTTTTTTCCGGGTCCCGAGTGCATCCGGTGTATAGAGAGTTGACTGTATATATCTCTGTATTAGTGTAATGAGCTTCTCGATAGTAAATATAGGATGTATACAGTGGCGAATTCAAGGATGGAGGTGGCATTGGGCCATTCCCCTTTGTTAAAATGGGAAAACACTGTATGCAGTAGTGCAGTGCAGATACACACAAAGATTACGCAAAGCCACTCAGAAATTCTGATAAAAAGAAATACGTATATGTATTATACTTTGTATCAAGACACAAATACACTGGTACAAAAAAATACGCATCCATGTGCATTGTATAGAGACACAAGGTAAAGGTAAAGTTACCTGATACAAAGAATACATCATCATATAAGTAATATCAATAAAGGTAAAGGTATTTGATACAAAGAAATACGTATATTATACTTTGTATCAAGACACAAATACATTGGTACAAAAGTATTGAGACACTGATACAAAAAATACGAATCAAGAAATACTTATACTATACGCAACTCCATTTTCTGGATCAGGCCTTAGGTTGGTAAGGGTTGAAGGCCTCAAGTTGCTTACGTGGTTGCTTGGCATTACTTAAAAATTATATTAAAAATAATTAAATTAACTCAAAATGAGTCTTATTTCTTGGGAAAGGGAGAAATAAAGGCGATGTCTACAATTCTAAAATTTAGCAAAAGATCTATGAGGCCTGAGGATTGCTAAGCAATTTTGCTTAATTTTATATAAGCAAACGAGTTGCCAAGGATTCAGGCCTCAAAACAGATATAGATCTTGATAAATTTTGGGAATTGTAAAAAGCGCCTTAATTTCTACCTTTCCCAATAAATAAGACTCATTTTGAGTTGATATTTTCGATTTTTCTCAACTCCAAATTTAATGTTAAAAAAAGGAAATTCGTATTTCAAAAAATAATACATTTTAATAGTTATCAAATCTTTTGTACAAGGCATTAATCTAAATTTATAAATGAAAAAGATAAAAAAAATAGTGGTTGACATTTGTATTAAAAACTTGAGTATAAAATGTATAGAGAAAGTGTCACTTCCAGGAGAATATTTTTATCCATTCACTACAGAACAAATTTTAAAAATTTTTATATTCTAAATTATAAAATACTATTTTAGATAAATCCTCCATTATCATCAAATCTTGAATACAAGTTGAAAACTCTCAATCATAACAAAGACATTTTGCAAGTACAACTCTTAGACCTGCACTACAATAAAAAGCACCTATACACCACGCCTAAATAGTCTTGGGGTCAGACCGTAACCACTTCCGTGCATACGACCGTATGCCTGCTACAGCAGTCTCTCCTCCTTCCTCCATCGTTCCTGTAATAACATGTGATTCGATATATTATTATATCTTCCTATATTTACTTTTAGTGCAATAAATTTTACTCTTATCTCTTCGTAGATTGCGTGAATACTTTGAAAAGTGAGATAGATCACTTCAAAATTCTGGGAAGATGACGTGAGCTCACACAAGCACTAACACTCACATATATGCTATCATTGACATATTAGATTGCCTGCTATATAGCCTGAAGTAGCACAATGAGATAAAATGCTATATATTCATTCATGGGAAAGGGAAAATATTCACTCTCAACGCGGAAGCGTCCTTATCAAATCCTGAAAAATAGTGCACACGCAGGCGTAAGAGTTAGTGAGAAAGAAGACAAAGCGAAGATTACCTGGATGCATCATCCGATGTCTAGTCTAGAAGTAACAATGTTGAGTTCAAAACAGTAGGTTCCTATCCAGTATAGTTGAATTTTAGGAAAGAAGATTTCCACTTTAGAATGTGGCAAACGTCGCCCAAGTGCCGCATGCGGGACGATGTTAGTTTTGGCGCCAAATTTTAGTAAAACTTCAAATGAGAAGAAAGCCTATGGTAGCCATTATTACTGTATTAGTCTATATTATTTGCATCGCTATTCATAAAGAGTTCAATTTAGAAAAAATGTTACAAATCGCCCATGGCTAAATTTTTTCCTAAATATGCCTGCTTCGGACTGGACTTATTTATTAATTTTGAAAGTAAGCCCTTTTTATTTAAAAAATTGGTTAAAAAAGCATAAAACTTTATTTATAAATTAGTTTTATATAAATGCTTATAATAGAAAATAATGCTTTAATATGAAAATAAAAAAAACTTAAAATTTTATTTAATTACATACAAATATTCATTTTCAACTTTTTATAGATGAACTTTTCTAGATTTTTTGTTAGCAAACTCTTCAATAACTTCGTCAAAAACTTTTTTCAGGTCTCAGATTTGTTGTGTATGCATGTTTTTTTGTGTTTGTCAAATGAAAATCTCTTATAACACAAACTGTTATAAAGATCACATCATATTGATTGCAATATATGAGTGATTTCAAAATGTGCCGCCCGGGGCGGACCGCCCCCACCTAGTTACGCCACTGATCCGCGGATATTAGATTTGACATCCTAGCGGGTGCGGATATCCAAAATAAATATAAATTTTTATGCGGAGGCGGATATTAAATCTTTTTAAAAAATTATGTTTTATATTTTACAGTATCTTACTATTTTAATCCCTGTTTTACTGTTTTTTGATCCACCAAAATAAAAAAACCTAAATCAGAATAATTAGAAAAATTTATAAAAAAATAATCATTATTAATTACAGGTAAAATTTTTTTTTAAGAAATAACAGTTTTTCTACTTTTTCCCCTATAGTAATCTCTTTCTTTTGTCAGTATAAATATTTCCGACCCTGCTAAAGAGCTGCTCGCTTTGAACAGTGCTAGGAGGACAGGTAAGGTAATGACATGCAATTTTTGATTAAAAATGGAAATTCTTCTTTTTTTAGTTTTCCATCAATCTAAGCTTTGAGTAGCCGTGCCATTAATTCTTTTTATTTATACTTCGTTATTTCTTCATTAAAAGCTTCATTATCTTCGTTTTCTTCTTCACTACTAAAGTTTAGAATAGAGTCCATAGCTTCATTCAAACAGGTATAAACTTCATTAGCACTTTTCTTCATTTTTTGCAGCTTTTTACTTCTATGCTACTATCATCAATCTTATCCTCATCAAAGAAAGTTTTTATTTTATTTGTTGTTTCAAAATTGGTAAAAAATTTACTTTTGAATGTCAGATCGAGAAAAGTAGCTATACTCTAAAAATTAGAAGTAGCTATAATGTAAAGATTCTAAATTGCGGATGCGGATGTTAACATTAAAAAAATTAGCGAATGAGAATGTAAATCGGATGTAAAAATTTTTGAGAATGGTCCGCATATGCGGATATCCGATACATCTCTAGTAAACATACGAATACATACCTAATGTTTTTTAAGCTTCCGACTTAAATTTTTTTAAATTTAATTTCTCAATATCTCAATCGAAGACAACTTTTAACCTTGAGAAGTTGAACTTTAGTTTATAGAGATTCCCAGTAAAAGGTAAAGGTACCGTGGGTGTGTTTTCATTGACAAGGCATTGATGTACCGCTTATGTCAAACTATGAACAAATTGGTATCGATAAGGAATCGAACCCAGAGGCTTTCGCGCTGAGTCCATCATCTCAACCAACTTGCCATGTCACCCTTTAGCATAGAAAAAATAGCATTTTCTCTATTTTAAATAAGTATAAAAGTGTTTTCCTAAAAATAGTGTTTTAATTTAACATTTTCTATTTTCACACTGATACGATCAATAATATTTACTTTGTAAAAAAAAACTATCAAATTTAAAGAAATGCTTATAATCTAGAAAACTTTAAAAATATTTTTATACTATTGCGCCATATTAAGTCTATTATTATTATTATTCTTTTTCTGATTTAAAAAACTGAAAAATATTCAAATTTTGTTTACCCTAGTGAGTCTAATTTAGATAGCAAAGCAGTAAATTCTTTGACTACTTTAGTTTATGTCAGCGAAGTGTATTCCCTTAGAGACAATGAGGATTTATTTCGCTTTAGAATGTTACAAGTAAAAAAAGCACATTTGCCCAATCACAATTTCGTTTTGTATTTTCAAATTAGTTATTTAAAAAGATGGCCATTAAGTTTGTGAGATTAGCTTAAGAGGCTAGCAGTTAGTGAAATTAGTAATTAAGTTAGTTGGATTTTAGATCCAACGATTCGGTAGATAGTAGGGTTCCTGAATTTTTATCATGTTTTCCCACGAATTTACCGAAAATTTATTAGTTTAGAGTTTACTGAGAATTTTGCTTCAAAAATTTGAGCAAGAAAAATGTTCAAGATGGAGGAAAAAAGTATTATTCGAAATAATAAATCCATTACGATAACAAAGTTTCTAAATAAATGAATATCAATTTGAAAGACTTTAAAATTTATATTTATACGCAAAAAAAGTAAATGTAGCGGTTAAAATGCTGATAGCTTATATAAGGAAACAAGCCTTTTTTGATTGTGGCGAAGGATTAATTTTGACAAAAGCTCATTTTTAGAAATGATATATTGTTTGTTCGAAAGAAAATTGATTAAGATAAATACTACGAAAGTTTCTTTAATGATACTGATTTCTTTTAAATAGATGATGTAAAAATAGAAAAAGTAAAAATGCAGAAAACGATTGTTAGATTTTTTAACGATAAAAATCAAGTTAATCCAGGGAAGAATCAAAAATTAGTGTGGGATTCCAGGAAACGGCAAAAGAAACACTAGGAGATAGATTTTAAATAGAGGCGTAGTTGGTTACATAAATTCATTAATGACAGAAAATTTTATCACTCCATTCCACAAATGTTCTTTTATAAAATTAATTATAATTGGACAACTGTCATACACTTGATTTGGGAGAGCATTGAGATCCATTTGATGTGATAAAGTGAAGAATAGAAATAATTCATTTTATTTTTCAATATTGGAAGCTCCTTCGAAAAATTAACACAGTCAAAATCAGAAAAATGTGAGGAGAAAGTTGATAAGCTTTCGTTTTGCTGGGAAGGGGTTTGTTTTTTTCCCTCTCCTTTTTGGTTCGGTTTGTGGGGGCCCCCCAATGGGCCCGGCGGGTTTTGTTTTCGTGTTGTTTTTAAATTTTTGGCTAAGGTTGGTTTTTGAATTTCTTTTTTTTTCGACAATCGTTTCTTTTGCAATTGAAAAATTTTTTTCATTTTGAAGGTGTTGGGTATTTTGTTTGAATTTTTTTCTTGTTTTCCCTTTTCCTTTTGGTAAAAATTTTACCCCTGAATTTTGTCCTTTTGAAAAGCAATATTCTTTTTTTGCCCTCTTTCTGGGAAAAAATTGCATTTTGGCAACCAAATTTGCTTTTGGTTTTTTATTTTGAAAAATATAAAAAAATTTTTTTTAAAAATAAATTATATCGGTCAAATATGAAATAATAAAAAAAAAATTTTTTTTTTTTTAAATTTTTGGCGAATTTATTTGGTTTTGTGCATTTGGAAATTTTTTTTCTATTTTTCTTAGGGGTTATAGTTTGATTTTAACATAAATTAATTTAAAAAATTTTTTTGTTTTTTTTTTCTTTTTTGGGGTTAAAATTGGGAAATAGTTTTTTTCTTTTTCAATGTTTCTTATAAAAATTTCTTTTTGTTTTCTACTAGAAAATTTCTTTCCTTTTCTTTTCGCAAGGGTGGTTAGAAATTTAACTTAAAATGTTTTATTCCATTTCACAAATAAAATTTTTGTTTTTTTCTTAATCTTCTATGTTTTTTAAGTTTATTTCTTTTTTAAAAAAATTTAGCTTTTTTTTTTTATACCCCCAATTTAGAAAATTACTTTAAACCTTTTTACTTTTTCAAATTTTTTCTTTTTAAACTAGCCATCTTAAAGACTCCTTTTACCTACTTTTACGTTATACTTTTTTGAAAAATATTAAAATAATTTTTTGGCTTTGAACATTTCCTTTTCCTATTTTTCCTTTTTAGTGTAAAATGATATTTATTTTTTTTCCTTTTTTCATATTCATAAAATTTAACTGATATTTAAAAACTATGGTGAAAAAATTTGAAAATATTTTTTTTTTTTTTTGAAAAGAGGGGTACACAAATTTTCGAAAATTTCAAATTATCCATTTTAAATTTTAATACGTTTAAAGGAAATTTTATACTGTCGAAAATTAAAAATATTTTAAATTAAAATTTTTAATTTTTTGCCCGAACTAAAAAATTAAAAATCCAACTTGCAAAAAATTAAAAATCACGTTCTTTCAAACAAATTATATTCAGAATCTATCAAACTCTATCAGATGTTTTAAATTTTGTTTTCCTTTTTTATTTTCGTTTTTCGCCCTTTCAAACAAATTATGTTCACATCCAAAAGTTTTTATTTTTAGAATCCTCTTATCTTCTGAATAACATATTACTTTATTTTACCTTAAATCTTTAAAAAATTTATATTTTGTTATTTTGTATATATATATTACTAATTTACCAATCAAAAAATTCTTAAAAAATTTTCTTTCATATATCCATTCATTATGGTGTGGGTTTTTTTTTTCTCGGAAAGTAATATAAATTTGTATGTTACTATTTCAAATTTATTTTTAATAAAAAAGATTCTTTATTAAAGTTGTTTTTTTAATTTATAAATTTTGTTATTTAGATTTCTATAAATTGATAACTACTATTGATAATTTTTAAACAACTAAAGTTTATAGATTTCTATTAAATCTGAATTATTTAATTTATAAATTTTATTTTTCAATAATAGATTTCTTTAATTTTAATTATTTAGTTTATAAATTTTATTTTTCTAAACTCTAAAATTTTATTTTTTAAGTATTAAGAGTTTTCAATAGATTTAGTACGAATCTATGTTTATTTAAATAAATAGATCTTTTTAATTTTGATTAAAGTTTTTTAGATTTTATATAGATTACATATAATTTATTTATGTCTGCTTTAATTTATTTTTAATGATAATCTAATTTGCTAATCCGTTATTTTAAAATATAATTAAAGCTCTTCTAGATTTTATATAGTAATTTTTAATATTTCCTTTAATTTATTTTTAATGATAATCTAATTTATTTCTTTATTTTATTTTTAAATAAGTTATGGTCTTTAATATTTTATGTATTAAGTTTTATATATTTTATCTTTGTGGGTACAATGATCTTTACGGGGGTAAATGATCTTTACGGGGGTAAATGTCTTTACGGGGGTAAATGATCTTTACGGGGGTAAATGATCTTTAGGGGGTAAATGATTTTTACGGGGTAATGATTTTTACGGGGGTAAATGATTTTTACGGGGTACAATGATTTTTACGGGGTAAATGATTTTTACGGGTACAATGATATTTACGGGAAATGATTTTTACGGGGGTAAATGATTTTTAGGGGAAATGATTTTTACGGGGTAAATGATTTTTACGGGGGTAAATGATTTTACGGGGTACAATGATTTTTACGGGGGTACAATGTTTTTATATGATCTTTACAGTGTGCAATGATCTTTAAGGTAAATGATCTTTACGGGTTTATTGATGGTATCTATAATCCAGTACAATAATCTTTTAGTGTTAGAATCCAGTAAATGATATTTAAGGGAACCTAGAATCACATACTAATGATCTTTAAAAGATAGAATCACGGAGTACAATGATCTTTAACTGGACTAGAATTTAGAATGATCTTTAAGTGGATAAATTTTAAATGATATTTAAGTGGCCTAGAATTTTAAATGATATTTAAGTGGCCTAGAATTTTACAATGATCTTTAAGTGGTAGATTTGATAAAATGAGAAGAAAAAAATTTGTAATAAGGAATATTCGCCAGCCATAAAAATTCCTTCCCATATCTTTAAATAGTTAGAATAAGTATAATTACTAAAAGCAAACTTTCAAAAGTAAATGTTTTTTATCTCGATTTTACAATTACAAATTAGGATTCAAATATTTTGATCTTACGGTCTTTAACAAGAGTATTTATTGGTTTCGTAAAACAAGCAAAATAAATTATGAATCAAGTCTCATAAACTTGATAAAGAACAAGACAAGGGTTGCGGAGTTGGAGTCAAAAATTTTGCGAAAATAAGAGATTTAATAGAAATTAGGAGTCGGGGTTTATTAAGTCAGTTTTTGGTGACACTAAGAGTTTAATACTTTTGTTCAATTCTTTTGAAACACATTACAAAACATAGATGAAAAAATAAATAAAACCTGATTTCATTTTCAAAATTTATCGAAAAAAATACAGGAAAATGGCAATGCTAGCATATTGTTTAGTACTTTATGTTGAAGAACAAGAAGAATGAGAATTGTAGAGGTAGTAGAGACGTAATAGCTTTTGCTTTATATTAGCGGCATCAATGCACAGGTACAATACGATTTGAAACGATTTCTGACCGAGTTTTAGAGTTCTTGGTGGTAGCAATCCAAAAGAACTGAGTGTATGATTAGCGTTGCTTTCCTCGTTTTCCTCTTCTTTATCTCGCTTTTCAGCCAAATGAAAATGCTCTGTCCGCAAAAAAGAAAGAACATCTTGCGCGTCATCTAGATCTTGCTTCACACATACTTTCAGGAAGGCGGAAGATGGGCGTGCATCAATGGAAGCAGAACTGATTCTATTGTAGTCATTGCAATCCTTTTTCGCTTGCGCCAAATGCACGTGCGCAGTCTGCAGAGATCTCCTTATCTGGTTCATGACGCCCGCATAGGCCTCTAAGTTTTCCAATAAACTCACTAAGATTTCATCTTTCTTGCAAAGCTCCATACACTCAGATTAAAGCAAACTGAACGTAAAGCAAACTCGCCAGTTAAAGTCTTATTCTAAAGTTGAATGATGAAAATCCATAAAAGATGGTCAAGAAAATAACTGTTAAGTTCTTCCAAATAACTTTTATTGCTTTATTTCTCACGAAAAAGTGCATGATTATACACTTATTTCGTACAAAAGAATTCATAAATAAATAATGTATTTATGGAGATAAATACGAAGGGTATATATAAGTAACGAACTTAAAACATTCTATTAATATTCAAGATTAATTAAGCTATCATCCATTCATACCAAGTAACATACAATAATTATATATTTTTGTTAACCCGTTGAGGATGCATCATTATTCATTAATGACGAAAGAATTATTATCTGCTTTAAATATATAAAATGCCATTAAAAAAGAAAGTAAGTGAATAGTCTTCAAAATTATGGTCGTCAAAGGGTTAATGCCTCGCTTTGCCACTACAGGGGCATTGGTTCGATCCAACATCAAACTCTTTGCTCATCTTCGATTCAAGAATATCATTTGTGCCTAAAACAAAGACTGATACTGCCTTTACCTCCAACAATAGAAACGGAGTTAATTTGATGGTATGAAGTCTGAGGCAGAGTTGGAGTGGAAGTGTAGCCTTGATAAGTGTCCGAGTCGACTACTAATTGTTGCGACTCCACAACCAAGGCAAAAAACTTCCTTAGTTATAAATACCAATCGTCGATTTACATCAGTGCATTGTAATAGCGATCCGTATTATAATTTTCTATGTTCTTTCACTTTTTAATTTAAGTATATTGCACGCTTTTGATTAAAATAAAATCATTAATATCAAAATTCGATGATATATACCGCAAACACTCGCGATTAATCCGCAATTTTTAACCCGAATTAATGAACTAGACATGGGGGCACTGGTTATCTAGGTAAACATAATTTAGCCCAAAAATTGAAATACGAAAATAGGCAAAACGCATATAATATACCACAAGCATACAGATTAAACTATTCTTTAATTCTTATTCCTTTAATTATATTAAACTTGTATTATTATTTTATATAATAAATATTCTATTTGTCTCAATTTTATTTAGCTCAATGTTTCTAATGTTACGGTTCGGATTATCCAAGCATACTAGTTATGCTCCTCAAAATAATAGCTTATAATTGGGTAGCGGATAATCCAGGTTAGCGGACACGAGTCTTTACGATATATGAAATCTTTAAAATGAAATTAATAAACTGCAATGAAATCTATATATTTAATTAAGATTTTTTTAATGTAGTACAGCTATAAATATAAAAAAAGTGTACTTATATAATTATTGACAACCTTTTTTGGATTGCTACTCATTTAAAGAGCGTATGTAAAAAACAAATTCTTCAAAATTACGTAGACTTCAATGAAATACCAAATAACAGCACAGTGAAAAAATTATGAGAACTATAAAAAACTTTTGTCAAAATAAGAAGGATCTCCACTAAAACTCTACAAATTCACAGCAATTTCTCCCAAGATTTACAAAAAGTGTCAAATACTTAATACATCTCATCAGAAATGGTGAAAACTTTTCTAAAATCACTTAAATCATATCAGAATCCTTTTAGAGCTTGTTGAAAATGTTTATTTCATTAGTAAAATGATAAAATAAATTTTTGAAATTTTTATAAAATAAATATTTTTGTTCAGAATAAATCGCCTTTTCATAAGCATAAAAACAAGGCATAAAGAAAATATATGATTATAACAATGGATTTCTTTCTTCATCAATCGTATTCGCATCAGTAGAAATGCGATTTGGAAAATATTTGGATAAGTTTGGAGTCAAATTCTCGTAAACACACATGCCCAGGATGAGCGTGACAAATCCTATAAGTTGAAGGTAATGAAAGGATTGCCATTTCAAGGATAGGCAAGTTATCCAAATGACGAGCGTTCTAAGGGTGTCCAAGACCATTCTAGTGGTGGCGTTCATGACTTTCGTCATATAAATACCAGAGAAGTTGAAAAATGATATACTTAAGATATTTCCTGCAATGGCGATGCACAAAACAGGATTATTCTTCATCTGCAAAAATGCATCACTTATGTCAGATAGAAGATGGCGAGGATTAGGCGCTGCAAATGCTGGAGCGTGAACAAAATTAAAAATGGAAATAACGCAAAAGAGAGAGCAAAATCCCCAAAAGCCTTCTAAGCCCACAACTTGGAGAGGATGAATAGAGTATTTGGAAAGAATGTTTTGTTCATACACCATTTGCATGGCAACGATGATTTGTGCTATGATGATTAGTAGGTCTCCAGCTAAAACAGCATTGGGATCTCGCACAAAAGAGCTTTCAAACAAGAAATCAGACACACCAACTATCATCAAGCCTAGAAGAACAATGAGTATGGAGATCCAACGCTTTAGAGAAAGAAATTGGTTTAGGAAAGCAGCAGAAAGTAAGCCGGTAAACGCAATCACAGCACCTCTAAGCATTTGAAAGCTCGAAGCGAATGTTAGCGTCAGGGCGAAGTACATCAAGGAAGTTGCAGTCAAATCACATAGTGCAGCTGGAAGGAATATGAGGATTGAAAAAGAGGTTGGTGAATTAGGATCATCTGATGACTGGCTGCGCTTAGAAAGCCAACGGTTGAGCTTGAAAACAATCAAGCAGAGAAATTCGCCGATGAACATGCCCAATGCCTGGATGAAGGGATGAGTGAAGGGGTGAAGAACGTTATTGTATCCTGCGGATGCAAGTTTATCAGCCCACTTGGTTGACAGTGTGTTGATTGATCCCGTTAAAAGCATGAGACCAGCGACAAGTAGAGTCCGTGTTGTCCAAGTCGAGTCTTCCATTGTTTTTAAGAGATAGGTCAAATCTTATAAAAAGATTAGAAGAAATAGACATAATAAAAGGGCAAATGAATGATACTAATGAAGGTTGTTTCAAATTAAGAAAAGCAAAAAACTAAAAAGAATATATCGGATGGTACTTTCCTGTTATCGCCCCACCACCCATCGCTCTTCTACCACGATAAATATTCTTGTATTGTTTTAACCTAACCTACATTAAACTTACTATATATCATTAATCAAAACCTTTTTCATAGAAAAAAAAGCCCGTAAATGGAAAATTTAAAGAAATTGATTCGAAAACTTGACAACGAAGAAAAATGCATCACCTACAAAAATGTGATTTATGGTTAAATCACAGCCGCAATTTTGTGGATCCCAAAACCAGAGTCCATACTCAACATATTGAGCGTGTGTGGCGTTCTGCAAAGGTAAGATACAAGAGGCAATGTGGAACTAATCGAGAGATGCTATCTGGATATTTAGCTGAGTTTCTTTGGCGTCATTCATCTTCGATTATATATGGTGGTAATATGTTTGATGCGATTCTTTTTGATATGGTTGAATTTTATCCACCTACAGATTAAAAGATTTTTCACTTGTTTTTTTTAATACATTTGTGTACTTTAATACATGTTTTATAACATTTTGGGGTGGTGGGGCGATAACAGGAAAGTACCTATCGGATTATAAAGTTTTTCATTTCATGTTCAAGAATACATTCTGGTAACATTAAAATTTTTTGCCTATCTTTGAATTATTGTTATCAAAAACGACTTTACTCTGATTAGAATAATCAAATATCATATGTATATTTTTATTTTTTCATTGGTTTTAATCATTTATTTTTGTTCTCTGTTTGAGATTGCAAATAAACTTCTTTATGATGCTCAAATGAATAAGAAATGAATACAATTTACATATTTAGACAAAAAACAATAAAGAATTTTCATTTGTTTTCGATACGATCATAAAATTATATAATGATACATTTGTATGCCTTTAGAACAAAAAGTCATTACATAATTGATTACTCATAATTCCATAAAATTAATAAATTCTTAATAAATTTATAAAAAATTGATAAAATTCCCCAAAGTGCTAGTGAACAAGAACAAAAAAAGGTTTGTACATGGCTACAAAAAGAAAAGATTATAAAAATACACATTATAATTAAAGGAAACTGAACTTACTTATATAACTTGATGTTTGAAAAAGCAAAATGACAAAATGTAAGTATTTTATTTGATAATAAAGAATTTATTTAGAATTCATGCTATAAAAATGGGTAGGCGTAAAATAAGCTGCAAAAAAAGCTGCAAAAGTAAAGCCTGATTTCGAATAAACGAAAATAGATAACAGAGTGAAAATTTACTTACATATAAAACTCGAGTCTCTAATTCAGAAAAAAATCAAATCAAGTTATATATATTAAAAAAACATTATATTTTAGTGATAATAAGTCAAAAATTTATGGATTTGTCTTCCATTTCTGTTACCTCGATGGTGGCAATAATGTCTATGCGAATTAATTTATGTAAAAAAATATATTTTCATTTTAAAAAATTAATTTTCAAAAATATTTTGTTAAATTTTTAATTTCTTTAATCTTTTTATTCTCTTTTGTTTTTAAAGATGATCTTTATTCAAAATATCAAATAAAAAATATATTTATTATATTATTATTATTGATTTGAGAATAGATAAAGCTCGTCAAAGATAAGCGTTAACGATAAATGCTCACGTACAGCCACTAGATGCAAATTCAAACCTCAAAGTTTGAACACAAAAGTGGAACTAAGACTTCAATAGAAGAAAGAGGTCTTTTACACTGTGTACGCTTAGTTATGATGATCAAATACAAGAGTACATACAATTTCTAGTTTTAACTAACACCTTGTATGCAGAATTAAGTATATATTTATTTTGATATAATTTAATTCACTTAATATACTGAGCACTTCTTTTGTCATCACTTTCTTAAATATGCTGACCACTTCTTTTCATTTGGATCTTTCTAACTTCAAATATACCGTGATTTAAATAAACAATTTATTGCAGATCTCATTGTGATATTTTTGAAAATTACTATCCTGTCAAAAAATTTATTAAATCAAGAATTTTCGAAATTAAAAACAATAATAAATTTTAAATGCATAATTTTTCAATAAATATAGTATTTATTTACTTAATACACCATTTTATGATGTATAATCTGTCAGTAAATTAATTTTCACATGTAACCTAACTGATAAATTTACTTTCACCGGAGAAGCTATCTGAATAATTTCATATTTTCTAAAACACTTAATTTTACATAACTACACCAACATCAATGAATATTTAAGGGAGTTTACCCTTACCTTTAATGTTTATAATATTTTAATATCTACCAAAAAGTCGAGTCTTTGGGATCCAAAAAATCCTTTAAGTTATCCGAAGTTCGAGTTAAACGAATGATCAGTATCATATATTTTCTTGAATGAATAGCAGTTCTGTGATACTTCCAGGTACAAATTTAAGGGAGCAAAACCTCAAAAAAAATTGAATTCATTTTATTTTATAAAAAAATAACGAGAGTATATATACAAAATTACGATAATTTACGTTGAAAAGGGCATAAAATTTTGTGCCTACACGCTTAAAGATAATAATAAAATATGGTACAATAATTCAAAGCAAATCATAGGGCTGCAAATATCTCAGCGCTGAAAATGCCTTACAACGAAATGAATGAAAGCATGTGTAATTCACACTTTTATTGATTTTTCATAAAAACTTTGTATTCAAAGCCTCTGAAATATATTGCAACATGATGAACTGCAATTCACAGATAGCATTGAAATTTTTATCCCGAATAATTTAAGTTATAAATTGATATCAGAAAAAGCATGAATTACTTCGATTTAACCGAAAATTCCACCTATCTGATTTTGAGTTAAACGAAAATTTAGCATGTGTAGATATGACTGAGACAGGTAAAGCGACTCGAGTTATCGAGAGCTTACTACTAGATGTTTATCTATAAACTATTATGCTAGGATAAATTTAAAATGATATCTAAATATAAAAACTTTCATTTTATTAAATTGTCAATTTTTATAAATATTATAATATAGATACATTATAATAAATTTTTTTCCTAAGAGAAATCCTCTTTTTACAAAATTCGAATAAATTTTGATAAAATTTCAAAAACCAGCCAGATAAATTAGTACTAAGAAAATTTTCCCAAAGTTATTAAAAATCAATGACTTTAAAATTTCCTAAATATCTGCCAACGTGAAAAATTATTTTTTTTTAAAGATTTTCGTGACAAAAATATTGCCACCTTTGGATATATACTTCAAAGAATATTTTTTTTATTTTCCCCATCATTTGTTGGAAAAAATATTCTTTTAAAGATTTTCATTTAAATTTGTGCAGGAAAATTAATTTTTTTAACCTTTTACCTTTCGAAGTTATCATTTCTCAACTTAATAAAAAGAATCAAGTTTTTTATGTTGACTTTTTCATGAAAATGATTTCTGTTAAGGTACGAAATTTTAAAACTTTAACACAAAATTTGATTTTCAGAAGAATTTTTGAAACTGGATTTCCAATTTTTCAAAAATAATAAGTCCACTTTCCGTATAAAGCCATTACCAAATTTATGTAAAAATGAGTTTTTAACAATTTTTAATACACTTTCAAAAGAATTTTCCTTTTCAAACGATGCCTATCGTTAAGACAGTTTACTTCATTGATGTATAAAATGTTTTTAGAATACAAAAATAATTATTCTGTAAAATTTAGTTAATATCTGTTGCGGGTATTATTAAAAAACCTTACAATTAAAAATGCGAGCTGATCATTATTGCCTAAACTTAATTCAAGGGTTTTCAAATAAATTTTGTTAATCATGTTGTATATGATTGGATACTTTGGTCGACACTTTAAAATTTCTTCATAAGTGCAGAATCTTTCATTAGGGCGGGAGACACTGTACTATTTTTTGAACAACTGGTTAAGTTTAACAAATTTTATGATAAAATACAAACTTTCTAATAAAGTTTTCTAATTAAAAACATGCTTCATCTTAAATAAAAATGGCTTTCCTAATAGATTTATTGAAAATAATGAAAATTTTAAAATAAAAACGAATAATAGTACACTAAATAATTGTGTAAGAGAAAACAAAAAATAAAAATTGAAGAGTTTTCAGAACTACGAAGACTTTTACAGAGTTCTTATTTGACTAAACACAATTCATCCTGATAAATAAAAATCTGAAAAAAAATTAAAGCGATTCATGAAATTGATGAAAAAATTAATCATAAGTTCCATACCTAAATACTTTTTAGCTTTCTACATTCATCGATTTCTTGTTACTTGCAATAATAAAAACTTTTATTATCTAACCGGAATAAATGAATACAGGAATATTGAATTAGAAAAAAATTTAAAAAGTGAAATCAGATAATTTTCTATATTTCTTATCATTTTTCATAAAATTTTGAATACACTGAAATAAGAAAGAGACATTATATAAAACTGTTTTTAGATAAAATACTTTCAGAATAATTATTGATCATTAATTTTGTTAAAAGTTAAGTAAGGTAACAAATACGAATATGGTAAAAAAAGTTGTTTTAAGAGCTTGATTTATTATAAAATCTTAAAAAAATATTTAATATGAACTTGTAATAAAGAATTAAGGAAAAAAGTTAAATTTCTTACAGATAAAGCAGAGATCAGCCTTGAAAAAAGTTTACAGAAAAGCAAAGATTGACCTTCAAAAAAAGTTGAATTAACTTATGAAAAAAAATAAATAAAAAATTTAAGTTCCTTACACAGAAAGCAAAAGTCAATCTTAAAATTTTTTTAACGTAATTATAGGGAAATATAAGCAAAAAGTAAAGTTTGTTACAGAGAGAGAGCAAAGATCAACCTTTAAAAATTGAACTTATAAAAAGAATTAAAGAAAAAATTTTAATTTCTTACAGATAAAGCAAAGATCCGCCTTGAAAAAGTTTAATATAATAGGGGATGATAAAAAAGTTTAATATAATAAGGGATGATAAAAAAGTTTACAGAAAATTAAAGATTGACCTTCAAAAAAAGTTGAATGAACTTATGAAAAAAAATAAGTAAAAAATTTAAGTTCCTTACACAGAAAGCAAATGTCAACCTTAAAAAATAAATTAAGTAAAAATATTAATCTTTCAGAAAAAGCAAAGATCAGCCTTGAAAAAAGTTTAATATAATAGGGGATGAACTTATAAAAAAGTTTACAGAAAAGCAAACATTGACCTTCCAAAAAAGTCTAATGAACTTATGAAAATAAATAAATAAAAAATTTAAGTTCGTAAAGCAAAAGTCAGCCTTAAAAAATTTTTAACGTAATTATAAGGAAATATAAGTAAAAAGTAAATTTTGTTACAGAGAGAGCAAAGATCAACCTTTAAAAATGTTTAATATGAACTTATAAAAAAGAATTAAAGAAAAAATTTTAATTTCTTACAGATAAAGCAAAGATCCGCCTTAAAAAAGTTTAATATAATAAGGGATGATAAAAAAGTTTACAGAAAATTAAAGATTGACCTTCAAAAAAAGTTGAATGAACTTATGAAAAAAAATAAGTAAAAAATTTAAGTTCCTTACACAGAAAGCAAATGTCAACCTTAAAAAATAAATTAAGTAAAAATATTAATCTTACAGAAAAAGCAAAGATCAGCCTTGAAAAAAGTTTAATATAATAGGGGATGAACTTATAAAAAGTTTACAGAAAAGCAAACATTGACCTTCCAAAAAAGTTTAATGAACTTATGAAAATAAATAAATAAAAAATTTAAGTTCGTAAAGAAGTCAGCCTTAAAAAAATTTTTAACGTAATTATAAGGAAATATAAGTAAAAAGTAAATTTTGTTACAGAGAGAGCAAAGATCAACCTTTAAAAATGTTTAATATGAACTTATAAAAAAGAATTAAAGAAAAAATTTTAATTTCTTACAGATAAAGCAAAGATCCGCTTTAAAAAAGTTTAATATAATAGGGGATGATAAAAAAGTTAACAGAAAATTAAAGATTGACCTTCAAAAAAAGTTGAATGAACTTATGAAAAAAAATAAGTAAAAATTTAAGTTCCTGACACAGAAAGCAAAGGTCAACCTTAAAAATTTTTAACGTAATTATAGGAAAAATCAGTAAAAAGTAAAGTTTGTTACAGCGAGAGCAAAGATCAACCTTAAAAATATTTAATATGAACTTATAATAAAGAATTAAGGAAACAAGTTAAATTTCTTACAGATAAAGCAAAGATCCGCCTTGAAAAAGTTAAATATAATAGAGGATGAACTTATAAAATAAATTAAGTAAAAATATTAAGGCCAACCTTCAAAAAAAATATTATAATAAGCGAAGAACTTATAAAAACAATTATAAATAAGTTAAGTTTCTTACAGAAAAAACAAAGTTCAAACTATAAAAAAAATTTGAAATAGAAAACAAGAAAGAAAATGGTTGTAATTATATTTTAGAAGGAGAAAATAAAAGAATTCGCCATTTTTAAAAATTCAAAAAAATGGCCGTCGAATTTGCAGCTTATTTTACCCTTAAAATGGTTCCCAAAAATTTCGGAAAAGTTTGAGAGGCTATCATACAAATTCTAGGGAACAGATTTAATTGTAACTTTGAATATATATATTGTATATTATATTTAGTTTATATGCAAAATTTAAATTAAATTGTCAAATTATTTACAAAGTTATTTAACTTTATATTTGAAGCTATTTTTGCAGCTTATTTTACATAGACCGATAAAAATAGATTTTATGCTTCCATTTCTATAGTCTCGAATGAATATCTTTTGTTAGCAAGCCAAAATAAAAAGAATTTAACAAAAATTTTTATAGCTGAAATTCAAAAACCGTTTTAGTTTTGTTGTTATATATAACTAATATTTTTCAAAAGATTTATATGCTCAAATATCAACTAAACAATAATATAAATAAATTTTAAAGACAAAAACATAGTGAAAGTATTTAAATACAACGTTTGCGATTAAATATATTAAAATTTGGAACCTTATGGTTGGTTCGTTGGTTGGCTTTCATCGAACTAAGAAGAAAGGAGGCTTGCTACGGGATCGAACCGTAGACTTTTAGTTATCGAAGCCCGGCATCTTATCAATCTTACCCATATGGAGGATTTTTGATCCTCAAATAAAAATATCCCATTACAATTTCTCTAAAAAAAACTCTATAAATACATTAAAAAAGTTTAATGTTTGATTTTTTAGTTTTTTCAGGGCTTTAATATTATAATTTCACATATACTCAACAAATAATGGAGTAATTATATATTTTAGAATCCTCTGATCATGCTATTTAATAATTTTAATATTTTAAATTTATTATTTGCAAAAAAAGGTGTATTTTCTTTAAAAAATTTACTTGAAAATGAGTTCTTCATAGATATATATCTAATTTATCGATAAAATCGGGTTTTATTCGTTATAAAAAAACTAAATTAAAATTTTTAAATTATTTGTTTTGATAATAATCAGTAAGACATTTTGCAAAAGTATGAGAGATTGTTTAGAAAATATGATAATTTATTGAGTTTTGGTAAATATATCTGTTACATGTTTTAAAATTTAAAGAATTATTGGAGTTTTGCCAGATCTACGTATTTATCCGTATTTTACGGATTTTTGAGGCAAAAATTGTCTTTGGATATTCTACGGACGGATTTTTGACTCGTTCGGATTTTTTTATGGATTTTTTGAACGTATTTTTACCACTAAATTTATGAATAATTTTTTTTCTTTTATCGAAAAGTGAGCTTATAAGTAATAATACATTTTTTACTAAACTTTTTTTATTAAAAATTCTAGACTTTTCGTTGTCAGGCAGTCACTTTTGTTCAAGTAAAAATATCAAGAATGGCTTAATTCTCTTTGCTAGCATTTTTATTCATATTTTTTAATTTACTTTGAAATTTTTTCTAGCAATAAAATAAATTATAAACGTTTTTTAAACTGTAGTCGTATACAATACAGTGTTTGGTTTTCTCTAATTCGAACAGGATTATAGTTCTGTTTTGATATATTTTCCCCCAAGAAAAATCACGCCTACAAAAAAAATATGATTAATCTATAAAAGTGAGTGGGAGAAAAAGTTAAGCTTTTTGTAAATTATGCTCTAAAAAGCTATTGATTGGTAAGCGTGGAATTAAAGACCTCGAAAAACACGCTAAAACTACAATCCATGTGAAAAACGAAAAAACTGTAAGGGAAACAGAAAAAAAAGCTTTCAAGTCTTTTACTAAAAAAAATGTCAAGATCCAGTCTACAAATCGGAGGTTATTTTTTTGCAGTTGGATGATGGAGCACAACTTATCTTTTCTTCTCGCTGATCATTTTTCCAAACTTTTACCGAAATTGTGCCCTGATTCGGAAATTAGAAAAAAATTTCAATGCAAACGAACTAAAGCAACATGTATTATTAAGTCTGTGATGCCTACCTACCTTGAAAATCAAACCATACACTTCATAAAAAGCAATTATTATAGTCTAATGATTGATGAGAGTACAGATAGAGGAGATCGTAAGCATGCAGCAATTACACTATTGCCTGAAATGCAGATCACACTCAAGTCCTTTTTAGCCAGATTTGTGAGACCCGAGGAAATTTCTACGAAATAAGATCTAACGACCGTTTGTATTGATGTGGAATTTCAGTTACCTGATGAGGCTATTTTTATAGGTTATCAAACACCTGCTTTTTTAAAAGATAATGAGGATGAGATTGACAGATATGAACTGAAAGAATTCATGAGGTTATTTTGTCTTTTTTCTTTCTTACAATTTTGAAAATGTTCTCAAAATAATATTTTTGTTAGTAATATAAGAAATTATTATGTTCGAGCTGTTAATCGATTCAAAGTAAAGCTACCCTTTGGAGATCCCATTTTAGGCCATCTTCGTATTTTGGATCCAAATGAAAGAACTTAAATTACGGCTTTATCAGGCATTTTTTAACATCAAATTATGAAATTTATATTTTTAGTTAATTGTTTAGTAGAAAAGTTTCCGCACATTGTCCCTCTGGATAGATTGGATCAATTGACAGACGAGTTTTTAGATTATCAATTTATGAAAATCCCTTCTTATTTGGAAAATTGTGAGGTTGACGCTTTTTGGGGAAAACTTTGCAAATTAGAAACCTTAGAAGGAAAATAAGATTCCCATTACTTTGTGAACTAATGAGAGCATTGTTAGTTTTACCTCATTCAAATGCCGACTGTGAGCGTCTTTTCAGGTATATCTTTGAGTAATTTTTTTTTTTTTGAATAAATAATGTTTTTCTCTTCTTTAGCATGATCAACAATATTAAAACAAATAAAAGAAATCAGCTTGATCTTTCAACAATATCAGGGTTATTAAAAATTTGAATCTACGGATTTTTAGGACATGTTTTACGGATTTTTGATAAATTTTGCCTGGCAACATTGTTATTGAAGCAATAAATTATTTTTTAATGTTATCTATGCATTTTTTAATCGTTGGTTATATCAGTTAATTTTTATAAACTGAAAAAATATATTGTTTTAGAATATGTGAAAAAAATTTATAAAAAACTCATCTTTTATGTTTTGATGTCCTTCAAAACTTCAAGATGTTGGACGCGCAGATCCACCCCTAATAATTTTACTCACTATCTTCAAAAATATTAAGACGCCCGATAACCACTCATATTTTTATTGACTATATTGAATTACAAAATACTACCTTTAACACCACAATGACCTATTACTCAGATCACATAAATTTGTCTATAAATATAACCCTCAAATATAGAATTCTAATTATCAGTCATTTTCAAAATAAATTAAGTACATTAGAATATAAATAAATTAAGTACCTTGAACATAAAGTTACCAGTTTTCATCGATTTGTTATTAGGGATGAGGCAAAAACATCAGTATCTTTTGTCGTGTGTCGGAAACATAGGTGAGACCCCATTAAACTTTGATATGATGGGTGACAGAACTGTTGATATAAAAGGCCAACTTGACTGTTACCAATAGGATTATACGATATAGAAGTAGTGTGTGAGATATTATTGTTTAAAAAGAATATTTTCACTTCGTGATTTACAAAGGTTAGTGGGTTATTCGTGTGCATAATCTCGTCCGTTCCGAAGATAAAAAAGACTGTATGAAGCTTAAGATATTCAAAGTAAAAATGAAGTTCCTTACAATTTTAGCTTTACTAAGCAAACTTCTTTTTTTAAACTTTAGATTATGCTTATATTATTTTTAGAGATAGTGAAAAGCCAAAGATTGAAAAATATTTTTCATTCAAAAAACAAATATAATTCTTTTAAGTAGACGTAAAAGAAAATTAAATTTTATTGTAAATATATCTTGCATTTAACTTATCAATGTCTAACAATTTAAAATAAGAGCAGCCGAATCAATAAAATTTTCCATTAAAAACAGTTTCTTAAAAATTAAATATCAATAATTAAGCGTGGTAAAAAACAACACAATAATTTTGTGGAATATAAAATATAAAAATTAATTTATATCATCCTTTGTAAAATTCTGAAGAAGTCACAAGACATAGTTGAGTTGAAATAGCAGAGAGTTCTTTTAAAAATTCTATATAAATTATAACGCTATAAGCAGCTTTCTTTGCATTTAGATCTTTCTTGTGCGTGTTTGTTTTTGAAATTCTTCCACTGGAAGAAGTTGAGGATGATGTTGAGATCCTATTATAGAAATTTAGATAAATTAGATCAGATATTTAAATAAAACAAGTTTGAAAAATGGACTATGTAACAATTTTATACAATAGCAAACCTTTTTAAATTCTCACAACTTACTTTAACATTTGATTTTATACGTTCAATATTTCATAAAAATAATTTAGTGGAGGGCAGTTTTGGATTGATGTCGGGATCCCAAAATCCTGCACACATAAGGGCATTATATTATCGTGATTTCAAGGTATTTTTTGGGAAAGAGTATTTTAAATAAAATATTTCAAATTTTCTTCGTTTAAATTTTATTTGTTTACTCTCCAAATTATTCATTCTAGCACGTAATACAAAGCACAAGAAGTTTGAGATAATCAAATTTTAGATTAGTGATTCTTCAATCTCTTTTCGTTCATTACCCAAAATAATTTTTGCATTGTTCAAGAAAATAAAATATTTTTTCAAAACAATTTAATATATATAATGTAAGCAAAGAACGGATATATAAATGTAAAGTGTCAATTTTAGGTTCACAAAATTTTAAGATGACGAAATAAGAACTTATCTTAACGTTTCTCTTCATTAGAAAAACAAGATCAATAAAAATGTAACTCTTGAATTTCTTAATACGATTTGCAATACAAGCATTTATATCCCTTTCCAAAAAATAAGTGGGGCACTTCGGTGTAATGGAGTATTAAAAGTTCGAAATTTTAGTGATATTAATTATAAGGGATTTATTGGGCTACTGATATCCAAAACTTAGATTTACAGCTTATTTGACTTTGTGGTTTAAAATAAATAAAAATAATTGTGAATGATAAATCGTAGATAAAATATATACTTCATTAATTTATCATCGAAATACGTTGTATTGGATTCGGAAGTGCTTGAATTCCTGTTAAACTTGAAAGTTGATGAGAGAAGATTCCGAATATATCCTTGAAATTAAATCAAACATAAATAAAAGAATATAAATGGCTTAAATATAAAAAAAGGTATAAATGTAAAGCTCCCACATTTAACGTAAAATATAACTTTTGATTAATAATCTATAAATGAATTAAAAAAATTCGTAAGATTCACTGGTCAACAGACAAGAAATTTTCATTTTTTTAGCTGATTTTAGACAATTTTGATGCGCTGAATCCAAAAATAACATTGATTTTTCTCAATCAGGTTAACTTTTTGTTTTATTGCCAAATATTGTTTTTACAGTTAAGGTTTATACATAAAGGTATTAGCATTTTTATTGGCTCGTTTTTTGATATAAATGTTTTAGATATTTTTCTTGGAAGCACTGAATTTTTACTGCCTAACTATTTTTTTAGATAAATAATATGGATTAATCTAGGTCTTGCAGAAATAAGCCGGCTTATTTCTGGGCGAATACACCGTTGTTCCTAACAGGAAACCAGTCACAAGTTTCATAAAGCGTACTTATGCTTATTTTGGCATGAAACTTGGTGATCAGGACAAAGCTAGGGCACCTCACATGGTCTGCAAGAAATGCACCGAGTATCTCCTTCGCTGGACCTATGGAAAGAAGGATGGACTGAAGTTTGGAAAGAGCCAAAAGATCATGGCAGTGACTGTTATTTCTGTGCTATTAATTTGACTGGGATCAAGAGAAAGAACGAGAGCATCTTCAAATATCCTGACCTTGAATCAGCACGTCGTCATGTACCTCACTGTGATGAAATTCGAGTACCTGTCTTTGTAGAACTTCCTGAAATAAGTGACGAAGAATTCTCCAGTGTTAAAGGGAATGAAGAAGTGGTTCCTAGCGATGGTGCCGATGAAGCTCCTCATCCATTTTCCCAGAAGGAGCTGAATGATCTTGTTCGCGACCTCAACTTGTCTAAGTCATCTGCCGAACTGGCATCAAGAGTGAAAGAATCTAAAGATTGGAGACTGTTTATTGACAGCAACAAGAGATCGCTGAAGACTGTTCTGGTGCACAATGGCAACCAGTTTGCTTCTATACCCCTTGCTCACTCAACTACGCTGAAGGAGAAGTATGGAGCTGTAAGGTATCTGCTGGAGAAAATTTGTTTTTGTTAGCATGAGTGGATGATCTGTGTTGACATGAAGATGGTAAACTTTTTGTTGGGACAGCAGTCCGGTTTTACCAAGTACCCGTGCTTTCTGTGCACGTGGGATAGTAGAGACAGAGCTCAGCATTACACGAAGGAGTGGGCTGTGCGTGAGAATTGGAGCGTAGCAGATCAAAGAACGTCATCTTCCCACCCCAGCACATAGCGGCTGCTTCACTCACCTGTGTCATGCTTTTCTAGGAGTGACAATGGAGAAGTTGAAAGCTGGCATCTTTGACGGACCTCAAATACGTCAGCTCATCAGAGATCCAGAGTTTGAAAATACAATGAACAAAGTCGAACTGGAAGCGTGGAAGGCATTTGTTCTGGTCGTTTAAAGAACTTCCTTGGCAACAACAAGGTCAACAAATACGCAGAACTCCTTACTAAAATGTTGACTGCCTTCAAAAATCTGGGATGCAACATGAGCATCAAAATGCACTACCTCTTCTCACATATGGATCGGTTTCCTCAGAATCTGGGATCAATGAGCGACGAACAGGGCGAAAGATTTCATCAGGACATAAAGGAGATGGAGACCAGGTATCAGGGACGGTGGAATTCAGTCATGATGGCCGATTACTGCCGAACTTTTAAGAGAGACATCCCTGCCGCTGGGCATTCTAGAAGGTCAAGAAAACAGAAGTTCTAGCCCTGAATGATCAATGATGACCAAACATCTAGTTTTCATGCACCTGTTTTTATCAGTGTCATCTGTTTTTATCAGTGATTTACTATAATAAATTGGGTTAATAAAGTTTTTCCTTTAAAATAAGTATCTCACTTAGTAAAAAAATGAATTTTTCTATATTCACTTTGTAAAACTTGCCTGATCGGGGAAAACAGCTGTTTTTGATTCGCGTCAGTTTGCTCAAACAGTTGAAAAAACTAAGACAACTACAAAAGTTTTTTGTAAGTAAACAAGATGTGGGGATGTCCATTAGCGGGGATAGAAAAACATTATATATTTTTTTAGAAAAATTACCAAAACAGACTTTTTAAGGAAAGTGCATTTTGTGGTTATAATCAGGACTTCAGAGCCGGAAACACTAAAAATATTGTTGCCGACAATATTTTGATACCTATGAGTGTGGCCAAAAAAAGGTCCACATTTTAAATATTAATATCCTAGTGACCACTTTTCTGTTTATAAAATACAATACACTATAAATCTCTTTTTGAAATGCAGAAAACAAAACAAAAATAACTTTTATAGCTTTTTCGCAATTTAATTCAGAATCTTGATTTTAAGATAGGTAGAAGAATCCTTTTAATCAGTAAATGAACATAAAATAGATACTTAATTTTGTTATTCCTTCCTCTAACCCGTTGTCTTGCTTATTTTAATATACCATAAAAAACTTTTCACTATAAAGTTTGCCTAGACCAACTTAAATACATTATAGTTCAGGGGCGCACATCCGGGGGGCGAGAGAGGGGGGGCCCCCCCCCTGTGTCAGGGGGGCGAAAATGACCTTCCCCCTCCCCCCAATAATTTTCTATAAGTAAGAGTTGTGCTTGTTTATAAAACATGTATGGTGATCTGATATCTGTGTATGAATCATGTATAAAGAATGGAGCTTTCGAATCAATCAAACATCACATGAAGTGCTCTGAAATTCCTATCGAACATATTTTAGACGATGCGTGAGAGCATATAATAATAATCCATTGCTTCAATATGCCACAATAAGTCAGCAATGTTTGTCACAGTTCTCTCCTCTTTGTAATATTTTTGAGCAAACACATGTTGATGATCCACTAGATTTTCTCTCTTCTGTCACATGATTCTATTTCTCTTTCTCTCTCCTGTTTTTCTCTTCCGCTTTCTCTCTAAAACTCAATCATTCCTCAACTCATTCAACTCTTCTTTCATTCACCCTCTTCTCTTTTAAGCCTTCCTATCTCTTCAGTTCTCTTCTCTCCAGTGACGTAGCTAGGCTGGGGCATAGGCGCCGTCCCACACTCCTATGTACCGCATGGTGCCCCATGCAACTTATGCATATCAGTTTTTGAAAATTTCCCCAATGAAAGGATCAAAAAGTATACAAAATGTTGCTCATGTTTTTTGTTTTTAAATTGCCCCCCCCCCCCCCATTAACTTTTTTCTGGTTACACCACTGCTTCTATCTAATTTGCATTTAGAGTTAAATTAAAATAGTTTCCAATTGTTACAATTTTATATCAATGAATATTGTTAGACTCGCGCTAAGAATTTTTTTCAACAAACGTCATTTAATCTATATCACTACGTTTGTTACATTTGAAAACTTTTATTTTTTCGAGTCAAGAAATTTTTTTAATAGCTATTTGGGAATGAATATTTTGACTAGCTATTCGGGTTAAAACCAAGAATACTCTATTTTCTTAATATTTGAGCAGAGATATCTTTTATAATGTTCGATTGTTAAATTTTATAAGTAACACTTCTAATCAAATACCCTTTTTAAAGAAAATTTGTTAATTATTATAGTAAAATATAATATCGAAACAAAACGTTTCAGTTGTTAAAAATGTACTTGATCTATTATTTATGCAGTGTCAGAATTTTATTTGTAGACAAATATTCAAAAAAACGCAATGGTTTTCTTTTCTCGTATACTTTGATTTATGTTAGTTTGGTCCTCGGACATTTCGCCCCATTATTTTCATAAGACAGTTCGTCCCATTAAGACATTTTGTTTCATGGACAATTCGCCCCGTTATTTTCATAAGATATTTTGTCTCATGAACAATTCTAAAAAATTAAGAGATAAAATGATTAATTTGAAATAATTTAATAAAGATAAAATAAACAAGAATATATTTTTTAATAATTTTACACATATAATAAGCAAAGATGGATGAAACTAATAGCCTATGAGACAATTTGTCAAGGGGCAAATTGTCTGTCGACCGTTATTTAAATAATTAAGGAGCTACTTTTAAATGTTGGCTTTTGCTGTTTATAAAAATTTGAAAATATCAAATAAACTCTAAATCTTTATACCTCCTATTATTTTGAAATTATTCTGAGAACAGACGGTCCCATTTTAAAATAGTGAAAATTGCTTTATTAGTTTATTTTCTTTCCTTTCTCTCTAATGTTAATTATGTAGCAAAATTTTCAATTTTAAGTAAAAGGTAAGGTGCAGCGGATGTATTTTTGTTGACAAGGGACTGATGTACCGCTTATGCCAAACTATGAACAAATTCGTATCGATGAGGAATCGAATCCAGAGGCTTCCGTGCTGAGTCCATCATCTCAACCAACCTGCCATACCACCCATAGAGTATGCTGTAGGGGGGTACGTCAAATTAGTTTTCAAAAAACTTAAGTTATGCCCTAAAATTTTTTAGTTTTTGTTGAAGCTCTATAACTTTTTCTGATAAACTTTTTTCCCTTAAAATTTATTATAAAAGGGAAATCATTGCAAAATGTTAAAAGTTATTTTACTTTTTGTGGCTTGTATCAATTTAGCTTTTAAACTATTTTTGAATGATGTTGAGTAAAATGAAATAATACGATCTTAATTTTTTGTTTGCACAATTATAATTTCATTTTATACACTTGCCCCTGAATCAATCACATTTTTTCATATAAACATCGCAGGGTGTCTAGTAGACTCTTTGCCTTTAGACTACATTCACTCATAAAACTATCTAGCCTTCAGTTATTTGTTTTCTCTATGAATCAAATATCCTATCATCAATTCCTGTAATGTGCCTGGTAGACACTTCATTTTTCAAATTAAAAGCCTATTCTACCCCCTAACAATTTTGGATTTTTTTAAACTAGTGTATATTCTGCAAACTTAATTAAAATATTTTCGCTGGAAGGATAGTATTTAATTCACAAATTTTGTAAAAAAAAATATAAAGTAGTCTTATAAATTTAGGACTTTAGATATGCGCTGAATACACTCTATTTTAAAGGGTCGACATACATTTTGCCCCATAGACAATTCACCCCATAGACAATTCGCCCCATGGACAAATTGTCTCATAGGCTATTTGTTTCATCCATCTTTGTTTATTATATGTGTAAAATTATTAAAAATTTTTATATTCTTGTTTATTTTATCTCTATTAAATTATTTCAAATTAATTATTTTATCTGTTAATTTTTTTATCACTTTTAAATAATTTTAAATTATTGATGATGAAATTGAAGAAAAAGATAATTACAATGATATTACAATTACAAGATATTAATTTTTATTTTGTTTAAAAATTTTAAATATTTGTTTCATTTATAAAATAACTGCCTTTCAAAAAACTAAATAAAATTAAAATATAGCTATTTTTATTGAGATGAGTTGTGATATTAGGCAAAACGTTGATATGCCAAACCGTTTTACGAAAAATAGTCTTACGAAAAATGCGTAAAAGAGTCTAAAAAAATTGAAAAAACGGTTTTATAAAACAATAGTGCTAATTGAAAAATATGAGGCGAATTATTTTATGAAAATAATGGGGCAATTTGTTTTATGAAAATAGTTAGGCGAATTCTCCATGAGACAAAATGTCTTATGAAAATAATGGGGCGAATTGTCCATGAGACAAAATGTCTTATGAAAATAATGGGGCGAATTGTCCATGGGACGAACGATCTTATGAAAATAATGGGACGAATTGTCCTATGAAAATAATGGGGCGAATTGTCCATCGGACGAACTGTCTTATGAAAATAATGGGGCGAATTGTCTTATAAAAAGAATGGGGCGAAATGTCTGAGGACCTTTTAAAGGATTGCTTAAATATTTGGTCTCCCGTGGTATTTCCAGACCACTATTTTGAAAATTGCAACAAAAAAATTTCGCCCCCCCCCCAATAATTTTGAGGATGTGCGCCCCTGTTATAGTTGTATCTTAAGAACCTATATAAAAGTATAAGAAAATTAAAATTTGGGTAGTCTCTATCAAATGTAAAGCTTATAATAAAACAATTAAGTAGTTATTTAGATCTAGTTTTTCTATATATATATTATATAGGTAGTTTAGACACAATTAATTTTTTTATAAATTAATAAAAAAAGTTGAAGGAGCCAGAGCCAGGTAATTTTTCAGTAAAACAAAACAAACGTTCAGTAGCTTCAATGATATAATTAATTTCATTAAGGGCCAAAATAACGCTTTTAACGGTATCAAAAGTTGAAAACAAATATATATAAACAGGTGTACTTAAAAACTAGTAAAAATAAGTCTGAATTCCTGAATGATATAAAAAAACGCAGGATCGACATTAATCTAAAATTCTATATGCACATTTTCGATGATAGATAGTAAATAAAATAAATTGGCCAAAAAATATCAATTTTATGGTAATTAGGAATTTGGGCTCATGGAAGAAATACACCATATATTATTATCCTGCATATTATTTAAAAGAATGCCCATTTTTTATTAAGATGATATCTTTACCTTCTGAAATCATTTAAAAAGAATAAATGTTATTCTTTAAAAAAAATTAGCCCACTTTTTGTATAAAAATTGCGTCATCATAGAGAGTTCAGGCATTAATATGTAAAATAAAATATTGATACACGTTCTATAGCATATAAAAAATCATTATAAATTGAAAAATAAAACATTTTTTTGAGAAAATATCATACCAGGAAACATGTCAAATTTAAAATTGCAGTTTTTTTTTAAATTTCCATTTATATTGATTAGAAGAATAATTCTCAAAAATGTACCCTGAATCTCGAAACATTTCATCATTCCCATATGATTAAATATATAAATTTATGCTGAGTACAATGATGAGGGTTTGGTGCAAAATGAAGTTGAAATTGGCGTCTATACTAGCAATAAAGGAAAAATGAATTCATACTGAAAGAAGTAGAGGAGTTGTTATTGTTGCGAGAAGAAATGGAATTTGAATGTCGTTGACTAGAAGTTGCGCTTTTTTCCACTAAACTTTTACTTGCTCTCTTTATGTACTTGTAAAAGTGTGGAAAGTGTAAAGATATTTCTTGTAAACTTGTTTTAATTTCATGTAAAACCTTGAAAAAAGAGACAATGTAAAATGATCTATGAAATTTCAAAAATTAATTTTTATTTATTCGAAGACAAATAACGTTAATCCTTTGGGGACCAGAATTTTGAAGAAAATTGTCTACTTTCTTTTTAAATGGAATAATATTTATTTTAAGGTAGACGAATTTCATTTCTTGGGATAGCAGTATCTTAGATGTCCTAAACGGTCAATGCATATCTATTTCTTCGCTTGAAAGTTTTTATTGATGATTGAACAAGAAAATACATCAATTGGTTGTATCTCTTAGAGCAGGAGTCGGCAACCTACGGTACGCGTGCCACACGTTGCACGCGAAGCAATTTTCAGTGGCACGCAAAAATTCTGAGGTTTATAATTAAAATTTTTCATTTAGACATAAAGTAAAATATAGATCTAAAAGGCAATCAAATGTGCTTTTAACTATGTGCAACCATTTTTATTTAGTATTGTGCCGATATTGAAGAGTTGGCTAAAGTTATCAAAGAGTCAAGCACTAATTACTTATATAATTTTTTTATTGCTAATTATAATTTTACTTATTATTGTATATTTATGTAAATGTGTATATAAAAGAATTATGTTAATTTTGGTTTGGATAAATATACATATGAGGTTGGCACTCGAGATGATTTGAGAAGTGTTAAGTTGGCACGCCGTTAGCATAAGGTTCCCGACCCCTGTCTTAAAGTACTGCATAGTTGCAGGTAGCAGAATTTTGATTTGCGGGTAATATGCATCAAAGCATTAAAAAATTAAAAGATGAATCAGCATCATACTTTATAAGCACCATTTACTATTATAGTCCTTGGTTTTAGTCTGTTATGCTCAATTTGAGCGAAATATGCGCATGTATGGGAAGAAGAACATTACAAAACACTCACACTAACATACTTCAAAATTGGGGAGGGTCATTTAAAACGCAGTATTGAGTAATATAATTTAAAAAAATAAGCACATTTAGCAACTGGATAATAACAATTCAAAAATAATTTTCGTTAAATCTTATGAAATCATTCTGAAAGGCCACGTTTTGCGAAGCTGGAGATGGAGGAAAACAAAAGTCGTAGTAGGTCTTGAGAAGAAATTACGAGTCAGAGAAAGGAATGAGGTGTTTCAAGTGGGAGTCATATGTGTAAGCCGTCAACTTCGTGGATAATAAAATTAATGTTTTGTTGACCCAATGGTCAGTTGGTTCAATTCTTATGTGCTCAATAGTCAGTTTACCCAAAAATTTAGTTCTGAAGCTATGCGGGTACCCACATAATTTATATTTTACATAGTTTTGCGGCTGTGGGCGAATACGGGTATACAAATTTTGCTCATGCAGGACTCTAATTGCTATCATTAATCATGTGTGGAAATTCGATATGAAAGATACGGAAGCACACATATAAATAGTAATAAGAAAAACTGGATTTTGAAGCAGGATTTTCGTTTAGGTCACTTAATAACAAAAAATAGTGCCTAAAATTTAATATACGCAAATTTTCTGTATAAAAGTGACTACGATATTTATACTTCTCTTTCATTGTTATTTGATCAACATGTTGAGAAAGAAGCTTAATGTACAAATTATAATGAAAGTATTTTTTGATGTTCTATAAATAAATTGAAATTCTATATAATTAAAACTTTTCAAATATTGTCTCATACACATGCAGTAGTCTATTTAAAAGAATTTTAGGAAGGAATATTTTTCAAAATGACAGAAAAACATTGCTCATCTAAAAAATCTATGAACAAATTGTATAAATTTATTACTTTTTTGACAACAAAACGTGAAAAATTTCTAATATATATAATAGCAAATATGGTTTACAAAAATATTTGTAAAGAAAAGCTGATTTAGGTTTGCATAGCTAATATATCAAATATGTATTCGAAGCGAGAATAATGTGTGTAAAATAACCCTCATATTTATAAGAATGGAACGATGGAAAAAATATATCGGAACAAAAGGATGAAAAGGTAAATTTTAAATAGAATAATTCCCCCTTAGTCTTATCTATGAATTCTATATTTAGCTTGTAATGGTCCAAAATCTCTTTGTTCTTCTTGCTATCTTTTACACAATCTTTATTATTCAAACATTTTTTCTAGAAAAGATTAAGCCCATACAACACTAAATCATCGTTAGCTAATCGTGGCAACGCAACCAGCATTATCACCTAGCTGCAAATCGTTATTTAATTTGTGTTTGCTATAACAATAAAGTTTTGTATTATCTTTATGATTCCCTTTTCATCGACAGTAAATGTATATAGAATGAGTGATAAAAAAAATATAGTTATGATGGAAGAAATACAAATTTAAGAATTGAGTGAAAGTTTCAATGGAGAGAGAATTTGTTTTCATCATTAATAAATGATGTACACAAATAAAGAAATACAAAAAAGAATATAATCAGCAAAAGTTAAACTTTTTTTGTTTATATGATGGTTATATAAAACTTTATAAGAACAAGATCATCTCCGGATGAAGCGTTGATCCAATTGTTTTGGTTTCGATTACTGATAGTGATATCTTTATCTCTACAACTATAGAAGATTATTCTCGTTTTGGATGTAAATAAAAGAATAAAAAAGACAAAATATGACGTTATTAAAATATTATAGTTACATTAAACAAGGAGTTAAAAATAAATTAACATTCTGTAAGGTTTTTAAGCTATAAAAAACGTACAAAGCAGGAAATAAACAAGAACGAACTATGGCTCTAATTCAGTTCGCTATCTATCTTTTAAAACAATTTCATTTTTAAATCATTTTTATCGATGAGCGCTGAGCTAGAAAAGAAGTCTACTTACAACAACTTTATGCAAGAGAAATATCGTTGAGGTACTGCAGTTAAATAGAATTCTCAACTGAAGAGTGTCGGTAATGTTGAGTGGCGTAGCAAGTAATTTTAACCAAGAGAGAATTTATCCAAATCAATCTAGATTAGTCTTTTATTCAGAGTTTATCTATCTATGAATAGTATATATACAAATCTGTTTCATAATGAAATCTACGTTCGATACTATATTCTGATATCCCATGAGAGAAAAACATATTCGCTCTTCTTTTTTATGGAATAAGGGCAGCTTGAAAGAATAGAGGATGTGCATCAATGAGAAATTAAAGTGTGGAAAGGGGCACAAATCCCTGATCCATACAGCTGGTTACGCTACTGGTAGGACTGCCTATATGACTTTGATACTAAAAGGTCTTGGGTAGGAATTCAGAATCAAGCCTTCTTTGCTCACAATTGGATACAAGTTTCAAAAAACAAACACGCAATGGTACCTATAAATGGTTGTGGACATCTTAGCCGCTTAGGGGTATATCGTTCTTATTATTCTATCAAAAAGTGTAGGTCTGAAATATAAATTACTTGCATCAAAGAGAAGCATTTTGTTTTGAGAGGAAACATGGCATTAAGGAATATGGAGTGTAAAATGGGTAAGGGATATGCGACCAAACGCGAGATCAACGCTGTTAATTGAATGTTTACGTGGAAAGAGTTATTTGGCATGTTTTGTAGCTTGGTAAACAAAAACAGGATAAAAGGACCTAAAAACAAAATATTTAGTAAATATAAATTTTTTAATGTTATCATATGAAGAACAAATAAAAATTTATCATAATAATTTCTAAAATAAAACAATTTATCTTGAATTAAGTAACTAATCTTCAGAGTATAAAAAGTGTTTAAATGTACTCTCAAGAACAATAATGTCCACGAAATTATTGATCAAAGTACACACATAATCCTTTCGGGTACATCGGGAATCGAACATGAGACCTTTGAAATTAAACCCCTGCGATCTAACCACAATGCCATAGGGGCCAAGCGAAGCAATATTGATTTCAATAATGAAAAAAACAACACATAAATGAACTAATAAGTAAACCTAATTTTGAAGAAAGTTATACCTAAATGTTTGTTGGAGTCAGAGAAGGCATTGTCATTATAAACAACTTCACCATTTTTGGGCGGTAACTTGACAGAACAGATTGTCGACTCGCCATCTTGAAGAAAGGGGTCCGCGCTTTTTATGAGCGCACTTTTAGTTGACCCTTCGTTGAAAAATACTTTAGAATTGATTTCTTGCAAAAAAGACTGGAAAGAAGAATGATGCTTCAAAGAGAACGAGTCAAATCTTTTATCAATCGCAATCGTTTCCATACTTTTCTCGTCTTTGAAAGGGGCGGAAAATAATTCATTTAAATTTTGGTCAAGATATTTAATATGGTCTTCTTTATCGCAATTGGAGTCATTAGCATCATTTTCCATTTGAAAATTTTGGTCTTTAATAATGCCTTTCAATAGAAAAAATAAATAAAATAAGCAATTCATTCGTATTTCCTCAATTTTTCTAATTATCTTACTACATATTTCAGTAACACTTTGAGATAGTGACGATTAAAATATTATTACTCTCAGTTGTTAAATCTGCTTCTTTGTTTTTGAAAACAAAATTAATGATATTTAAGAGCGGTTAGATTTCTTTAAACGGTTACATTAAGTTCAAGGGCGGTAGATTTCTTAAAACGGTTACATAAAAGTTTTAAATTCATAACCAAAAAAGTTTAGATAGAGTTCGAAAAATTAAAGTAGATTACTCTTGATAAAATAAAATCAAGAATATATATAGCGAAATAGTAACAAGATATTTTGAATGAATATCATTTCATTTTAGGTTTCACTAGAACATTATTTTGAATATAATTTATAGTGCGATCAACCTAGTAGAAAAAAACATTTTTATTACGTTTTATTTAAAAATTTTGATTTAATTATTCAATTCTTTACTAAAATAAATACTCAATTTTCATTGGACTAATCTTTGAAATGGGTGATACAAAAATTTTTATTCTCTTTTCAATTTTCTTTTACTCAAACTCCCTTTATTTAATCATCAGCGCATCGTTTGTTTTTCTTTATTTATATAGGCACTATTTATTTTCTTTATACAATACAGTCAACCCCCTATTCGTGGAGGTTAGGTTCCAAGACTAACAGCGAATAATGAAAATCTGCGAATACTTGTAACCTTTCTGAAAGTAACCTGTGGTTATCATTTCGATTGTATGTAGAAATTCCATACGTTTTTGCCTATAAATTTCAACATTTTAGCATCTTTTAACCCATTTTACAAATTTATTTAGATATTATATACTTAAATTTCTCTATACGAAAATGTTAAGTTCTTCTGTTTTATATAATTTAAGTTTTAAAAAATTACTTACAAAGTTGCCAATAATTGTACAGAAATGGAATAAAAATTATGCTCATAACAAAAAAATTAAAACCCTGATTACTTGAGTTTCTTATATAAGAAAAATTTTCTTAACAGTAAATTTAAAAAACATTTGTATCTAAGATAATAAAATGAAGTAATTACTTAAGTTTTATTTATGCAAATTTACTCAATAAAAATAACAAAGATAACGAAAACATTAAAATAAGGTTTACGGAAAATAGAGATAGAGGATTAGTTATATCTTCTCTGATGCACCTACATCTTCCATTTTATCATCTTCAAGAATTGAATCATTAGTCTTTTTTACAGGGTGTAAAACATAGTGATAGGAAGTTGAGATTGATGTTTTTAGGTTGTAAAAAAGAAAAAAAATTGCAAATTTGGCGAATTGGTAAATTTTCCGCAAATCTCTGCAAAAAACCGCGAATGCCGAATAAGCTGGGTTGACTGTATATAATTTTGTTTTTTATCAATAATTTAGAAGCTTACTTCATATTATTAATGTTTACTTATATATACAGTAAAACCTCGTTATCTCGAATTTGAAGGGACCAAACAAAAACTTCGAGATATCCAGGTGTTCGAGATATCCAAAATATCAAGAACTATTATCAAGTCCATTTTTTTGAAAAATAAGTATCGACTGGTATGTTTTTTGTCTGCTTGTTAGATCTAAAGTAACTCTGCTAAAATAAACAGATTCTGATATCTTTTTAAAGTTATCATTATTTGATGAAGATTAAAAATGATATTTATATAAAAAATTAAATGATATTTATTTATTTCAGATTTGATGAAGGCATAAAAAACTATGAAAATCCATGATCATCACAAGGGCGAGTAAAAGTCAATAAGGTCAACTTTTATATCAGTTTAGCAAAAACTCTTTGAAGAAGATCCTTTACTTCTTTAGTCTAAAAATTTTTTTGAACTAATTTCAAATTTTTAAGACAATCAAGGTCAATAAAGTCCATTTTTATATTTAACACTTTTTGATTCAATGTGCCTAAACTTGTTATAAGCGATACATACAAGATTTCTTCTTTATATCAACACTTCCACAATAGTTGGGCTTTTTTTCATATAATAAAAGTTTTTACTGTAACGTTTGCCTGACTGAGGTTAAACATGAAGAAGTTTTTTGTAAGACAATTTTTTTTGACAAACGCGGTTACATACGATATATCCGCTGCAGAAATTATGAAATTTTATTCCCAAACTTTTTTATCATTGCATGTTTTTCACATCTTTTACACAAGTTTACCTTAAAAGTTAAGTTATCTTGCAAAATTGTAGATTACTGGCATTAAATCATTCAAAATTAGTAATAGAAAAACAAGTTCTCTTTTCAAACCTATCGGCAACACTTCAGTTCCAATTGTAACGAAATTGACAAATTAGTTGCAGGCAGCAAAATATTTTCATTAAAATCTTTCAGCAGGGAAGAAATTAATCATGAAGATGATGGAATTTTATTGCCAAATATCAAGAAATTGTTAAAAAAAGAAAATCTGTATCAAAACTTGCTAACAATAAGTAGAGAATATTCACGATTCGTTGATTTAGTCGGAAAAGGTCAACATAGAGACTTTTTCAGTCGAAGATGCCTTTACTTGTTTCTTCAACATTATTTCATTTAAGACGAATGTGGTGTTAAAAGTTATCTTGAAAATAGATTCAGATAAAATGAAATCAATAAAATCATGAATATGGAAAACTCTCAAATCTCTCGCAGTACTTATCCCAAATTACAAAATTGTCAAGTTTTAACTTTAGAAGTAGAAAGATCTTTTTCTAAACTGAAAAAAACTACTAGAAAATAATCGAATTTTAGATCAGAAAATGCCATAAGATTTTCATTATAAGCTTAATTTATTAAAGAAAAAATATGGCAACACTTGTTGCATAAATAAAATTTACACTGAAATTTATTCGGGAGAATGGGAGAGAGGAGCAAAATGCGTTTTGCCCCCTAGGAAAACATTACGTGGAGGGGAAAGGGTCCCTGATGTATTGCTAAAATATTGCTAGAGAACATTTATTTTTTATTATTTGGTGTTTGTTGTAAATGATTATTTACGTTTGTAAAAAGTTGGAGATAAACATAGTAAATTTGATGCTTGTAACAATTAAATACTTCGAGATATCCGGGTTATTCAAGATATCAGAGTTCGCGATATCCAAACTCATTTACATGTAATGTATAGGGAAAAAAGTTCGTACCATAAAAGAACTTCGAGATATCGAAGTTTCACATAATAATTTTTATCATGCTATAACCATTTTTCTATTGCTAGTCAATAAAATTCCTTTTTCTTATTCTATGAAGGAATAATTATTTTTAAATATAAAATTGAAGAAAATAAAGGCATACAGGCATATATTACAATATTAATGATAAATAAAAATAATAAGAATAGACACTTTTATTTAAAGAAAAACACAACTTATTTCCAAGTATCAACTTCTTCTTCGAGTTTATATATAAAGTAAACATCTTATGCATTTTTAATTTATATACTATAATACACTCGATGAACGGTTGTGTTTTTCTTTAAATAAAAGTGTCCAGTCTTATTATCATTTTTATTTATCAGTAATTCTTATAATGGTCACATCTGTCAAAGATTTTGTTTCTAAATACATTACAAAAGATTAAACTAGCAATACATGTTTTATACGCATAGGCATTGTTTTAAGACATTAAAAGGTATTTTAATTTCTGGATAAAAAAATTGCAAACACTTGATGTGCACTTCTACTTGAGATTAAATCACTTAGACGGTATACGTTTGAAAAGTAAAAGCTTTCTATACAGTGAAAATATATAAAAATTTCAGTTTTTTGATATCAAATTGGTATATTAAATATAATAATAAAAATGGACGTACTTCTAATCCGACAAATTAATGATTTAATTCTTTGGTGTTGCTTGGGATAATTCCTTTTAGTAATTTTTGTTGGAAATTCAAAAGTTTGCAAGAAATGAAAGTTGGCGGAAGAAAACAAATTAAACTTTTTTGCTTCCGTTTCTGCAAGAGAATTGTTAACCGAAGATGAAAATACGTTGCTGATCTCAGAATCTTCTTCATTGTTCTCGCCATTTTGTTTTTTGTTAGATGAGATTTCACAAGAACTTGATTTTGTATTTTTAGAGTTATAATTTGAATTAGATTCAAAAGGGTCGCCTGAAATAAACATATTATTTAAAAGGCATTTAATTAAAGAAAATGAAAAACTAAATTAAATGTTTTAACCCATTAATGACCATTACAACTAAAAATTGAGAAACAAGTTGAAATGAAGTGTAAAACAGTTCAAGTGTGTATGAAAGAACAAAAAATGTATGTTATATCGTTTTCTAATTCTCCAGATGTGATATATTGAATGTTCCTATAAAAGGAACATTGGACTTATACGTATATGTGTTACTGCCGTTATACTTTATAATTTATGTTATAAATTATATATTGATAAATGTATATTTTTGATTGATTTCTTCACACCATTAACTATTCCAACAATACAGCTTTTTCTTTTGATTGATTATTTACATCATTTGTTATTCCAATAATAAAGCTTATTTTTGACCGATCTTCACGCGATTTGTTATTACAACAACAGAGCTTTTTTCCAATGTCTTGTGATAATTTTTATCAAGTTCTAACTCTCAAGGATGCTCTTGATTTGTTGGAAGAGAATGAAAGTGTTGATCCCAAACTAATAATTCTTCCTCCAGAATGTAATTTTGGACAAGTAACTGATGTTGAAGAAGAAGAAAAAACTAATTCAGACTTGAAAAACTCTCCAACGATGTATCGGGATCTTTGGAAATCTACGCCCAGGAAGAGACTGAAGAAATTCAGTCATTCATCAAAACACTTAAAAAAGAGTTTAGAAAGTTCCCTTGAAAAATCAAGAATTATTACCCATTGCTGCAAAATTTCCTGAATTGATAAACGCTAAGCCAATTTTTTTATTTCAAAAAGTCTTCAATGATGAAATTGTGGACTTGATTGTAACAGAAACTAACAGGTATTCGGTACAAAAAATAGAAGTCTAAACCTTGATAAAGTGGAGCTGGAAAAGTTTCTTGGAATTCTTCTTACATACGGTTATAATTCACGACCAAGCCAAAGAATGTATTGGCAAAAAGATGATGATAAAGTTTGTAATGTTATTGCCAGTCAAATGTCAAGGAAGCGATTTGAAGATATAAAATCGTGTTTGCATTTTTGCAACAATGATATTTTGAAAAAAAAAGACAAATTATCCAAAATAAGACCCATTCAAAACCTCCTGTTAGGATTTTTTGCCGAAAAACTTTCGATTGATGAACTGCTTGAAGTTCTCTCTTTTCCCTGAGAGTACTTGCTTTATGGAAATACTTTCTCAGTTTAAACAAAGTTTTGTTTTGAACTGATAGATTATACTCATAGAGAGATAGTATAATCTAGGGGCTAACAACAACAACAGCATGGTTGCTCACTATTGTAGGAATTCATATAAGATGTACATGAAAGGGTAATGGCTTCGTCTGAGTGTTTCCCTTTTCATTTTATAACACACACTTGCGCTTTAGATAGAGAAGACAAAAATTTACCTCTTGGTACTGAAATTCTTCTGAAGATGTGTCACTTCTTAGTGACGTTGAAAGCCATTTACTTTTCGATTTTTTTTTACGTCCTACGACCTCTTGAAAGTTTTGTGAGAAAAAAGTATAAAAGCGATGGGAACGGTCAGAGAAAATAGAATGTCGAAGTGTCCATTCAACAAAGCTAGCATAATAAAAAGAGAAAAAAGTAGGGGATTTAGTGAAACTTTTTGCGATGGAGAAGTTTCGATTGTTCAATGGTTGGATAATCGAGTTATTTACCTAGCTTCCAATTTTTGGAAAGCAGGTAAAGTGGATAAAACAAAGAGTTATAGTCGAAAAGAAAAAACATTTTTTTGTTTCGTCTCTTGATTGTTTAAGCTTTTATAAATCTGGCATCAGTGGAGTGGACTTGCTCGACAGGTTTGTGAGTACAGCCCCAACATTCACTCAAAAAAATGGTATTGGCCTCTCTTTATCAATTTGCTTGAGTTTATCTGTCGTAGCAGCATGGAAACTTTATATGGAACTGAAATCAACACTCCAAAAGGACTTACTTGAGTTCACAAGAGAACTTGTGAGTTCATTGTTTTCTAAGGCAGCAAAATCAAAGCTTATTCCTGGTCCAAGTGGTAAAGGCATTCAAAATCTAAAAAATGGTATGCACCATCCTGTCCCAGCTCTTACTCAAGAAAGATGCTCATGTAAAAAAAATACAACAAAAATGTGCTTTCAGTGTAAGGTTCGTCTGCACCCCCTTTGTTTTTACGATTATCATTCAAAATAAATAAAAACTTACTTTTTTTGATTTTTTTTTGCAAAAAAATTGAAATTTATTCTTTTGTTTTTGATAGTAGCACTTGAGTCCAATGTTCCTATAGAGGAACATCATAAACTTTTCTAAAATCTTTCAACTTATAAAACTCAAAATCGTTCAAGATATTTTTTGGGTTATTTTGAGTTTTTATTATATTGAAAACTTATTTTGGTATAAATAAAAAAAGTCTTCTTTAGCTTTAAGTTATTGTAACCGTTCTCCCAAAAGAAAAAATGTTTAAATTATTTTTTTTTATGAATTTTACATCAAATATTTATAAGTAGGGCTCATTTTCACGAAATTATCAATTTAAAGTTTATTTTTTCCAATGATATAAAAAACTTTAAGAACAAAAAATATTAGGAACGAAAAACGTCATTTATATCATGTTCCTCTAGAGCAGGGGTTCTCAACCTTTTTTCCGTTAAGTACCCCCTAAGTTATAAGACCATCTTTCCGAACACCCAATAATCTGACAATGAACAAAATGGTAATTTATTGTCTAACTCATTAGACAATATATTATACAAATTGAAGGAACAGACACTGCTAGCAATACACCTTAACTGAATAAATATAAACTACTTAAATATTATCCATGCTTTTTTTACGGGGGCGCTTAGAAAAAAAATGTGGACTTTGGACTGCTTTGTGTTTTTTAACTAATTTACTATTATCATTTATTATATCAGACTAGTCAGCGATTTTTTAAGACAAAAAAACTAATTAAAAAGCCGTAAAATATATAATATTTTCATAAAAAGCATGAACATTTATCACAATATAGGCTAAAAATGTGTTAAGATGAGTATTTTCAATTATTAGTGTAAGGTGGAGCTCATGAGTAAAAGTAGTCTATAATAATCGTGTCTACTCTCATTCAAAAGATGCAAAAATGAACAAAGCTACGAGTCGCATTTGAGAATACTGAGGGACGCAATTTCGACAACACTGACTTGAAAAAATATGCAATAGGTATTCTAAAGAAGTGGATTAGAACAGAACACACAATAGTAGGTGGAACTTACCCGAATATAGTCTGATTCATTCTATTAAAACAACGCTTTATAGGATATAATTTTTAGGACTACAACTGTTTTAATAAATTTGGAATTTTTTAGAAATGGAATTAATCCTCTTAAATGTTCTTCTTCTAGTTTTAAAGTAATTTGAACTTTTCTAATAGTACACCTTCCTCTTGTCAGGTAGCACAACCAATCTCTTCTTCATTTTATTCTCAACAGTTCATATTTCCAAATGCATCTGCGTTTTTTCTACACACGATTTACAAATGATATAATTTGATTCAACACTTTTCCCACAAATACCACAATGCCCTCACGACAAATCTTTTCTTTTTAAGAAATAATTTCTAGAAAACTTTTTTAGTGTTTATTTTTAGGCCGTATGTCTCAGGTAATTTTATCAATACTTTACGTCTTCTGTCTTTCAAATAACAACTGAGTGCTCCTCTACATACAATAGTTCACATAGTAGAGCAATTTATTCATGTTTTCGGAATTCTTCAAAAAAAAATTAATATTAGAGACTCGAGATGGAGCTTGATTTAGGCTAACATTGACAGCAAACCACGCGCTGTATCCGTACTTTTTATAATTCTACTTTTAGTGTGTTCATAGGTTGTCATCACTAAACTGAAAAACTCTCCTACAATTTATATCTTTTCTTAGAGTCTGCTTATCATACTCCTTTTAAAAATCAACACATACATACCATATGTTGCTATTTTATCTTTGAAAAAAAGTGCTTTGATGAAGTGAAAAAATAATAATAATTTATAAAAAATGTATAAAATCAAGAATCAAAAAAATATAAAGATTTGTAATTACTAATATCTTGATAGAGTTTAGAAGGTTTAACTGAGGAAAGGGTTTGTAATTGGGAGCAAGCTTGTTCAAAACTCATTGAAGAAGAAGTTGAAAAGGGGGCCTTTTCTTTTGTAAGCGAAGAAATTGATGAAGAGGACGTGAAATCAGGTGAAAATTTGCAATATTTCGACTTCCAATTATGACAAGCTCTTGAACACGCTTCCACTTGTTTTTTTGCATCGCTTAGATACTCAGCATAATTGGAAAAAAATAGAGAAAATTTGTCCTTAGGTAGAATAAAAATGGATTTGTACTGAATCGAAAAATAGTTAAAAAAAATTAAAAAAACATCATTTTCAGAAAGGAACACTTCATTGCAATCGGAAGCTTCTGATGTTGATGAAGCATCAACACTATTGAATAAAGCATCAAGACTAGGTATCAAAGATAAGAAAACTTCAATGCCACTAGCTGACGCAGCAAAAAACGAAAGAGGATCATAATCTAGATTGAGATAGGAAGAATTCACGTGACTTCCAGGTAAAAGATATCTAAAAGCAAATTATTTTATTTTCATAAGAGCTAACCCAATTATAATACATGTTGGAGTAAGTCACTTCATGCAATGAATCTACCATTAGCCGCATACGAAACACACTATATTTCAGGGGCGCACATCCGGGGGGGCAATGTGTTTTCAGGGGGGCGAAAATGACCTTCGCCCCCAATAATTTTCTATAAGTAAGAGTTGCTGCTTGTTTATAAAACATGTATGCAGACTTTCGAATCAATCAAGCATCATGCCAAGTTGCTCTGAAATTCCTATCGAACATATTTTACAGACAATGCGTGAGAGCTATATAATAATAATCCATTGCTTCAATATGCACACAATAAGTAAGCAATGTTTATCACAGTGTCTCGTAGTATTTTTGAGCAAACACATGTTGATGATCCACTAGATTTTCTCATCTTTTGTCACAGTGATGATTCTATTTCTCTTTCTCTCTCCTCTGTTTTTCTCTTCCGCTTTCTCTGCTAAAATTCAATCATTCACTCAAGCTCATTCAAGCTCTCTTCTTTCATTCAAGCCCTCTTCTCTTGTTAAGCCCTTCTATCTCATTCAGCTCTCTTCTCTCCAGTGACGTAGCTAGGCTGGGGCATGAGGGGCCGTGCCCACACTCCTATGTACCGCATGGTGCCCCCATGCAACTTATGCGATATAAGTTTTTGAAAATTTCTCCAATGAAAGAATCAAGAAAGTATAAATAATGTTGCGCAAGTTTTTTGTTTTTAAATTGTGCCCCTTCTATCAACTTTTTTTGGCTACACCACTGCTTCTGTCTAATTTGCATTTAGAGTTAAATTAACCCATTTAAGACCAAGCAAAGCAGACGATATCTAAAAAAAAGCAGACGATTTATATTCAAAGTCATTGAAAAAAGCAGACGAAGATGAAATTACTTATGTTCCAAAATAGGAACATTGGGCGTAAATGGGTTAAATAGTTTTCAATCGTTACAATTTTATATCAATGAATATTGTTAGACTCGCGCTAAGAATTTTTTTCAACAAAAGTCACTTAATCTTTATCACTACGTTTGCTACATTTTGTAACATTTGAAAACTTTAATTTTTTCAAGTCAAGAAATTTTTTTAAATAGTTATTTGGGTATGAATATTTTGATTATCTATTCACTTTAAAAGCAAGAATACTCTATTTGCTTAATATTTGAGCAGAGATATTTTTATAATGTTCGATTGTTAAATTTTATAAGTAACACTGTACATAATCAAATCACTTGTTTTAAGAAAATTTGTTGATTATTATAATAAAAATATAGTATCGAAACAAAATGTACTTGATCTATTTATGACAGCTGTCAGAATTTTATTTGTAGACAAATATTCAAAAAAACGCAATGATTTTCTTTTCTCGTATACTTTGATTTATGTTAGTTTGGTCCTCGAACATTTCGCCCCATTATTTTCATAAGACAGTTCGTCCCATGGACAATTCGCCCCATTATTTTCATAAGACAGTTCGTCCCATGGACAATTTGCCCCATTATTTTCATAAGACATTTTGTTTCATGGACAATTTGCTCCGTTATTTTCATAAGACATTTTGTCTCATGGACAATTCTAAAAAATTAAGAGATAAATTGATTAATTTGAAATAATTTAATAGAGATAAAATAAACAAGAATATCAAATTTTTTAATAATTTTACACATAATAAGCAAAGATGGATGAAACTAATAGTCTATGAGACAATATGTCTATGGGGCGAAATGTCTGTCGACCGTTATTTAAATAATTTTTTAATTATAAGGGCTAGCTACTTAAACGTTGGCTTTTGCTGCTTATAAAAACTTGAAAATATCAAATAAACACTAATTCTTTATGCCTCCTATTATTTTTAAATTATTCAGAGAACAGACGGTTCCATTTTAAAATAGTGAAAATTGCTTTATTAGTTTATTTTGTTTCCTTTCTCTCTTATGTTAATTATGTAGCAAATTTTTCAATTTTGAGTAAAAGGTTAGGTGCAGCGGATGTATTTTCATTGACCAGGCACTGATGTACCGCTTATGTCAAACTATGAACAAATTCGTATCGATGAGAAATCGAATCCAGAGGCTTCCGTGCTAAGTCCATCATCTCAACCAACCTGCCATGCCACCCATAGAGTATGCTGTAGGGGGTACGTCAAATTAGTTTCCAAAAACTTAAGTTCTACCCTAAAATTTTTTAGATTTTGTTGAAGCTCTATAACTTTTTCTGATAGACTTTTTTTCCTTAAAAGTTATTATAAAAGGCTAATCATTGCAAAATGTTAACAGTTATTTTACTTTTTGTAGATTTTTGTAGCTTGTATCAATTTAGCTTTTAAACTATTTTTGAATGATGCTGAGTAATAATGCGATCTTAATTTTTTGTTTTATTTTTGTTTGCACAATTATAACTTCGTTTTATACCCTTGTCCCTGAATCAATCACATTTTTTAATATAAACATCGCAGGGTGTCTAGTAGACTCTTTGCCTTTAGACTACATTCACTCATATAAAACTATCCAACCTTGAGTTATTTGTTTTCTCTATGAATCAAATATCCTTTCATCAATTCCTGTAATGTGCCTGGTAGACTACATCATTTTTCAAATGAAAAGCCTATTCCACCCCCTAACATTTTTGGATTTTTTTAAACTAGTTTATATTCGATGGTTGTAGGTAAAAATACCCCTGAAATAAATGCCCCCAATTAAAAAGTAGGAAAAAATGCCGCCTAATTTTTGATTTTCAGGATTTTTTTTAATTATATAAATATTTTTATTTGTTACGGTTTTGAAAGTCTAAATTTTTAAAATTTCTTAATCTATAGGGTTTTTTCTTTATAAAGTTCTTGAAAAAAATAGCAAAGGTGCAGATTTGTGGGAATGTGTTCTTAAAATCAGTTAAAATACAAATTATATTTAGAAAGTGTTCTGATACACGCAAAGTCCCAAAATATTTGCTGTTTTATAAATTTTTTTTTTGTATTTAAAAAATTGTCGTATGCTGAGTTTTTTAGTTTACTTTAATTAAATATTAAATGTTTTAGATGAAAAGTTAACTTTTTTTTTACAAAAAATCTTTATTTGACATATCTTTTTTAAAAATTTTAATTAATAATTTTTTGTGTTGGGGCATTTTTTGGGGGTCATTTTTACCGGGAGCATTTTTTCCTACTTTTTAATTGGGGCATTTTTTCTGCGCACTATATTCGATATGCAAATTTAATTAATATATTTTCGCTGGAAGTATAGTATTTAAATTCACCAATTTTGTAAAAAAATATAAATTATTCTTATAAATTTAGGACTTTAGGTGTGCGCTGAGTACACTCTATTTTAAAGGATTGCTTGAATATTTGGTCTCCCCTGGTATTTCCAGACCACTAATTTTGAAAATTGCAAGAAAAAAATTTCGCCCCCAACAATTTTGAGGATGTGCGCCCCTGCTATATTTATATATCATATCCTACTTCACAATGTAATCATTTATCAATTGAAGAAATGTAAAATTTTATGTCCAAAATATTATCTGCAATTTACTTCAGCTGAAACTCAATGAAATATCATTTTTAAGTTTTTAATTTAAATCCATTAAAAAATCAAAGTTTTAAATAATTTTTCAAGCTTGAAATTTTTTTTTTAAATATTTAAAAATTTTCATACTTTTAAGTTCTATAGAAGTTATTAAGAATGATAATCTAGATAGACATGAATCTAATCATGATACTATCTTATTATATATGTTCAGAAAGTATTGAAAACCGTTAATTGTATGATTCGTGACACACAATTATAAGGAATATCTTTAGTATGGTAGAAGGTGATAAATTTAATAATTTCATGCAAAGTTTATTAAAAACGGATTAAATTTTTCAACACTACTTGCCGATGTTTCATATTAAATTTATAAAAACTGTTACTGATTAGGATTTCACCGCCTTAAAGTGATACAGAAAAAATGAATAAACCAGTTAATTTACAAATCGAAGAATTGATAACTGAAAACTCCCATACAAAATTAACGCTTTTTAGAGCATTTCTTCAGCGTTTACTTTATTTTTATAAATAAAGAATTTATCTTGAAACGTATCAAAATGAAATCTCTATAGAAGTTGTAGATATTTTAATTTCCCTAAGTTACATTCATTTCACTTCTCAAAAAATATGGACAATAAAATGAATCAATTTAATACTTAGATATAGGAAAGCATTTAGACAGGTAGTTTATAAGAGTTATATAAGTGATCTACAATATCATTTAAAAAACCAAACTAACTTTTAAAAAAACTATTAAAAAGAAAAGTGAAGATAAAATAATTTTTAAGTAGGGTTAGATCTAAAATTTGACCTGAAAAATTACATCGAATAATAAAAAGAACAATGTTTTAGTAATAAATGTATGAAATGGATAAAAGTTAAAAAAAAATTGAAGCAGAGTGCCATTATTTTTAAATCCAACAAAAAAGGATAAGAATCATAGAACATGTTTTTGAAAAAAATACATAAAAAACGTTATCCTAAGAAGATAGGGTATAGTGGTTGGGCAGATTAGGGTCCATTTGTTAAGTGTAGTTTGTAGAATAGGAGGTCAATGTTAAGACAGTTATCATTGATGTTGGTGGCAGTCTTGAGTGTGACATTAACAATCATTTGAGTGTGGTTTGTAGCGATGTTTAAAATATATGACAGACATGAACTGAATATAAAATAAGGACAAAAGGAATTATCTAATATAAGCAGCGTATTTAAGCTCTCAATTAGAATCATATAAAATGAATTTGAATACTTGATTTTGCGAAACGAATGTGTATTGGATACACACAGACATGCAGGATATAAAACTTCGAAAAATGCATTAGTCTAACACAGGATTTCCTAACGGGGTCTAAATGCACCCCTAGCGGTCCACAGAAAAACTCAGAAGGAACAGGGAGAATATGAAAGTAAAAATTTATTGAAGAGACTTATAGGTTAATAAATTCTTATTTGAAAGCTGCCTTGTCAACTAATTTACTTTTACACCATTACAACCACTAAAATCACTTCAAAAAAAAAAGAAGCTCCAAATACTCTATAGTATTCGCCTAAGTAAGTATTTTTGACTAAATGAGAAAATTTAAGGGGAAAAAAGGTAGCTTGTGAAAAAATTTGCATTGCACATTTTGTTATTTTAACAACATTGAAAACAATAAAATTGAAAATACTTCAAAATGAGATCAAACATTAGCTCTTCAGAGTTGAGATTTAAAAGTGTGTGAAAGAGTGAAAGGGAGGCGAGGCAAAGCTTAAACAAAAATAAGAAAACTATGAAAGTACAATTAAATAAAAGATGAAAAAAAAACATACGGAAGAATCGCCCTTTAAGGCGTTTAGAAGGCAGTCAAAAATAGTCACTCCATCGTATTTGGACTTAAATATGAGTTGTATAAAGGATTGAAGTAGCAAAGGCTCTGATAACTGACGTATAAACATGTCTATATACAGAACAACAGTTGTCATTTCATCGCTTGTCCCCTTAAATGTAAGCAAGCAATACAATGAACATACGATTTAGAATGATTTGATAGATAAACATTTACTTGACACAAATTAGGACATATTACTGAGAGAAGAAAAGCTCGGTGAATGATTGATACTAATTGATTTTTTATTGAAATGTGAGAAACCTAAAGAATATAAATGAAAGTTAAAAGATTATGAGTTATAAGTTAACATACTTTTATTATGTTGTCAAAAAGTTATTAATTAAAAATAACTTAAAAATTTATATACTTAAAATATTTTCTAAGCATCGGTATCGACATTTTAAAATGTAATCGGTATCCGTAAAAAATTGATATTCCTACATCACTAAAGCTTAGAGTGAATTTAGACCATGCAATGAAACGTGGAGAGGAAAGAACTTTCATTCATGCCTTTTCCTATTATGCGCACCTCTAGAGTAAACCAGCAACCATAGATTTGGCCAAAAGTGGAAGCATGCGTATGGAACCAGTATTTCAAAAGGTGGTTGGTAGTATTTTACTCATCACTGATGTTGTAAAAGTGTGACGAAACTTGAAACACCTGTTTTGATAGAACACTTAGGGCACTTTTGAAGGGAAAGCTGTTCATCCAATTTTAAAAAGAATTTTTATATTGATTGAAAGATTTTGCTTATAACGAGATAATGTAATCTGCAACACCAATATCAACCATCGTGGATCAAAGGGTGGCTAATTTACCGCTATTGATGTTTTTTAAAAAGAGAACTGGTTTGCGGATAAGTATTGAAATTTGGAAGAACAGAAACCAAAAATATTAAAATAATGGGTTGGAGATAAGTGTATGGGGTTTTGGGAAAAAGTTTCTTAGCCTCATTTCTGGATTACTCTAGTGTCCAAAAAAATTTTTTATCGCTACATGCGTTTCAAAATATATGAGAAATTTGGAATGCCGTATTTTGAAACGTTAAAGTGAAATTATAATCATTATAATACATCTATGTTCTTATTCCTTCCCAACTTCTTTTTCAACCATTTTATAGCAATGGAATAGCGCAACTTTAATTAAATTAATTATTTCGCTTTAATCATTGAATGGACACCGATATTAAAAACAATTCAAAAGAATGTGAGCTTAAAAGCAAATAAACTTTTACACCATACCAATAAATGATCCGAAGAAAGCAAATGGTTGTGCTGCAACACATCTCTTGAGAAGTACTTACTGTTCTATGGCTATTCAAGGATAGAAGTAAAATTTATGTTTTTCGAAGATATCGATATAATATATATATTTATGAAGCTTTAACCGAAAACTCACGTTGTTAGTATTATTAAATATAATATTTGTGAATGGCTGAAAATGATTGTTGAATTTTAGGCAATATGACCCACGATTTTTGGGCAGTTCATTTGAATAGTCAAAATTTATTCAAGAAGTATTGGAAATAATGGGTTAAATTTTAGCGTAATTTGATTGGTTACAACTAAGATTCTTCTTCTTTCTTCTTTGCCTACACCTTATCCCCAAGTTGGGGGTCGGTAGCTACAGTCCGTTTTCTCCATTTTTCCTGTCGTAAGCACCCTCCTTGTTGAGACCGAGTTTTTGGAGTCGCTCTGTTAGTCCATCTTTCCATCTCTTTCGTTGTCTTCCCCTGTTTCTTTTTCTTTCCACATTTTTATGCATCGCTTGTCTCACTATGTCATTTTCTTTCTTTCTTAAAAGGTGTCCGTACCACAGTAATTTGCTGCATTCCACTACTGTCAAACTTATCCAACTCCAGTCTTTTCTCTCACTTCTTCAGTTCTCTTTTTGTCTTTTAGTGTTACTCCCATAATTTTTCTAAGCATCTTCCTTTCAGTTACTGCTAATTTCCTTTCGTCTTTTTTCCTTTAGCTCGAGCATTCACACCCATGTGTCATTAGTGTAAATCTTTACTTTCAGTTTCATGGGCATTCTTTTGTCGTCTATCATTGTTTTTACTTCTTTCCATTTTAACCAGCTGGCATTGATCCTTGCTTGTACTTCATTTTCACAACTTCCCTTCTCAGAAATGTGTGTACCTAAATTCTTGAAGTTGTTTACTTGTTTCAGCTTTACTCCATGTCTATCTTCAATCCTTTTTATTACATAACATAAGTTCTGTCTTATTAGCATTCATCTGTAGCCCAGACTTCTCTACGCACACTTGCCATGTTACTATTCTGTCTTCAAGCTGTTCTTTGCCCGTTAAGTCGTCTGCAAATAAAAGTTCCTACAAATCATCTTTTCTTAAGTGTTTTGATAATTCATCAACAACCAATGTAAACAATAATTGACTCAATGATCACCCTTGATTCAATCTAATTTTCATTTCAAATTCTCTCGATATGCAGTTTAACAGCCGTTTTTGTATATTTCTTGCACCAGTCTAATCAATTTTTTGGATACTCCTTTTTTACGCAAGCACCAATAATACTACTTCTCTGGGGATCGTGTCGGAAGCTTTTTCCAAGTCTAAAAAACCACAAAACATTGATGCATTTCCTTTAATTTTCTTTTCTATCAGTTGCCTTATAACAAAAATCGCATCTATTGTGCTCTTTCCTGGCATAAATCCAAATTGTTTAGGATCCATTTCAACAACTGATCAGATTCGGTTGTGCAAAACTAAGGTTATTCATAAATTTCTATCTAATTAAATCAAAGAGTTTGCCTAGCCTTCGCAGGAAAAAAAGAACATAAAATTAAATCAAGATATAGATGAAAACGTATGCAAAAAATCTGTAGGAAATAAATCAGATCTGCAAAATTCGAAATAAGGATGCTACCATAATGTATATTCTCCAAAAGTAATAAAACTTATTCCAAAGAATAAAATTATGACAACAGCGAAACAAATAAATAGGAAAATGAAAGAGACAAATGATAATTCAAAAAGTGTATAGGAGAGATCTGATCCTATTTATAATATACATATAGTTTTATAATCAAAAAACAAAATAATTTACTTGGACTGCACCATTGCAGAATTGAAGGGCATCAAGAAAAGAAGACAAATTTGGAATTTGAGCAGCATCATATTCATTCAACTGATGAAGTTCGTTATGATCAAGTTTTAGGCGTCGCGGTAAATTGGAATAAAGACCACATAAACTAGCAGCCACTATCTAGCAATTAAAGTAAATATAAGCGACGCCTCATCCTTCAAAAATTGGAAAGTCGGATGAAAAATATCGGATTCCTACTCCAAGTAATTATAAAAATCCGATACTGCCTCCAATTAAACACAACGTTTACTGCATATTTCGACTAAAAAAGGGCCTACTGCACGTGCTTTCAAAAATTAAACATATTTTTCCATTATTTAAAACACTTGAAAAAAATTATTTCTAATACTCAAAGAAATACGACTCAGACTGCAATTCCTATCTTTTTAAAATCTCCGACGCCAACTCGGCAACCTTGAAAAAAAGTACATAACCAGACAAAGATCAAAATCTAATCTAATTTGTTAAAATTTGTATGCAAACCGAGTTAATTCATTTAAAATACTGAGAATGAAAACTATAGAGAAAGAAAAATACTACTACTTAAGATTGGAAACCATAATGTGAGTAATCTAGCACAAGAGCTAAATCATATCACAGATGATTATATTACAAAATTTATATGTAGGGGATACAAAAAATTTTCACCAATATCTTAGATTATAAGGAATAGATACATCAAACAACTTGTCAAAATTATAATCAATCAAAAAAATTTGGGATCAGAGAAAATAAAAAAATGAAATTTCTTTTTAAAGAATAATGCTTTGAAAAATATATATACTTTTATCTCGTAGAATCTCCAGACAACTGTTGAATTCGAATAATGAGTTAAGAAAAGAAATATGAAATGTGCAATAAAGACATTAAAGATTTCTAAAATTAAAGAAAATGAATACTTAAAATATTTTATAACCTTTTAGCTTGTAACATATTTTGTCCATTAATTCTTCCCTTCTTTCGCTAATTAAAAAAATAAAACAAAAAAATGGTCAATTTAAAGATTTGAACCATTGCTGAATTTTATAAAACTTGCCTATGCTTTAGAGAAGAAAAGTTTAAAAGGTAATTTTGAAATAATTTTACAAATCTATGCAGTATGTCCTTACGCAAAATATAATTGGTTCAACACTAACGTAACTTAATTATTGGATATATGAAAATTTTAACTAGATCAAAATTCAACACATCAAGAAAAGTTAATGGTCGTAGTATTATCTCTATCCTAGCAAAGATTAAATTGCATTAAAAACGGTGCAGGTGGTTACCTTCGTTGATCCATTAAGATGAATTAATTTAGCTTAATAGATGGACAGTAAAAAATATATCACACATTTTGTTAAACCTGCTATGAATATATAATGAAAATTTAGAATAGTAGCGTGTAGATAGATGTTCAAACATCATAGACTTCCTTTGACACAAGTATAGAAGATAGCCTATGTTTAAGGATATTTTGGAGTAGAATATAACTTTTACAACAGAATGTGTTTAATTTTTTAAAAATACTAGTTTTTAAGAAGCTAAAACTTTTTAGTGTTTGAACATAAAACCATTTTCTTCCCAGATCCTACTCATTCGATCAAAAGGTAAATATTAGGGGTGGAGGGGAATCAAAGTTGTCAAGATGGCCCACTGATCCTCGAAAATCATAACTTGACATCCATCATCTAACAATCGTTCTTTATAGTTCAATAAGCGAAAACTGAGAATTGTAGATGAAACATTAAATGGTAACATATACTTTATAGATCTATGATTAAACTGCATGAGGGATAATATCTAAAGGTATTTGTGAATGTCAATTTGGTAGAATACATGTCGTATATGTCGTTGAAATCAAACAAGCTTGAGTGATGTCAAATGTCTAAATATACACAACAGAAATTATGCACTTTTTCACCAAATGCATAACAAACGAACAGCGAAAGAGTTATGAAAAATTTTGCTGAAACTAAGAAATTTAATATTACGAGTGGAGAATATAGAGAGAAGTTTTGTCCACATTTCAAATTAATATTGTTTAAGGTTATACAGGGAGTTAAATATGATAAATGAGGCAGATTATTAAGAAAAAACTCCCCATCTTTGACAGATGACCCACCAGCTGCAGGTCTGATCTACCTATTTGACAACTATTGGCTTAAAGGTAACAGATTGCCCAAAAATAAGAGTGCGTATAGTATAGAGTTGTGCATGAGTAAAATGCTTTTTCTCGCACCTGGAAAAAATAAAGCGGGTATAAGCGGATCCGGGAAAAATAATTTTCTACCCGCATCGCTTTAAAGGCATATGGTTGTCTACAATTACTGCTTGTCTCTTAGGTGATAAAATCGTGTGTAAAGAAGAATTGCCATGGAGCATTTTATCCAAAATAATTTACTTGATATTTATACCTATTAGTGCTCATATAATAAAATTTCAGTGAAGAGCAAACCAACCTGCATACTCGCCAAATAATTGTGACCCGTATATATAGTATAGATTTTTATATATGATTTTCAGTTTTTATGGAAAAAATTTTTACCGGAAATTAAATACAACAAATTTCTATATAAAAATTAAAAATCAATAAATTACTTGGAGTAAATACAAAAATCCCTTATAAAAGTCCTTTTAGATTCCGTAGAGCTATTGTAAATCAGTTCCTGTTATATGAATGTTTATATTTCTTGCATTGGTATACCAACCCCATTCAACCTCTATTTCTTGCAATGGTCGTGAATGACTTCGTCTTTGACTATCATTATTATTGTTAATATTCTTGGTTTGAATTTCAATTTTATCCTTTAGTATTTTAGTGACTTCGTTTTTCCGCAAATAAAATGGGGAGTGAGCTTAGGAAGACTCATTTTAATCGAGTTATAGTGATTTTTTCAAGGTGTTGCGCTTTTTATTGAACTTGCACACACATTGCAAGGAATACAGATGAAATCGAAGCAAACTGAATTTAAAGTAGAAACATTTGTTGTTAAGTGTGTAAGGGTTAGAGACGATAAAATTTCTATCTTCATACAGAGCGTGTCACGCATGGGCAAATCTATGGGCCTACGTTTTCAGAGCATAGTATCGGGCAAAGGTCAATATCATAGGCTTAGAAAAAATGTCCACCCCTTACTTCCATATAAACATTACATTTATACATTCTGAAGTTGGGTCCTCTTTATGTGAGCGTGTTAGAAGGTGCTTTTTACTAAAGAAAAATTAATAAAAATAATTTTTGAACCAAAGAGCGACCTAATTTGGCCCATGTAGACTAATGTTTGGGACATGAGTGTTGTAAAGCTTTCCGACACAACGATAGTTTAAATATTGTCGAACTTTAGATTGAATGAATGTGTTTGTATATTATGTTGAAATTATCTTTTTTATACGAGCCACAATAAACATGTAAGATTGCTATGCTTAATGTGTTCTGCTAAAATTTACATTGAGTGCAATGAGTTTAGCAATTAATCATGTCAAAAAACGTGTCGTTAATAGCAAGGCTAATAGCCTTATTTTTAATAGTAGGTTTTGAGAATATTAAGGCTGTCTCTTTTCATATTACACGACTTCAAAAGTTTCAAGAGGGGACGCAGAATCACTTTATTCGTTTGATTTCCTCTGAAAAAAAGAAGAGGTGTAGTATTCTTAACGTTCTAAATTGAAGCTATGTATGAAAAAACTCGTTCTGCGGCTAGCGTCCATATTTCTGAGGAGTCCGTAAGCTGAGGTTCTACTGTATACCATACAAACACTCATATTTCGTATATGTCATTGTAAGAGGCATATATAAAAACTTGTATCAAGGCTATTCGCAAAATACAAGATGAGAAAGAACAAGTGCAATACATCTGGCTGGCTGGCTGGCTGGCTGTCTGAAACATGCAATTAATTTGCATGCGCTTTTTAGAAGTAGAGTAGTAGTTTTGCGAAGGACTAGTAAAAGTGTGACTCGCATTTTATGCATGTATGCTGTAGGTGAAAAAGAGACGAACAAAGAGCTTACTGTGCAGAAGTTTGATTGGTAGGCGATGAAGTCAGTCAACTCTTCGTGTTGAGAGGAAAATGATAGAATTAGCAGTAGTGAGTCGCGTGCCAACTGGCCTACATTTATGAATAGATTCTCTCCATTAATTGGTAGAAATGTAAACTTACAACATATGCTGGCGCATAGAACGACTCCTAACTTCCCCAATAAATACTTATTTTGACATATGGCGCTACAAGACAGCCTCTAACCATGATTGATTGATTAGAATACTAACTAGATAATAGATACTACTATAAATGATGGTAAATTGGCTTATTTAACCAGCCGTCATATGACTTCATGGATAGCTTAAATTGACTCTATATTAAAAATATTATCAAGGTAGTGAATTCTAATTATAAAAAGTAACAATTTCCAAAACAAATATCAATCTAATTAATTAGTATAAGAAATTTTAAGTTACATTACTTGTAATCAATTGATTGAGTAGGTGTAAGATGTTTATAATCAATAGGAAATATTTATTAACCCTTCTAAACACTAAATTACAAGGAATACGAATATTATCGTATAAATTATTAAGGATATCAAAAGTAACCTCTTAGTGTTGTGATTGATAAAGGAGATCATATTCGAAATATCTCATCTGCGATTATTCTTAACCCTTTCGTGACCGTGTATCATATATGATACATAAACAATTTTACCTTGGTCTGCTTTTTCAAATAGTTTTTATATGAATCTTCTGCTTTTAATAAATATCGTCTGATTTGAAACTTATATCTAAAAAGCAATAAAATTTAATGAATTTAGATCAATAAAGTTTTAGACTTTCATAGTTACTTTCTTTTGTTTCAAGAAAATGATTAAACATTTTTTCTTGCAAAAATTGCATTTATCTATTGTTTGCCATATAGGAGCATCCCGCAATAAAATTGATCAGTTATAATTTTATGTTCAGACTCAAAGATCTTTTGAACATTTGAAGTCAATTTTTTATGCAATTCTCATTTCGATTAAGGAAAAGGAATTTACAACGAATAGGATTTAAAAGTCGCCGTATACACCTGCACACATGGTAGATCCTGGACACTTACTAATCTTTTCTTCCCTTTGAAGGTAGGATAAAAGAACGGTGATGAAGAAGTAGTGATACTTTTGGTTGGTCATAGTGATGTATAGGTTGAAAATGGAGAAGTCACTGGCGAAAATAACACAGATTTGATTAATCACAACCAAGAGATGGCATTCCAGCTCCAAAGGACAAGTGCCGGGTCGCGTACACGACTTCAAAAGTTTCAAGAGGGGACGCAGAATCACTTTATTCGTTATGATTTCCTTTGAAAAAAAGAAGAAGGGGTGTAGGAAAGAAGGGACTTAAGCACGTAATCACGTCATACATAGCTTTTGTGAGTGAGAATACTTTCATATATTTTAAGTTGCTCCAATTTGATATCGTTAGCAAAGTGGCCAAGCTTTTGAGCCCATGTGTAAATACTGTGCAGGACATCTTCTTTAAGCATAAACTTAAAAACTGGCTGAAAACCTTCATGGTTTGATTGAAATTCACTTTCCTTGAAAATAATATTTCATTACGTAAAATAAAAACACAGAAGAACGTTAGGGATAAAAAATATTGTTGGAACAAAATCAACGTTGTACTAAAAATATTAACTAATGACGTTTTAACTAATTCAAAAAATTTATTAATATTCAAGACAAACACATGCCACATGTTGTTTTCCCTAAGCAAAATTTTTTTAAAAATAGAAAACGGTAAATCAAACAAATTAGGTCTAAAAATTTTAACACAACTCTTTAACAAAGAAATAGATACGTAAAAGCGAGATGTAAACAAAGATCATATATGGAAGAGTAATTTGCACGGGAGGTAGATTAATGAATCCTGCAGATCTGTTAGACTTAATAGAATGAGATTAATATATTCAGAGCATGACATAAAATACTTTTGCCCTTTCAGCACTAATAAGAAATGAGTGTACCATAAAATAAAAAAATGTCTACTTTAAGTTATATGAAAAGTGATTAAAATGATAAGCAGGAGACTAGCTTCAAAAAAACCTGGGGCTTAGAGAGTTAAAACTAAGAAATTGTCTATGTGATTAGAGATCACTGTGGAATCCAATGGGCTAAAGGGTTTAACTACTTATCATTAATTTAAAGTATGCGTGTGGCAAGAGATACGCAATTAGGGAAAGAGTGAGAGAGCATGAATATGAAGCCTAATTAGAGAAATCAAAGAAATATCGTGAGATTTTGCAATTATTATTGAGGAAAAGAATGAGGAAAAGTAATACAGATGCTTTCTAAAGCTTCAAATAAACGAATGAATAATTTTTCAATTGACCAAGCAATTTATTTTCGTGATATGATTTTCTCATCGACAGCACTAGAAACTAAATCAAAGAAAACACGAAGGTTTTAAAATGTATGCATTAACAGAATAAGTTTGTATTGTGTTTGGACGAATTCCAGTGTTGTAGAACAATATGACTATTAATCCTTACACAAATACATCATCATGCTCTTACAACAATAACACGTAAATCGTACAGTTAAAAAAGCAAAGCAAACATATTTTATACATACAATAAAGGCGTGAACTAAATCACTTCTCGCTACAGTACTAAGTTCGCTCAGCTTCGCATGCAGTTTTCTTTCCATTTTTCAGGAAATATAAAACACTTCTTCATTGTTTCGTTTTCAATGTGAATTTGTAAAAGCATCAAAAACTTTAGCAATCGCAATGGAATATTTAAGCACTTTGTAATAGAAATACTTTTGTTTTTCGTATTTTATACTCAAGTGATGATATATTTTAATAGGTTGTGGGAGTTCTCTACCGAGGACAGGTCATTTGAAGCCCCTTCAAAATTCAAATGATATTTGTTTTTTTCGAAGATAATTATTTCCCAGTCATGGAGCAGTAGGTACATCTAGAGGGGATCTCCCTCTCCCACTCTTTAATATTTAGGCCGGTAGATATATTATAACTTTAATTAGAAAATACAAAAATAAGTAGAAGGGTTTTAAATGATTTTTAATGCACTCTCGCTGCTCTATCCATAAATGTTTTATAAATAGAGGTCCCTTTTTATACGTTGTAGCTGTTGTATAGGAGGGAAGAATAATTTACAACTATCATAAATGAAGAATACGGATGCCAAGATTTTGAATTTTATAAAAAAAAAATAAAGGATAAGAACAATCCTAAATTTCCTACTCCAAAAACACTCTTCATAAGAAACACATTTTTTAAAGTTCATTACTTTTAACGTTTAATTAACCCAGATTTTGAATTATATTATCCCTTTTTATCTCATTTAAAATTTTTAATTCTTTTTTATTTCAATAAACCCATATTTCCCCATTTTAGTTTTTATTCTAAAGTAAATTTGTATATCAAAAATAAACAAATAAAATAATGAGTCAAATAAAGTAACATTTCGCCTACTGATCATCCAAAAATCACTAATCAAAAACGGACCAGTCCCTAGCATTCCGAATTGGTGATACTCGAGGTCGACTGTATATACTTGCGTTATTTTAATAAACTTGGGCCAAACCATTAAAAAGGATCCCAGGTACGTATCCTGAGTTGGGGATTATTTTTGGGAAAACTAACGAAACATGGCTGAGAGAGAGAGACTGCGACCCTCTGTGGCGATCAATGCCCCTTGCACGTCATAAGGGAATATTATAAGGTTATTTTATAGCATTTAAGTATGTGTGATTATCATTATTTTTATTGTAATATTCATGTGTATGAAACTTCATACCGGAGTCCGTCATAAACAACAGCGACTGATCATGTATGTCAGAGAGGTGTTCATAACCTTCATTAAATACGATCATGAGCATCTCGATAACTTTATCTTATTAAAAAAGGAAATTTGACATTGATAAATGGCAATTATACAAACACATTATAACATATAACCGTGTACGCGTGTGTGAGTGTACTTATGTTCAAAATTCGCATGTAACATATAATAATAACTGTTTTAATATTTTATTAAATAAGCATTTATACATTTTTGACACACACCTTTAGTAATCTAGTGAGGTAGTGTTTTTATTCAATCAAATTGCGGTAGAGTTAGTGTGAAAGCTACTCGCATGTCATCTTACACATCAAGACGATTTCTCCACTACACAAATGTACAAAAACGACTACCCAAAAAGCAAATCCTATACCTCAAATATTTGGTTTCCATACCAACAAGTGCTACAATCCTTGGTTAAGGACATCTGATCTATAATGTTGAGGCTATCTAGAAATGGCCTCAGATAAGCTGAGTAATGCTAAACCTGAGTTTTGCTCCAAAAATACGATGATTATGACGATGATACAAGGATAGAAGAAGATAGAGAAATTAGCATAAATAAGCTTATTAGAGTTATTTTGATAAAAGATAGTCGAGATTATGGCTAGGCATAGGTAAATAAAGACGAGTATTTCTACTGAAAGAGCAAGAAATGCAAATAAGCAGTGTCAATGTGTACTTGTGAATATAAAGATGCCATGCTAAGGAAAGTAGCAAAATGGCTATAAACATACTTTCAAGAAAATAATGCTGCAGTAAGAGAAAAATGTAGGTGACATCATATATTATTATATGATAAATATCATTCAATCAGCGAGTATAATCAAATACATAGTGCAGAAATAACAAAATATGGTAAGATCGGTAGAACTAAATATACAATTTTAAAATCGATTTTACAGCGAAGTCTATTGAAATTTAAAAGGGCGTAACTTTTGGGAAGCGATAACGCCTAAATCGCCTTTTGTCTACCCTATTTTTCTCAATCGCTATCTATAATTTGTCAAATAATTCCTTCGAATTGTTAAATTTCATTTGTATTTTTTCACGCAGTCTTTTGTAATTTGAGAACAGTTGGGTTTGTGAAGAATTATTGTAGTCTTGCCCAGAGCCCGCGCTACCTATTAAATTTTGGGGCACAAGCCTCCCCCCCCCAACTATTTCTAAAGCCCTCCGGATAATTTTCAAGCTCCCCTAAAAAAATTTTCATTACCCTAAAAAAATATAACAAACATCTAGCGTTCATGATAATTTCTTTCATGAAAATGTAATCTGTATAGATATGGCTTGACAAATACATCATGTTTTCTTTTCGTCTTGAAGCAGATCTGATAGTTCAAAAATTAGCGCCCCAATGAAGTCCCTTAAAATTTTTTCTTAGCGCGAGCACCGGTCTTGCTACAAAAATAATAACAAAAATTCATAAACTAAAACGAAAAATGAATTTCATTTTTTAGATAGAATTGAATTGGATGTAAATAAATGCCAAACCATTCAAAGTTATGTAGAGGAATGATGATAAACGGGTATAGCAGAATAGCACGCTGGGTTTTTGGAAATTATACTAATTGTAAATTTACTATTCATTTCCGAGTATGGCGTAAAAAGCTTCAAATTATGACATAAAATCGTTTTTTCTTCTTTTAAATCAAATTCCAATTAATAGTGAAAATATTATCAAGAATTTTTTGAAAATGTGGAGTAAGTTGTTGTGAGAGACTGTGTTTAAACTAAAGGTCGCAAATTACCGATAATATTTTTATCGATAAATTCTCAAAAAATAATTGATTACCGGTAAATTCCAGATAAATTTATGGTGAAATTTATCTTATTAAAAATAAAAAAATAGCATGTGTATTGAAGTTATTAATGATATCCTTTGCTATCATGATTTTTTGAAGAAATAAAAGTATTTTATCTTGGAAAGTATAGCATACACTTGCTTCGCTAGCTTATGCCGTGTTATGAACTTGTACCAGTTGTCCAGTACTATAATTTACAAATACCCATCACCTTGAGAAGGCATGAGCTTCAGAAGTTCAGACTATCAAATCACGTAGAATACAACTAATTATGCTATTTATTAATACACCTTTAAACTAAAGCATTTTATATCACAATTCACAATTAAATACGAAAGCAAATAGTTTATATAACGTATCGAAAAATTACCTTTAATTTTTTGCCGGTCCTAGTTTGAACACAGATGATTGCTGTAATTCTAAAAGTTCCAACTATAAAAATTCTTTTTTATAATATAGAAATATTATTTTGAAAGGAAATTTAACTAATTCACGAAACTCTTTCGTAGACAATGGGGGATTGAGAAAAATAAAGTAAACTGTGGAGGAACGCATGAAAAAGATACACCCAATTAAAAGCATAACCATTTGGCATGGAAAGATTTGAAGGCCTCAATAAACCCGTATAAAATGTTGTCTGATTCTCGATGACAGCATTCCCCATAGTTTGATACACGCGGTGGAAAGTGTGCTTTCTTGGTAAAGAAAATCAATGGTAGCGCTACCACAAAACACTATAACTCAACGATATATTTTTAGGATAGAATTTTCAAAATTGAAACAAATCCGAACATCGTTGGAAGGAAAGTATTTATTCAAAATAAATTGGAATCAAAGGATAAAAAAATTATCACGATGATAACGATGTTCAGACCTCGTTTATCTGACACTCGATTATCCGACAGCCCCGTTACCAGATAAAGTATTAACTATAACCAACTTTCTCAATGTTGTTCTATCCCTATATTCTGGCATTCACTCCAACACCTAAACTGCATTCAGCAAACAGGATGCTTTAATGTGAGCCTTTTAAATTTGTTAATCCGTCAGACCAAACATGTGATCGAATTTCTTTATGCAACACCCACTTAATTGACGTTGCCCAGAAATTAAAACTATCACAGCAATAGATAAGAAAGTTATCCAGGCAGATGAAAGGTTACATAACAAACTGAAAGCACACTCTAAAAAAGAAGATAGTAAACAGAGCAGAGCGACGATGATAAACCACAGCTCGTGCTACTTCAGCAAGGGCTCATGGTGTTAAACAGGCACTTTACATAGCTCTGCCGTTTATCAAATGATACTCCCAGTAACATGCTCCCAATTACGATAAAATCAACCTTGCTCAAAGAATTAGAGCAGATATCAAAAGTAAACTGGCAACAAAAGTGAAATGAAGATTTGTAAACATGGAATAAATATTGTGAATTTACATGTACTATATATTTTACATTGAATTACTTTGTGTCCTTTCCTGACATAATTTTTGATAAATAAAGAATGTTTTAGCGAAAAGTCTTGATTTTTATTTCCGACAAATTAACAATGCGACAAAAATATTTGTGAAATGAACATTTCGGCCATATTCTACTTTTAAATGTGGAAATTAATAAAATATTCTTCAGGTTTAATTTTATTAAATTTTCTTTGAAATTTCAAATTTAGTAAAGAAAGGATATCACTGATGCAAAAAAGCCACTTTGCCTCAAGCAATGAAAAAAGATTTTGTCCGGGGGGGGGGGGGGCGTTTGTCCGGGGGGGGGGGGGCGTTTGTCCGGGAGGCTATTGTCCGGCCCCTGTAGTTTGCTAGTAAACATATAAGTAATGGGAAAATTCTAGTTGATGTGATTCAAAGTCCTATTGAACAATTTTCTTACCCATAGTTTAACATATACAAAGTTTTGTGAAACACCTGCAAATTAAATAAATAATTGTTATTTTGTATTGTAGAACAGGGGCGCACATCCGGGGGGCAAACATTTTCTATAAGTAAGAGTTGTTTATAAAACATGTATGATGATCGCATTATAGGATGTAATGATCATTCGAATACATGATAATGTAGGATAAGAGAATAAAAGAGGGAATGCAGACTTTCGAGTCAAACATCATGCCTAGCTGCTCTGAAATTCCTATCAAAAATATTTTACAAACGATGTGAGAGCAATATAATAATAATCCATTGTTTCAATATACACAGTGCACACAATAAGTAAGTAATGTTTATCATAGTGTCTCCTTGTAGTATTTTTGAGCAAACACATGTTGATGATCCACTAAATTTTCTTACCTTCTTCTGTCACAGTGATTCAATTTCTCTTTCTGTCTCCTTCTCTGTTTTTCTCTTCCGCTTTCTCTGTTAAAACTCAATCACTCAAGCTCTCTTCTCCCATTCAAGCTTTCTCTCATTCAATCTCTCTTCCTTCACTCAAACTCTCTTCCCTTGTTTAAGCTTTCAGCTCTCTTCTCTCCAGTGGCGTAGCTAGGCTGGGGCATGAGGAGCCCTGCCCCCCCCCCTCCCCAATGTACCTCATGGTGCCCCGCATGCACCTTATGCGATATAAGTTTTCGAAAATATCAAGAAAGTATAAATAATGTTGCTCACGTTTTTTAAGCTTTTAAATTGTGCCCCCCCCCCCCCCCATAAACTTTTTTCAGGCTACGCCACTGCTTTTCTCTAATTTGTATTTAGAGTTAAATTAAAAATAATTCTATTTTATCTCATTAGAAACTAGTTTTTAGCGGAATATAAGTTCTATATTTTCAGAACCTTTCATGATACCAAAGTTCAGCTATTCAAATTAATCACAGAGATTTTTGGTAAAAATTTAGTTCCATCAATACACCAAGCATTTTGCAAAAATGAAAATTTATTTGTTTTTAAATGAGAAAAATAGATTTGAATCGTTACAATTTTATATCAATGAATATTGCCAGACTCGCGTTAAAAATTTTTTTCAACAAAGGTCACTTAATCTTTATCAGTACGTTTGTTACATTTTGTAACATTTGAAAACTTTAATTTTTCAAGTCAAGAAATAATTTTTCAATAGCTATTTCAGAATAAATATTTTGACTAGTTATTCAGTTTAAAAGCAAAAAGACTCTATTTGTTTAATATTTGAGCAGAGATATTTTTCATAATGTTCGATTGTTAAATTTTGTAAGAAACACTGTTCATAATCAATTAAATCATTAAGTGATTAAACTGCCATTTTTGTATGCTATGATTCCTTACAAAATGTAAAAATACAAGCGTTACCAAATCACTCTATAAGGGTTAGCTACTTCAACGTTGGCTTTTGGTGCTTATAAAAACTTGAAAATATCAAATAAACTATCTCATTTTTATGCCTCCTATTATTTTGAAATTATTCTGAGAACAGACAGTTTCATTTTAAAATAATGAAAATTGCTTTATTCCTTTATTTTGTCTCCTTTCTTTCTCTCTTATGTTAATTATGTAGCAAATTTTTCAATTTTGAGTAAAAGGTAAGGTAAAGATACCGTAGGTCTGTTTTCACAAGGCACTAATGTACCGCTTATGTCAAACTATGAACAAATTGGTATCGATGAGAAATCGAATCCAGAGGCTTCCGTGCTGAGTCAATCATTTCAACCAACATGTCATGCCACCCATAGAGTATGCTGTAGGTCATACGTCAAATTAGTTTTCAAAAAACTTAAATTATGTTGTAAAAAATTTTATTTTTTGTTGAAGTTCTATAAATTTTTCTGATAGACTATTTTTCCTTAAAAGTTATTATAAAAGGCAAATCATTGCAAAATGTTAAAAGTTATTTTACTTTTTGTAGATTTTTGTAGCTTGCACCAATTTAGCTTTAAAATTTATTTTTTATTGTTAATTGATAACTTTACCCCTTTTCTACACATAATTTGAAGATGGTGCGCATCTATTTGAAGTGAGAAAGAAGGATCTACATATAAGTCCTCATGTTGACGTTAAGCTTAATAAGCGGGGGTAAAAGTTTACATTAAGCTTAAGAATGAAATAGAATAGACAAGAGAGGAGAAGGAATTCAGAAAAATTTGTTGTTTTTTGGAAGACGCTTAAAAGTCCGCCCATCCAATAATTTCAAGGATGTGCGCCCCTGAATCAATCACATTTTTTTCATATAAACATCATAGCATGTCTAGTAAACTCGTTATCTTCAGACTACATTCACTCATAAAACTATCTAACCTTCAGTTATTTGTTTTTAGTATCCTTAATAAATAAAATATCCTTTCATCAATTCCTATAGTGTGACTGATAGACTACTTAATTTTCAAATGAAAAGCCTATTCGCCTCCAACAATTTTGGATTTTTTTAAACTAGTGTATATGCAAATTTTATTAAAATATTTTCGCTGGAAGTGTAGTATTTAATTTCACGTATTTTGTAAAAAAATATATAGTAGTCTTATAAATTTAGGTATGCGCTGAATACACTCTATTTTAAAGGATTGCTTGAATATTTGGTCTCCAGTGGTATTTCCAGACCAGTAATTTTCAAAATTGCAAAAAAATCTCCCCCCTAATAATTTTGAGGATGTGCACCCCTGTTGTAGAATATCATTTTGCTTTTATACGTGAGTTTACGGTTAGTGGTAATGCTTTTAACATTTTTTAAATATGTATATAATTCCATATCAATAAGAGTATATTTTTAGTATATAAAATTTAATAATTAAATAAAATTTTTAATTGAAATTTTATAAATTTCATAAAAAAAAACGACTAAAATTTAAGAAAAGTACATTACCAAGCACGTGATCAATTTGTTCATTCGCAAACAGATATATTTAATCATAGCTTCATCAACATCTTCTTCAGTAGTATGATGTAATATTACATCATTAATATCGAGCCATAGAGTCTTAAAATTTTAAGAAATATTAGAATGAAATAGTAAATAGTTTAACGCTATTTTCTACAAAGAAAAATTTTACCTTAAAGAGTTCTAAACTAACGCTTGATTCATTAGTAAATGTTTCTCTAATACTATTCATGGTTGATAAAAAATAAAGAAAAACTTAAAAAAAGGGGTCATTTTGATTAATAAAAATATTTCGATTCATTTTCTTTACATTTAGATTCATTTTAAAACTATAGTTAAAATTTAATAATTTTTTTTAATTTTTGTAATTTGTTGTGCAGAGAACTATTTACCTCACCCAACAATCAAAATTTTAATATTGATAGGTAAATTTTTATTTTTTTTTACACAAATACATTGACCATTTAAGAATACAAAAAATTTATAAATTATGGCTTTTAAAAATAGTAAAATAAAAGATATAAGAATGTTATTTTAGTATATATGGAAACTCGATAGAGGATTTTTTTAATCTTAATTGACTAATCGTAATTGTTATATTTGCTTTTCCATTTGATGAGATACCAGTTGAACCAGGCGCGGATTCAAGAAATGTAAATAGGAGGGGCGCAAAACGTGCACAAGTATGTATTAGCTGTTTTGATGGGGGTCTCTTGATGAAAAGTCACCATTATCAAAACTCTCTGAATCAAAATCTCTTTAACGAAACCCACAACATTTCATCCTGAAGATAACCAAAATCATAGCATATTAAATAAAACAGGTAAATAACTAAAAAAAAAGAAAGAGGTATTGAAATTAAATTTATTGCAAAAATCCCTAAAAACTAAATCGTATGTTTAGTTATTTCTCTGCCAAGGGATTGATGAGAAGCATTCTTCGTGGTTGTTGTCTGGCATACATTTCAACGACTGCATCAACATCAATGTTGATGTCCCGGGATACATAAAGAAGAAGAAGCGCATTTAATCTTTCTTCCGTCATAGAACTCCTGGATGCTCCTTTAATATGTTTTAGAGAGGAGTTTCCACGTTCAACTCCACTTGAAGAAACTGCTGTTAGTTGTAAAAAATGTAAAACTTTAGTAATGTTCGGAAATAGATTTGGACAGGTTCTTATGTCTGATAGCGTGGAAACTAAAGTGGTTGGAGTGTCTTCTTGTCTAAGCACGTCTTGTCTAAGGTGTGTCTAGTTCTTGAGAAAATGTAGAAGAGGATGGTAAGTCGGTATTGTGAAAATCAAATAGGGAAGAAACTGTTTCCTCTGTAATTTTGCAAAGATTGCTTGGTAGCAAGTAAAAACCACGAAGAGCTGCTTTAGTAAGTGTACTAAATCTGATATCCATTTGTTGTACAACACTATCCACAAATGGTATGAAAACTGCTCGTTTGAAATACTCCTTTGCATCTACAGCTTCAATATTATTTCTAAGGGTTTGCTTACTGCATCTTCTAGGAATTGTCATTGAAATGCCAGCTAAGTTTATCATTTTTTTCTGAATTTGCATATATGATATCATATTCAGCTTCATTGGTTCTTGCAGATTTGAGAGTTTCCCTAATCAGTTCCACCATGTTGTAAGCTTGAATTACGTCCATTTCAGTTCCCCGCAGTTTGTTGCTGAGTCCCATGAACTATCCAAAAATATATAACACTGTTTGGAAACTGATGATAAATGTGCAATCTGTTATGCGCTTCATTAGCCCATATGCCTCTGTTACCGCTTTGCCATCCTATCCGCATTCATAAGAGCCAATTGCATCCAAACATGCAAGTAAAGCTTCATAAAGATCTTCAAAATCCTGCAGTGTTGTTATTTTTTCTACCTACCGTGTTTCACAAAATATCTTCATTTGTGACTTTGTAATAACACTTTTTGTTGTCCTTTCTTTGTTGATGGTATTTACAGATGGTTCAAGACGCCTACATCTCTTTGGGGAGATATAAAAAAAAATTCCGAGTTGTTTTAGTACGTCTAACATTAGATTAAACAATAATAAAACAATATTTAAAACTTACTAAATTCAAGAAATATTCAGGTAGGTATGTAGGTAGGTAGGTAGCAGATAACAAAGCACTTTCCAACGTTAGTTGATATGCTTGCGAGAATTGCTGGATAAAGGCGAAATAGAAAGTAGTATTAATGGAGCGACGTCTCAAATAGATAAGTTAATTTAAGGTAGATTGGGAGTTCATATAAATGGTTATTCCTATTACGTTGTGTTGAGAAAAAGTGTTTGCCTAAATAGTTAATGAGATTAGATTATATTTTGGGAGGTGTTGAGGATAGGTTCTATTGAGTTGATAAATGTGAAAATGAGGTGAATGATTTTGGGTCGGATAGAAGTGGTAATAGGGAGGAAGATAGATCTGAGAAGTGTAGTAGTATATTATCAATGATTTTAATCCGTTGAGATGAGAATATTAGGCAGTGGAGGATGATGTGGATAGGTGTTTTAATGTGGGGGCATCCTAATCTGCAAAAAGGATTGGGTTGTAGTTTTAGGTTAAAAATGTAAGAATAGCATTGGCAATGTGAGCTGAACCATCGTATTATGTTACGCGGAAGTCTAAAAGTTGTATTCAGAGTGAATTAAGCTAAACTTGAAGGTATGTTGTTAAGCCATTCATTTGTGCTTGAGTTATTTAGGAGTGGGTCCAATGTGGATAAAGGGAAAGATGGGTTTAGAAAGTATTGTGAAGATGAGAGAGTGGACTTTGTCGACTAAAAGGTTTTCAAAAGAAGATGAATGAGAGGGACACCAAAAGAGTTTGATTGTGAAGTGTTTACTAAGGTTGATTAGTTTTTCAGCTAGGCGCTGTGTGGATAGAGAGATTTTCCTATCAAGTTGAAGATCTTTATTGTGTTCTGTGAATCTGTGTAGAAAGTGATATACTTGTAATTGGATTTGAAAAAAATAGGCTTTGCTATGATGTAGGTACATGCTTTTAAGAATGCTAACATTTAGATTTCATACGATGAGGTGAGATTGTCCGTAATTATGTGTTGTATGTAAAACGGTTTGGGGTATTGTAATTGAAGAGGGCATGCATATGTGGTAGCGGCATGCTTATTAGATTTTAATCCGTCGGTAAAATTGAGAGATGGTGTTGTGCGCTGGAGATGCTCTGATGAGCTATTGAATTTAGTGCGATAATTTTGTGATGGCAAATGTTAGTCGTATATGTAGTCATTTGTGAGGGATGAATTAAATAGCAGGGGTGTACTTGCGGGAGAACTAGGTTATGAGCCATTTGGGGAATATATTGTTCGATGAGGGAGTTGAAAAAGGCAAGCGATGGGGAAGTGTTGGCTGAGTAGAGGTTTGCAAAGTTGTGTGGAGTAGGTCTTGTGTAGAAAGTCTTTAGGTACTTTTTAATGATATTTTTTTTGAGATATAGATCTAATGACAAAGTGTGAGTGAAGAAGTCAAGTTTTGATATAGAGGTTGTGTGGAATGCATTGGTGATGGTGAGGAGGCAGAAGCGATTTATTTTTTTTAGAAGCAGGGAACTTCCCCATGCTTGAAAGCAATATTGAATGACCAGAATTATGATTGAGATTTATATGAATATGCTAATTTTTGGATGGAGACCCCATTTATTTGAAATTGTTTTTTTTAACTGTGAGCTATTTAAAAATTTTTGTTTTTTTGAATTCTACTTGATTATAGTTCTGGTGCGTAAGTAAAATTGGTTAGATACTGGGTTTTGATAACTCAAGGCCTTGTGTTCAACCACTATCAAGCCTAATTAACTCATAGTTCGATATAAGTGGCGTAATTGTGCCTTTTCGATGAAAACACACCACGGTAGCTTTACATTTACATTTATCACTGATATACTATTTTGGCAAATTAGTATATATTTCTAGAGATTTTTTTGTCAAAAGTATATGCGGCAGCTACAACAAAAGAATTATATATAACTTAACGTCTGATAGATAAGGTAAAGTAACATAAAACATAATTATGATAACCAGCCCGGTCGATAAAGGGGGCAAATACTAGGATTTATTTTCAACCCTGAAATTCCCTTTGAATCTATAAATGTATACATCTTCTTCAGTTTTGCCCCTTGTAGAAATTTTTAATTTTATGCTCAGCCAAAGCGTATGATTTTTTTAATGTGTCATGATATTAGACCAAATTATACAAACTATGTTAATATCAGTCTAACTAAAACAAGTTCATTTCTTAAAAGAAAGTTTCAGTGACATAATAAAACATGAATAAAATTAAAGCAGCTTTTTTAAATCTTAAAATACTTTGTTGATAATTTTTCATTAATGATAACAAATATTTCTGAAGAGAAATCTTTTGCGTAAACAAGGGATGAAAAGTTTGTTTGAGAACAGAAATTTTGAAATTAAAAATATCATCCAATTATAATAAATTTTTTATGAAATATACTCTCTGTGTGGTCATATATCCCAGTTAGAAAATATTTCTTAAAGTAACTTTCTGCAAACTAAAAATTTTTTTTTAATAAATGGGAACCAATTAGCGATACTGTAATTAACATAAGGGAGAAATGGTTATTTATAAATCACAAGTCTAATATTTGTAGGGAAAATATTTTTTGTACGATATAAGATTCCTATTATTTCAATCAAATTTAGATTAAATTCATTTACATGAACATCAAACTTCAAATCATTGCAAATAGTTAGGCCAAACAATTTAAAATGTTGAACTGATTGAATACCAGTGGATTGCAGAAATTTAACGTACGATCTAAATTTATGAGGAATGATGATGCATCTAAAATAGAATAATTTCTGTATAGAATAAATGTGGGCAATATTTTTTCGCTACATGTTTCATTGAAGTTTACAAAAGTATTAATTGTAGGTTGGATAAAAATTTTAAAATTATATTATTTAATTGCAAATATTCTTGTGTCCTTCTATCTACTTAAAAAAAATAAAGGTTTCATTATTCCTTATTTTTACATGATTTTAACACTTCTTAAAGTCCCATTTAAACATAAAAAAAATTGGCGTTTTTGATATATAATTTTCAAAAGTTTATAAAAAGCTTTTCAATAAATTTTCAAAATTTAGCAATGACAAGAAAAAAAGTTCCTATTAAACGGAATACAATATCAGAATAGCAAATCCATCGAATTTTGTTTGTAAAAGGGATGTTATTGAAATAATTCAAAGTGTATTAAGGACAGTTTCCCATTATGCTGCATCTTACACACACATAGCTGATGATGAGAGAGAACAATAAGAAATTGCAATGCAAGAGAATTGTTTGCCAACAATAATAATAATGGTAATGCGTGATCGTAATGACACAAGGATATATAATGTTCCTTTACACGAGAAGTTGCCGCAGCTTTCACCAGTAATGATCGTACCTCACCACTTAGTAAGCAAATTGTTCTATATCCCCATAACCAACCTCTTAGTTGACCATGATGTTAAATCCTATAAATATCTGTTAAAAAAAATAAATGAAAACGTTTATGTGGGGGGGGGGCTTTTATTCCAGTATGTCTTGCTAATAACTATAAAATCAAAAACATCCTAAATTGAAAAGTATCAAAGGTAAATCAATATTCATAAAGTCCAATTCACAAATAAGAAAAAAGAATAAAAAGATTAGCTTTGCACGAAACAAACACTCTACCAATGATTCTATGTTTCGATTATTCAATCCCATATAAATGAATTTTAATTTTATTTTAAATATTTTCAACTATTTTGAATTAAATTCTCTTTATTTCGTTTTAAAATCAATCAAAATCTGTCAAAATGGAGAATGGTTAATTCTATAGTTCTAATATTTTTTGATTAAAATCAATCAAAGTAGTAAAAAAAGTAATTTAAAATAGCTACTAACCTCAAAATCTATATTTTTTCATCAACTCTATTTATAACTAACCGGTTGCATGGTCGTTTCGATCTTAATTTACCAACACTCTACCAATGATCTTATGTATTGAGCGATTCGAAAAAGAAACACTCTACCAATGATCCTATGTTTCTAGCGCATTGATTAATTCATTTAGATTATATTAAGTTTGCAGGAAGAATTTTAAATCTATCAATCCAAAATTTCTTGTGAGAAATTTAAATATGATCCTAAAAAGGGTTTTTTGATAAATAAATTCAGAGAGTTGGCATACTCTGATTCTTGTTTTTTGCAATTCCTTGTAGGTTACTCGAAGTAGCCTCTAAAATATTAGCGCTACAGAGTGACCTAATTGGGTTTTAGGTAATTTTGTACCCATCCGACAATCTTTATCACAAGAATATAAATTGTTTTTCATTGTTAAATTTTTTTAAATAATATTTCCATTTTCTTAGGTAAGTGGCTGTATTACTTTTAATCGGATACTGCCTATATTAATTCAAAAATTCTTAAATTTCTCTGAATCATGCTTTGACACTAGAGCAAAATTTAGTGGGTCAATACAGAATTTGAAAAAAAATGTTGCATTCTTTGAATTTGGTTGTTTTAATTTACTTCATAAAATGATAGTGTTATTCCTAAATGGGCAATTACTTTGTTTTTATGGGAACTTGGTTTAAACTGTAATATACAAGCTTCAACATAAAGAAATTGTCTGTGTTTTCATTTTGTTATGAATTTTCTGATTCGCGAGGCGACTCATTGTAATAAAATTGATTTAATAAGCTCAAATGTTTTATTGAATTCCGCCATTTACCCTAAAATTTTATTGAGCTGGTTTGTTCATTACCCGGAGTTAGAAAAAACTGTTTTCCCTTTTTGAGCAAAAAAGTGGTGTTTTTTATTGCAATTGCTTCATTATTTTCTCTTATTTAACAGCAGGACAACTAATTATATAAGCTATAATTAATGACCTTAATGTTCCCAACTACCAAACATTTTAGCTAGTATTTATTTTTCTATCAAAACTGTTTGAGATTATTCATGCTATTTCGATAAAATAATTTTAGCAAATTAATTAGTGCTACATGGTTTTCTCTATATGTGTACTTCAAATTGTTCAGTTTAAAGTTTAATTGGACGATAATGCCTAATTTTTAAAAAAAGGCTAAGTTTTAATATTAATTTTATTTATAGATGAGAAAAGATATATAAAGTTACAAATTCACAACTAGATAAATTATAGAAAAAACCCAAAAGGTTAAGTTATATTGTGTTCATCTGTAATATTGACTTACAGGCCTTTGTCTCACTTTTTCTTTTGAAATGTATAAATTAAACTTTTTCACTTTTGTGTCTTTATTAATAATTCTCCTAATTGTTAATGTGTATTTTTTTTATATAACTTTGTCGCCTATAAATAAACTGAATATTATTTTTTTATTATCAAATTCAATAAAATTATTTTTTTAAAATCAATAGCCAAATATGCCCGTGAATTAGATTTTTCCAGTTTCCAGATGAAAACACTCTAATCTAAAATTGAATTTTACCTAAATAGAAAATAATCTATAAAGATTTCCGTCTCTAATCAATTCCAATAATAAAAAAATTTAAGTTAAAAAAATAATATTTAAATTTGAGTTTTCTTAGTCTTAAAATGTCTACTACTATATTTTTTATTTAAAAATTATATTTTTGCTCATTTAGTTCTCTTAACATTTTATTCAACTTACATTTCAAGTTTTAAATAATAATATAACCTTCTATCTTTCTTTTTAAACCTCATATGAATCAGGAAATGGAGCGAAATTTTAACGGGGTAATTTTGATGTTAATTTATGAAAAAAACATAGGACAAATAGATGTCAAACTTTATGACTACTGTAAACTAATAAATATTTATGAGGAATTTAATATCATAAATAAGTTTGTATTTTTCAAGTTTTTTTATATGGAATTTTTTGTAACATTTAAAATCCTTCATATATCAAAACACTAGGTTTACACATCTAGAACATTTTGATCCAGTTATTAACAACTATAAAAAATCACCAAAAAACTCAATATTTTTGTTTCATACTTCAGCTATGCTAAAATAAAGTTTGATGTAACCTAGTTTTTTTTATTGTACTTGAAATAGTTTGCAGAATAGAAAAGTAAAATTTTTTGGTTTATGCTATTGTTCTATTTTGGTAAAAGTTGACAATACCATTTTCAACTATGCTTAATTCAATAGTGATTCATTTTTTATGAAAATCAATCAAACTTGTCAAAGAATTGACTTATCTTAAAAAGAAACATTTTATCCGAATAATTAAAGTTTTTTAAACACATAACCATTTTCAAGTACACTGTGTTTACTGGTGATATTACTTTTTTTTTATAAAAATCAGTCACCTGTCAAAAATAATTTAAATATGACCCCATGTCAAAATTAAATTTTTTTATACATTTCAAGTATGTAGAATTTAATGGTGATGTTTATTTTTTATGAAATCAATAAATTAAATCTGTAAATCAATGTCAAATATATAAATTTCAAAATAAATTCTTGCAGTATTTCTCTGATAATTATTTTCTTAATTTATTTAATAAACCAACTTTAGGTGTTTAATTTACTTAAAATATTTTACTTGTTAGTAAATTATGTATCTCGATAGGACCTCCATCTTTTTGACTACGAATTCGTTATATGCTCGTAATCTCTACGTCATATCTTCTGTACTTTAAAGTATGTCATTTTGCTATTCATTCTATGATGATCCTTTCTTGGTAGCTTTTTTTTTCATTAGAAATTTATTTTCTTCAATGTGTGTTTAAAAATTTTTTATAAGGATTTATTTTGAACAGATTTTTTCCTCTCTCAAAGCATTCTGAGTAAAGAATCTTCTCGATGATTTTAGGCTTTTTTTTATCAGTATCGGGTATTTTATTATCAGGCCTTAATATTTGTCAACCAATCTCAGTTCAAAGGTTTTTTTCTGATGAATCATTCGTGATATTCATTGTTCAATTACAAATGTCCACCTTCTCCATCTAAAAGATTCTCTTTAAAAAATATGGGCAAATTCAATTTAAATTAAAAAATATCTTGATAATGACTAAATTCTCATATATTGGCATCTGTGCCAAAAAAAATATAAATTTTTTGATTTCTATTTGTGACGATATTTTAACTGGGTCACAAGTGACCCGTTAACAAGATTTGTTAAAAATACTACTTTTTTGATTTATTATTGGTTATCTCGAAGTATTTTTTTCAATATTAGCTTAAATAACCTTTTGTCCTGTTACTATGTCAAAAAGTTTCATTTTTCAACTCAATTTCCTATTTAAACTTTTTATCATTCGATTTTTTGAGAAATATGATTCATTTCGTATTGAAAACGAGGATAAATGAATTTTCATTCTAACTTGAAAAAACGTTTAAATATTTTTGTTTCTCAATTGAGTATGTAAAAAGGGAACCTTCTTACTGAACAAAAGCTTTACATTGAAAACTTTTAGTTTTTTTTGCTTTATGGAAAAATTTAAAAGTTGTAGAGTTAAACAGTGTAAAACATATCAATTCTTATTCATTTGACCAAAAATAAGAATAGAGTCATTAAAAAGAAAACAGTCGGTAAATAAAATTTGTAAGCAAAAATATGTATGTAAAATTGTGCAAATCAAATTATTTCACCCTAACCATTATGTAATATTTGAATAATATAAAACTAATAATAACATTTAAGTCGTTCAGTCAAGAAGCGTTATAATGCGACAATCAGGGTTTACGGTGTGCATCCTCGGTATAAGTCATCCGCGTTATAACTTTCTACCCTAGCAATTTTGCAATGAACGGTAAGATTTGATCAGTCAGTATAAAACATGAACTGATGTCTAAAAATAAAAACCTATTTGGAACATAAGGAATCACTTCGTTGTGTTTGATATAAATCGTCTGGTTTTTTAGAACGCTGCTTTGCTGGGCTTCAATGGTTTAATTAGTTTTGTTAAAACCCAAAAATACAGTAACTCTTCTTTACGCTTAACCAGTTAACTTTTTAGAATAAAAACCGAGATACCTATTTAAATATAATATGGCTACAATAGTCTTAGTTTTTTTTATTATCAAATTAAAAATTATGATCGTTTTACTTATTTCTGTGAAACATTTCATGTGAGTTTTAATGTTTTGTAGTTATAACAATCTTCAGGGTAAAAAAACATGCTTTAAATGTAATGTAAGCCTGCGTGAATCGCAGCCAATTTAATTCTGCTTTATAAGCGATTTGCGATATAACTATGCGTGTTATAACGGTTAATTTCTCTACAATCTTATCAGGAAAATTTTATATCAAAACCATTTTGGCATCTTGTTGAATTGGTATTTTAAGAATTTTTAAGCTTTTGAATGACGAGTTTATCAAATAAATATTTTGACTTCATATAACAAAGATAGGAAGCTTAGATGTGAATAAGTAACTAAATATCATTTTTGCCGAAATAATGAAAACTTGAAAATAAGTTTTAAAAGTGTTAATTAAAAAAAAATAAAATTCTTAAGAACACTTGTGCATTTTTAATTATGTCAAAGTAATAGGAATTTTAAACTTCATTGAAATGCCAGACTGTAGATTGAGAAAAAACGAGAGGATTCGATTTGACCGTGATAATGCAAAAAAATTAAAGCTAATTTATTTCAAATAAGGTTTTCAGTTTGAAAGTCAATTTTTTTCAAAATATTCATTTTATTTTTCAGGAGGATACTTTGAATAATCTTATCGGGTACATTGAAGAAAATGAAGTCATTAGCAGCCAAGTTTTCATCCAGCCTCCTATAAACCCTGCAAGTATTGTATCTGAGGAAGATTCGGGAGAAGAAGATGATCCTGGTATAAATCACTTATCCGGAAATCACGCTGAAGCTGAGCTTGTCGTACATGATCACTCACATATAGAATCTTTGATCGTTACAAGAAGAAAAAGAAAATGTTTTGACAGATCGTTGGTTAGAAGTAATGGTAGTAGTATAATCACGGACTCATTTTCTCCAATGAGTTCGCCTCAATTTTTCGAAAGACCTCTGGAAGTTAAAGATGTTTTTTACATGTTTTTTACTAAAGAGCTTTTGAAAATGATAGTGGATTTTTCAAACCTTTATGCCAATCAAAAGAACAAAAGTCTTAGCCTCACAGAAGAAGATCTAACTGTTTTCATTTGCATCGTAATTCTTATGGGATACTATAAGCTTCCATAATGGCGAATGTACTGGAAAAAGTCTGAAGATTGTAACGTGAAACTGCTTACCGAATCTATGCGCCGATATAGATTTGACGATATCAAAAAATTTCTTCATTTTTCGAATAACAACGAGTTGAATCTCAACGATAAATTTTCCAAAATTAGGCCTGTTGTTTCAAAACTGAACGAAATTTTTATAAGAAAACAACCCTTTTCTGAAATTCACAGCATAGACGAGAACATGGTTATGTACTATGGTCATCATTTTTTAGGCAGTATATGTAAGGAAAACCACAACGTTTTGGCTACAAACAATGGAGTGATTGCGTGTATCCAGGATATGCGGTAAACTTTGATTTTTACCAAGGAAAAAGTACAACATTTTCATACAAGTTCTCTTGATTTTCAATTTGGAGAAGGTGTAGTTTTAGGATTCGTTCAAAAAAATCTGGAGTTTTGCGACAACACTTATCATTTTGGTGCAGATAAGTTTTTTCAGGCCTTAAATCTCTTTCAAGAAATGACTCTACTGAATCAAAAATTTACTTCAACACTCAGAAGAAACAGAGTAAATGAAATTTCCTTTTTGTCTAAAAAAAGAAATTGAGAGGCTTTCATGAAGAATTTATGGAAAATCAACATGGTCTCTCTGCTTGTCATTGGCTTTGTTAGGTCAAACAGTCTTAGTTCTAACCTAGGTTGAAGAAATAAATCGTTATTCAAAAACATTGAAAAAAAGACTTAAAAATACCATCCCCTCCTCTATTAAGTTTTATAACACTCAAATTGGATGGTTGACAGAATGAATGAAAATGCTGGAAAATATCGTGCATCATTACATGGGAAAAAGTGATATTTCCCTATAATTACTCATTCGATCGACCTTACAGTAAATGAATGTTGGAAAATAATTAAGCTGGACGAAAATGGCAGAAAAATATCTCAGCTCGAATTTAGAAGAAGTTTAGTATTAACCCTATGAGTTACATGGGGTGGGGCTATGTGGCCTCAACTAAAATTTCTCTTGTACCAAATTGGCTTTAGAAATTCACTTTAGGAAAGTGACATTTCCTAAAATTGATAGCTGCATCTTTTGATACCATTTTCATGGCAGTTGAATGACCTTTTCATACTTAAATCTATCAATCAAAATCAAAAGTTAAACTTTTTCAGCAAAATTCTGATGGTATCTCTAGTTAAGCTTATAACTTTGGTTTCATATTATATACTCGTTTGAAAATTTATAAATATATAGCATTTTCAGTTTAAGTTCGTCCTTTTTCAGTTTAAGTTCGTCCTTTTTCATTTTAAGTTCGTCCTTTTTCATTTTAAGTTCGTCTTTTTTCATTTTAAGTTCGTCCTTTTTCATTTTAACTTCGTCCTTTTTCATTTTAAGTTCGTCTTTTTTCATTTTAAGTTCGTCTTTTTTTATTTTAAGTTTGTCCTCATTAGTTTGGCTTATTTTTTGTTTATCATACCTACTAAATCTTATGAAAATTGCAAAATTTTTCAATATTTAACTTTAACTAAAATATTTTAATTTTTTTAGTGATTTTTTAGTTTTTTTAATCTAAATTATGTAAAACTTTGTAGGTTTTGATCAGTAAATTTTAAATTAATTTAAGTTTAAAAGATTATCTTAAACTTTAAGTTTTAACAGTTTTAACACATAACACTTTATAGTTTAAATTTTTTCAAAAACATGGTTACTTTTTGGGAAATGTCAATCAAAAAAAAATCTATCGAGGTAGGTTTTTTTGAGTTTATTTATTTATTTTTTGGTAAATATATTTAAAAGAAAAATATATTTAAAAAGAAAAGATATGACACAAAAATATACATATAATGTTTATAGAGTTTATTCGTGTTTTTGTCCATGTTATTTGATTTGTGAAGCTTTGGACAGTTTTATCTGGGTCTCCATGTGTTCCGAGTTTTATAGTAAGGCCCATAGCATACCAGAAATGTTGAAATGTGTTAGGCATCAGTTAGTTGTTAACTGATATCCGTTTTCCCCGCCATACTGCCGGGAGAGGGGGTGCTAACTGCCTTTAATTGCAATGATGAGCAGGATATTTGGTAGGTGATTGGCTTTGGCGATTTTTATGATAGCTTCTTAATAAAACTTTCGAACACACTGAGTGCTTCATTTGCCAACTTCGAGTTGGTATGGAGTTCTAGTCCTAGGACTTTGTTTCGGAAGAGAGGTTCTACTTGGGACCTGAATGGCTGGTCCTCCCAGTTGTCCTCCGATTTTAAATGCGAAATGTTATTTCGGAGGATTTGGAAATTCTCCGTATCTTTTTCTATTATGAATAGTATCAGAAAAAGTGAGATTTCTGAGTCTCCGCCACAATTTTTAATAATATTGATGGCTGTTGTGGAGTCCGACTTTATGTGACGTCCCGGGAAGAGGGAGTGTCCTAGGATAATTGCTAGTAATTCTAGGTCCACTATTGTCCAATCATCTTTGTTCGTAATTTGAATGGTGTATTCACTCTCCTCTGAATGGATACCTATTCCTCTAAGAGAGGCATCTACAAATAACCATTTCAGTTTGCCGGTTTGTGTGTGCATGTTCCATGGGTTGTGGATAATCTTTGCCGCTATTGCCAAGAGACTATGGATTAGCTTCTGTTTCTGTTTTTTCTTTATAATTTTGAAAAAATGGCTAAAGAGTGGTTGATTTGTTAGAGTACCCAAAAAATAATTGATAATCTTTGGTACCATTTAATTGGCGGTTCCCAGTCACATATTGTGGCTAAGATTAGGCAAACTAAGGCTTGGGAAATTACCAATCTTTTTTTTTCTGGAATTTCCATGGTTCTTGATTTTAGGTCAAGGGTGACTCCTAGGAAGTTTATCCTTTGTGTAGCGATTTCTTGTGGTTGATAATAATTATTCCACATTCTTCTAAGAATTTGCTAAATTCTTTGATTATTATCATACTAAGATCTTCTTTGGATTCGGTGAGGATCAAAAAATCATCAAGATATAGTATGCTAATCTTGGTGCTACTCCATCTTTTCAAAAATACGCCTTTAAGTGTTTTGAGGGTTTTTTCGAGTACTGCCAGGGAGAAGTTGGCTCCCATTGGTAGGCGGTTGAAGTGGTACCATAGATTCTTATCTGCCTTTATAGTGCATAAATGCCTCCAGGATTTTGCTAAGGCTATTCCGTAGAACGCGTCCTTCAGGTCGAGTCTACATGCCCATTTCCAATTTTCTTGAATATTTCTGAATTGGAAAGGAGCTGTGAGTTTAAGGTTAGGCGTCTTGAATAAGTCGGAGGAGAAAGCAAAGTTTGCTACTAACCTAGATTTCTCGCTATCTTTTGGGACCATAAAACAGGAGCTTGCAATTTTAATCGTTGATGTGCGAGATAGGATCCCTTTTTTTCTAGGTTGGGGAGAACCGTGGTTTGGATGAAATCCCTTTTAGTTTCTGGAGGGAGCAGGTATTTTGAAAAAGATCCTAACTTTTCATTACTCTTGATCTTTGGGGTATATCCCATTTTAAGGATTTTTCTTACCCTTTGGTCTTTAAGATCCTTAGGAGCTTTGAATGTAGGTTTAGATATTTCAAAAGTAGTCCCTTTCGGTAGCTCAAGGGTAGTCGTATCTTTAATAAAGCTTTGAATACATTGTTCCATATTAAGACATTTAATAAACAATTATCTTGAGGTTGCGGGATTTCTTCCTCTGGGGGAATAGAGGGTGCAGGGGATCCTGCCTGTCCTTTAACAGAGTCCCAGTCTTTGATATCATTTTCTTCCGTTACCAGGAGCGGCTCCTGGGATCCCTCATAGCCCGAGTCTTGGTCATCCCCGGATAGCCTTTGCGTGAAAATTCTCCTCACTTGGGAGGGGGATGGAGTTCCTTATTTTGGAGTTAGAATTGGATGAATCTGTCCCAATCTGATAGCCCCTGGGGACCTTCTAGTGATCCTGGCTGGCGAAGGAAATCAGGCGATGGTGCTGGCACCTGGGAATAGTCTGGCGGGATTAACACATCCAAATTCCAGAACTCGTCCTGGACTCCCTGAGAAGTTTCCCTTGGGAGTATTGGGGTTACGCTTGGTAACTGGTCTTGGACGGTCGGGCAAGTTCGCTAAGAACGTCTTCGACTTCACTTAGAGTAGGAAAACCGAGATCGTTGTACCGTGGCTGGGTTTCCAGAGGAGCTTGGGTAATTGATTGCAAGATCTCTTCTACTTGGTCCAGTGATGTGAGTGAAGGAATCTCGGCACCCCTAGCGGGATTGTGAGTTCCTCTTGCGGGAAGATTTCTTGCTGAGAATTGGATAGCGGAGTCTAGTGGCTCGTGACTTCTTTGGAGAGCACCCCCTCCCCTTATGCGTAATTGCTCATATATCCTGGGATGATTCTGAGCGCGGGAAGGCGTGGGCCTACAAAAGAAGTTACTTGAGTCTCTGGATCGCATCCATGCGAGAGGAGTGCGGGGAGACTGCCGAGACCTGGGTCCCGGTGTTTCCACCCATGAAGCGCAAGCACCCAAAAACACCCGATCAATGATCTACTTATTTCTTCGTACCTCTCGCTCGGTGAGCGGGAGGCGCTCTTCTCTGTCGAAAGGATTGCGCAGGAGCAGGGGTATGCGGAAGGCCGGTGATTTGTGCAGCATACAGCGTCGAGGAAGCGGAGTTGCCAGCAGCGGTCCAAATTGTGTGAAGTGCTAGGATATTGGTCCGTAGGGAGTTGTGCAGCGTGCTGAGCTCATCCAGGTGTTTAGCAACGAGGCCCAAGTAGGTGAGAAGTACTTTATCTTTCGTGTAGAGCTCTTTGCGAGGTGCCAGATCTTGAATAATCTTGACCCGTTGGCCAGCGAGCTCCATAGGGGGGTTTTTGTAGATACCGACCTCTCCATGGTCGAGGATTCCATAGCCAAGAGGGTAGCTAGTGTGAGCCGGAGTTGTGATAAACGCAGGTGTCGGGAAAAAGATTGGGGGAGCAGGAGGAGGAGGTTCAGCCGGAGTCGGGACGGAGGTAGCTGGGGAGTCAGCAGCTTGAGAGCGGACATTGGCGAACTCCAAGGTCAGGATATGAATCTGGTCTCGGAGAGCTTGAATAGATTTGGCAGTCTGAGCAGTGAGAGGATCAAGAACTGAGTCACGGTGGTCGGCAAAGCTAGGCGCTGGCGTTTCGCCCGCTAGAGCAACGTTATAGCGGAGCGGAGACGATAGGTTCGGCAACGTTGCTGAGGACGATTGTTCCATGTAAGCAGAGAGAGAGTAAGTTGACGTAGATCAGGAATAAAAAGAGTGAAGATCAAAAAATTGCATGGGCTTTTATAGTAAGGCCCGTAGCATGCCAGAAATGTTGACGTGTGTTAGGCATCAGTTAGTTGTTAACTGATATCCGTTTTTCCCCGCCATAATGGTGGGAGAGGTGGTGCTAACTGCCTTTAACTGCAATGATGAGCAGGCTATTTGGTAGGTAGGAAAACAAACGTTATTTTAAACCTTTTTTACTTTTGGTAGGTGTTATTTTTGGCTTTGGCGATTTTTATGTTTTTTTTTCTTTTTTTTAAACGTTATTTTTATATCAAATCGGGCATGTTGATTTCATTTTGGGACTTATTTTTGCAATTTAGAAATTGAAAATATCTATAAGTGTGTAATAAACTTGCGGCTTACTTCTAAAATCTGTCTCTGAAAACATTCATTCAAATTTTACATGGAATATACACATTATTATAACAAATCAACAATCGCAATTTCATTTATAAATTCTTTTTGCATTTAGAATTTGAAAATGTTAATCAATGTGAAACAAATTTTCTGTTTATTTCTAAAATCTGTCTAAGAACATTCATTCAAATATTACATGAAATATACACGCTTTTATAACAAATCAACAATGCCAATTTCATTTATGGATTGTTTTTGAATTTGGATTTCAAAATACTTATAAATGTGAAACAAAGTTGCGGTTTATTTCTAAAATCTGTCTTCGAGAACACTCATTCAAATATTACATGAAATATACACATTTTCATATCAAATCAAGAATGCCAATTTCATTTATAGATTATTTTTGCATTTGGATTTCAAAATACTTATAAGTGTGAAACAAATTTTCGGTTTATTTCTAAAATCTGTCTAAGAACATTCATTCAAATTTTACATGAAATATACACATTTTCATATCAAATCAACAATGCCAATTTCATTTATAGATTATTTTTGCATTTGGATTTCAAAATACTTATAAATGTGAAACAAATTTGCGGTTTATTCCTAAAATCTGTCTTCGAGAACATTCATTCAAATTTTACATGAAATACACACATTTTTATAACAAATTAACAATGCCAATTCCAATTATAGATTGTTTTTGCATTTAGAATTTGAAAATATTTGTAAGCGTGAATCAAATTTGCAAATCAGATGTACCCATTCACTCCATGCACACATATGTACCCATTTTCAAGTAGGCTGAATCCAACAGTGATGTTTATTTTTTATAAAAATTAATCATACCTGTCAAAAAATGATTGACATAAAACACTTCAACTGAAATAAACGACTTCATGATTAAATAGTTATACGTAGCTATATATGTAATTTATTTTGTCATAGAACAAATAGAATTATAAATAAGCAAAACAAAATTGCAAAAAAAGAAAATATAACTGAAAATGATATAGAACTAAAAAGGGGATTTTATACCAAATTCAATGAGGTGATTTTTTTGATGAAATTATTTAAATACAAAACAAGGACTCTGTAGAGGCATATTTTGATTTGCATCATTTTAATTGAAGGAGAAAGACAGTTCGTTTATACCATTCACTCTACAATATCTCGAAACAAGCTGAATCGATCAATTTAAATAAGTTTCGTGTTTGACCATTTTGATAAAGTTTTATACGTATAATCAAACAATATACAAATGAACGAAGATGATAAAGTTGAAACATAATTTATTTATAATAAAAATTTGATCGTTTTTTATATCTAATCATTTGGTTGTCGTATTGTTTCTCTAAAATGAAAAATATTTTCACCTCAACATGATTTTTCTGCATAAAATTTGCTATTTTATTTAATAATTGCTGGCAGTATTTAAAAAAAGTGAATGATCTCCTTTATTAAAAACTGTCAAGGATAATAAAAATAATTTTAAAAAAAAAAGAGAAAAACTTTATTCGAAAATTTGTCTTTTTGATAATCAAGATTCAAAAAACAAAAATTTCTTGATTATGAGTATCAAGATGTTTGTTTGTAGTTTGCAATACTTAATTTTATTTATAAAAAATGCTTGAAAATTTTAAAAATGTTAAGATATATTTGCTTTCATGCATGAACCAATCAAACTATCTCTTATTTCGATAATTTTTTAGTCTGCAATTTAAAAGAACTAGATATTTCCTTTCTCCTTATTCTTACTCATAGTCCTTAAAAATACGATATATCAGATTGAATTTTGATTTGAAGATTATCTATAGAAGATGAGTATCAAAATTAATATTCGTGCCTCATTGGAAATTTTGATACTGAAAAAATTTGTTTTATTATAGATTCCAAATAAAATCTAAACTTGAAAGAGAAATAAATTCATTTGTGAAATGACTAAAAATTTGAATATAGTCTTTGGAGAATAGCATGAAAACAAATCGTTCAAAAATCAGTACAATATATATGACCGCAAACATACCACGATTTTAAAAAAGCCGCAAATTAATCAAAAATATTAAAAAAAACTTTTTATAACTACTTAAATAAAGAGTAATTTCAGTTGGGCTGTCATATGTCAATCAATTTTTTGACAAGGTTTGATTGATTTTTTTAAAAAATAAACCTGACCATTGTATTCAGCATACATGAAAACGGGTGTATGTAAATAGAAAACTTTGTATAACCATTTAAATTAAAAGTTTCTTTTTTAAGTTGAGCTGTCATATATCAATCAATTTTTTGACACGTTTGGTTGATTTTTAAAAAAAATAAACGTGACCATCGTGTTCAGCACACTTGAAAATAGGTATATATGTGTAAAAAATTTTTTATAAGCACTAAATCTAAAATGATCTTTTTTTAGTTGAGCTGTCTTATATCAATCAATTTTTGACAAGTATGATTGATTTTTAAAAAAAATAAACGTGACCATCGTATTCAGCATACATCAAAACAGGTGTATGTAAATAGAAAACTTTGTATAACCATTTAAACTAAAAGTTTCTTTTTTAAGTTGAGCTGTCATATATCAATCAATTTTTTGACACGTTTGGTTGATTTTTAAAAAAAATAAACGTGACCATCGTGTTCAGCACACTTGAAAATAGGTATATATGTGTAAAAAATTTTTTATAAGCACTAAATCTAAAATGATCTTTTTTTAGTTGAGCTGTCTTATATCAATCAATTTTTGACAAGTATGATTGATTTTTAAAAAAAATAAACGTGACCATCGTATTCAGCATACATCAAAACAGGTGTATGTAAATAGAAAACTTTGTATAACCATTTAAACTAAAAGTTTCTTTTTTAAGTTGAGCTGTCATATATCAATCAATTTTTTGACACGTTTGGTTGATTTTTAAAAAAAATAAACGTGACCATCGTGTTCAGCACACTTGAAAATAGGTATATATGTGTAAAAAATTTTTTATAAGCACTAAATCTAAAATGATCTTTTTTTAGTTGAGCTGTCTTATATCAATCAATTTTTGACAAGTATGATTGATTTTTAAAAAAAATAAACGTGACCATCGTATTCAGCATACATCAAAACAGGTGTATGTAAATAGAAAACTTTGTATAACCATTTAAACTAAAAGTTTCTTTTTTAAGTTGAGCTGTCATATATCAATCAATTTTTTGACACGTTTGGTTGATTTTTAAAAAAAATAAACGTGACCATCGTGTTCAGCACACTTGAAAATAGGTATATATGTGTAAAAATTTTTTATAAGCACTAAATCTAAAATGATCTTTTTTTAGTTGAGCTGTCTTATATCAATCAATTTTTGACAAGTATGATTGATTTTTAAAAAAAATAAACGTGACCATCGTATTCAGCATACATCAAAACAGGTGTATGTAAATAGAAAACTTTGTATAACCATTTAAACTAAAAGTTTCTTTTTTAAGTTGAGGTGTCATATATCAATCAATTTTTTGACACGTTTGGTTGATTTTTAAAAAAAATAAACGTGACCATCGTGTTCAGCACACTTGAAAATAGGTATATATGTGTAAAAAATTTTGTATACCCATTATCATTTGAAAGCTTATTGTTTGCTGTATACGCTAGAATAATGTATTTTTCCAAAAACTTTTTAATTCTTTTGATAACTGGACTTTACCTTGAAAAGGTTGGCTTAAATTTTACTTAAAAAAAGTGACCACTTTTTGTTAAAAGCATAATGTGAAGATTCAAACAAAAATTTTTATTGAAAATGGTATCATTGGAAAGCTATACTCTTTGTGCTTAACATAGGCTAGGCTTAAAAAATGTTTTACCTTTTGCAAAATCTGCTTTTATGTGAGGTTAGAAAACTTTTATTTAGTTCGAAAAAATACCAGTAAATTAACGTGATGAGTTTATATACTTTTTTTCAATATTTTATATTAACAAAGCTAGAATATAGTTTTTTTCCATTTTAAAATGTCATAGTTAAAGAACACTGTCGAAAAAAAAAATATATTTTTTACAGATATATCTTCTTGATTGAGAAATCTTCTCTCATTCAAGCTCTCTCCTTTCACTCAAGCTCTCTTCTCTGATATTTGTATTTAGAGTTAAATTAAAAATAATTTTATTTTATCTCATTAGAAACTAGTTTTTAGCGGAATATAAGTTCAATATTTTCAGTACCTTTTTTCATGATACCAAAGTTCAGCTATTCAAATTAATCACAGAGAACAATACACCAAACATTTTGCAAAAATGAAAATTTGTTTGTTTTTAAATGAGAGAAAAATTGTTTTCAATCGTTACAATTTTATATCAATGAATATTGTCAGACTCGCGTTAAAAAAAATTTTCAACAAAGGTAACTTAATCTTTATCAGTACGTTTATTACATTTTGTAACCTTTGAAAACTTTAATTTTTTCAAGTCAAGAAATTTTTTTTCAATATTTATTTGGGAATGAATATTTTGACTAGCTATTCAGTTTAAAGGCAAAAATACTCTATTTGTTTAATATTTGAGCAGAGATATTTTTATAATGTTCGATTGTTAAATTTTGTAAGGAACACTGTACATAATTAATTAAATCATTTTTTTAAGAAAATTTGTTGATTATTATAATAAAAATATAATTTTATAATTTTGAATGAATTAGAATAACTAAAATTGTTTTTTTGTAAAATGATAGAATATTAAAAAAATCCATTCCTTTATAATTTTTTAAAAATTCATAAATTTGAAATTAAATGACGGTTTCTTTGATCGTTTTAATGTTTGTTTGAAATTTATTAAAAATAAACGATTCTTAACCAATTAATTAGTAGGTCTAGTTGAAAGTTTTGTAAAAAATCTATATTTTAGAATAAAATGATTGTGGAGAATGTGAATCAATAATAATCCGTCATCAATAGGGTTTAAGTGTTTCACAATATGTAGAAAGTGTTCTGCTTAAAGAACACATTTTGTATTATCTAAAAATTTTAGTATAAAAGTATATATTATTTCATTTATATTTACAATTTTAGTTGCTTATTTTATTTGAATATTCGTAATTTTGGTCAAGTTTTGATCGATGAAAAAATCTTTATTACATCTTATTACTAAGGATATATTTTTTGTTTTATATTTTAATCCATGTTAAACATTTCCCATATCTTTAATTTTAAACATAATGTATTTTAGAAATTATTTTTTGACTCCTTCAAAGTAATTCTCCTTCATATGTTTTGAGTTATGCCGAAAGTGAAACATGAAAAAAAGTATATCGGGAGTACTTTCAAACAAACCATAAAGTATGAAAAGGAAATTGGTCAGCACGTTCTAAAGAATCCCTTAATCGTTCAAAACTTGATAGAGAAGGCGGGCATCAAATCATCGGATGTTGTGTTTGAAGTTGGGCCTGGTGTCGGCAACTTTACCATGAAGCTGCTTGAAAAGGCGAAGAAAGTTGTAGCATACGAAATTGATGAAAGAATGGCGGGCGAGTTGCTGAAAAGAATCCAATGTTCCAACATCCCTTCCAGTAAATTGGAGTTAAAGTTGGGAGATGTTTTGAAGATGCAACTACCCTTCTTTGACGTTTGTGTAGCTAACCTACCCTTTCAAATTTCGTCTCCATTTCTCTTTCAATTATTACTTCATCGTCCTCTGTTCCGAAACGCCGTCCTAATTTTTGAATATGAGTTTGCTCAGCGCTTGTTGGCGAAGCCAGGAGATAAACTCTATTGTCGCTTATCCGTTAACACTCAATTACTTGCCAGAGTCGATCACTTGTTGAAGATCGGTAAGAATAATTACAAGCCTGCGCCTAAGATCGACACAAGTGCTGTGCGAATCGAACCATACAATCCTCCACCTTCAATCAACTTTACTGAGTGGGACGGATTAACTAGAATTATTTTTCACAGGAAAAATAAAACGGTAGGCAGTTTATTCAGACAAAAAAGTTTCTTATCCTTGATCGAAAAAAATTACAAAACGTATTGTTCCTGTAAAAATATTAGCATTTGTGAAGATTTTGACATCAAGCAGTTTATCAGTACGATTTTAAATGAAGAAAATATGAGTGATCGAAGAGGTAGATCCATGACACAAGAAGACTTTCTTTCGCTTATTATAAGGTTCAATTCAATGGGCATTCACTTTTCTTAAAAAATGGATGTGTTCTCAATCGTAGAATGCTATCTTCTAAAGTCTAAAGATTCGTTTCTTAGAAAACACTCCTTAGAGTTTACTTGTTTTGCTCAATAAATTGTTTTAGATTACACAAATATTAATTTTCTTTTCATATTTATACAATACTCTACACTTATACTAGCTTTTCTAAAAATTTAAAGTTATTATATATTTAATACCCTTTCAAGCAAAAGTCCTTATAACAAGTGCTACAATAATGTATGCATGAATTTGAATTAACAAAAAAAAAGTTTCAATTTTATTGAAATATATTTTTCAAAATGCATTATGTTCTTGATGACAACAAAATTGCTAAAACACTAATTTGTCTTCCCTAACATTGAGATATAATACCACATGGAAATTTATAATTTCACATTTCTCAAAGAGATTAATAGACTTAGTAAACCGTTTAAAAAATCATCTTTTTGAGTTATCAAAACCCAGTATCTAACCAACTTTACTCACGCTAGTTCTTTATCTAGCAGATAGTTGGTTCGTTAGTTTTAAAAATATAGTTTTTAAATAAAAAATTTTTAATTTACAAAAAAAAATTATTTTATTAGTTACAATAATTTATAAAAATTTAGCCTCCTTAAAATTAATATCATCTTCTAACACACAAATGCTATTTTTTGTCCATAATTTTGTGTGAATTATTAGTATTTCACAATGCAGCATACATAAAAATGTTTCTATAGTTCTACCCACTGTGGGTATGTATATATAGTAGTAGTTTAGCAAAATGACGTATGCTTTGTATGTTTCATATATATTACATACAGATTAGTTCATATAAATTTATGATAAAGAGATAACCCGTCATAATTTTACATTTATATCAAAATTATTTTCATATACATTACATATATTTTTGTGTTGTTTCCCGTGCTCTTTCCAGACCACTAATATACAAAATGTAAATTTATAAGCGCCATTAAAAATTATTATTAGAGTTCCAATAAAAGTCTTATACATGGTGTTCACAAAGACACTGTGCACTTGTACATTTGTTAAAACAATTTTAATATAGAATACAGAGATTAAAATAGAAGAACAACACTATCATAACAATATAGTTATCAGCATACTTTTTATTAACACTTAACCTGCATGTTTCAATTAAAGAATTTCATTTTTTGCACCATCCTGTTTCCCGAAACTTATTAAGAAGGTTATGAAATGCATTTCGATGTGAAATACCTGTAACAGAAAGTCTATTACCTTCTTACGTTTTCAACGAGACATACTCTTTCTTTCAGTGTTTATATATAAATATCTATAATATAAAAAAGTGCAAACTAACACCCCTATATCACCATTCATAAATCGAAAAATTTTCATAGTACAATTACTAATTTTATAATTAATAAATAACAAATTTGTTAATGATGAATCTGCGAGATAGAATAAAAAAGGATCTAACGATGGAGGTATACTTTAGACGGATCTCTTTGTCTTTACCTGGAACCGAGATCTAAACTAGTTTGTTGTTGACAGAAGCTGACACAGTATACATATTTTGCGTAATTACCATGCTCATGACGTGCTTGTCTTGACTTGGCAAAGATTATTATTGATAGCATTTGAAAAGTGTTTCACATTGTGAATGTCACGCAACACTACGCCACCATGCTGTTTAGCTTCCCAAACCTACCAGACCTGCACATTGTCTCGCTCATCCTGGAATAAAAGAAAAGGGAACTTTTTAAATCCCACTCTCTCTAATCGCCTTGTTTATTTATGAGGAATCTTCAAGCAAAAGAGAAGATGCATTCTGGATAAACCTCTACTTTTCCATGCTCAGATCAGTCTGTCTAAAGTAGTGTAGCCTCAATAGAGAATTACTCTGAGTGACTAATAGACAGCCTGCCCGACGCTTCTTTATTCCTTCTTCAGTATACTTGTTAATAATATGAAAAATACTGTAATTCCCCACAAATATCCTTATTTCCAATACTTTCAGTAATTCAGCAACCAAAGGACCTACTACCGAAAAGAACTATTGCTTAATATCTTATCCTCCAAAAGACCTGGCCAAAAAAAATTTTGAGACGGCGTGTAAAAATGTCTATATCATTTTTATACAAAACACGATCAAACTTGCATCAGTACAAGTACCAATCAGGGGGAGAGGGTACGTACCTATCTTCTTTGATTCTCTTTATGTTGAGTCTTGGTTCTACCTTGTCTTTTCATCGGACTAGAAACCATTTCTCAGACTTATTTTACTGCATAACCTAGATACTCAAAGGGGTACCCAATTATCAACTTTAAAAACTTTTTTACAAATTGTAAAACAAGGTTTCTTTGGCAAATACGAGATTTCATAGAGAACACAGTAAAATGTCAAGTTGTAATGTTTTTACAAAAATTTTGAAAAATAGAAATGAAAATTTTTTAATTTGGATCGATCATAATATGCTATTTTAATGTTTACCCAATATAAAATTTTTCGAATAGCATTTTAATTTGTTTACATTTGAAATTCTGAAAAATTATGTCTGAAATTTTTTTTGCTTCAATTTTCTTCTAATTCACTTAAAAAAGCTTTCAATAATTAAATTTTAACAAAAAATATGACATTCATAAATAATACAGTAAACCGAGTATGAATTTGAAAGTGCAATATTTTTTTAGTCTAAACTGTGTAGCAATTGATAAAGTTACAATATATAAATCCTCTCAGATACGACCCACTCTCCATCCATAATCAAAAATTCATATTTGCAAGGAAGTCATTGTAGAGAGGCTTAATAAAAATGATATTTTAAAAAAAATATATTTTAATTTATCACGTTGGTCAACAAGTGTTTTTCATCAGACATCATTTATATTGTATTATTATATGTAGTTTTTCATGTTGATTTTAAATATATAATCAGGTTTACGTCTTACGTACAATTTTTTATATTTTGATAACAAAGGCTACAAAAAATGTCAGCTCATTATAAATAGTATATAGTGTATCATTTCACCATTTTTATTGTTTGGAGACTTTTTCAACTTGTTTCTTTCCGTCGATAAAATGTAAAAAAAGTGTCTGAATCAACCTGATAAATTCTGTTATATTTTTGGACAATATATTGTGAAATCACAGAAACGTGTAATTACTTCTGAAATAAGGAATATCTATAAATTGTACTTAGATTGTCCTCTTTGAGATCAAGACAAGTCCTGGATTCCTCATTACATCTGCTCCTCTTGTTCAAATAGTTTACTCGATTGGTTCAATAAGGAAAAAAAATCTATGCCATTTGCGAACCCGATGATATGGACAGAGCCGAGGAACCGCTTTTTGCTATTTTTGCAAAATAAACAACAAAGTGTTGGCCAATGAAGAAGGTTGAAGTGAGACGCATGCAGTCTGCTGAGATGAGGATGTTACGAATGATGTGTGGCAAAACTCTACTGGACAAAGTGCGAAGCAAAGAGATTAGAAGAATGACAGGGGTGGAAGATATAGAGCAGTATTTGGAAGAGCATAGACTCCGTTGGCTAGGATACTTAGAGAGAATGCATCCACAAAGACTAACGAAGAGACTATGAGATGAAAACATCACTGGACAAGCGAGGAGAGGGAGACCGAAAAAAGGATGGGAAGATGCTGTTAAAGAAGACATGAAGAAAAGGAACCTGAAGATTGAAGATGCTGAAATGAAAGCAAGATGGAGACGTCGCTGCAAATTCAAGGTCGACCTTGGCTCGCCAGGACAAAGACCTGTTCATTAGAGCGAATGGATGATGATGATGATGAAACAACATAGGATTTTCAATAAAAAACAAGTATGAAATTGAATACCCAAATTTGGATTCGGTAATGAGACCTGTACCTCACAATGAAAGTTTGCCAATCCCATTTTCACCAAATGATGGGTGTTGTAGATGATAATGATGACAATTCAAACAATTTTAATGACAAAACCTATGTACCTCAATAAAGTAACTTTATGCCAAAAAAATTCTCTCAAGCTGAATTAAATGATCTTGTCACAAAGATTTTTCTCTTTCAAAAGACAAAGAGGAACTTTTAACTTCAAGATTGAAAGAAAAATCTTTGTCAGAACAGGATGTTTGCATAACATATTTTCGTCAAAGAAATTTTATTCTACAAATATATTTTTCTGTTAAATGCCCGCTTCGCTTTACACCGATGGGATTTTTACATGTTTATCCTAAAGGCATGATCCTTTAGACCGGCCAATATTTATTGACTCTTCAAAACTAGGTTTGATAAGTGTTTTGCTTTAACTATGGTAATTTAAAACCGTCTATTCCTATAGCACACTCTTTTCATCTCTCTGAATCATATGGAAACATCTAAATATTCCTTAAGTGCATCTCTTATGCAAGATATTTTTGGAAAATGTGCGCTGATTTAAAGATCATCGGGATGGTGATGGGGATGCAATCAGGCTTTATAAAATATTGCACTATTCAAAATCTGTTTGGCCAGCTAGGAAAACGTATCAGCAAGGTTTGTCTAGCGTTCAATATACGCTTCTAGTCAGTCCACGTAATGTATAATTGCCTCGGTTACATATAAAACTCGAGCTAATGAAACAGTATGTTAAAAGCTAAACTCAAATGGTTTCAAAAATATAGTTCAAAATACGTGCCGCATGCAAAAAAAATTGAAAATTTACGTGTGAAAATAAAATCTAGTGTGTTTTACTTTCTTTTGCTGATTCATTATTAACTTAAAGAAGCCCAATTGATACGGGGCCCTTACAGGCGTATGTGCCATCTATGGCAAAATTTCAGTGTCGCCACGGCAGAAAAGTTACAGTGCAGCAGCAGGGTTAAAGTTTTAGTGACGTCTCTGGTCCCCTTAGCTGAGTGTCCAAACACAACAAGGGCTTAAACAAATTTTAACGCAAAATCAAGATACGAGTAAAAAGAAGTTTGTGCTAATTTTGAAACACTTCATAAATACACCAATGTAAAAAAAGTTTTTCTGATACAACTGTTAATTAGTTTACAAAATAATTAGTTGAGTTTGCTCTAAGTGCTCAAAATCCTTTTATCTCCTTTAGTAAAGTGGTCAAAAATTTATATCGAAATTTTAGAGTTTGTCGGTTCTTTTGAAAATTATATTTTTAGGAAAATTTTTGAATGGAAGTGTATTTTATGATATAGAATAAAATTTTTATATATATCTACTTTAAAATTTCCAAAAATTAACTGTGGCGAAAAATTAACCAAAATGGTTACACAAGTAATAGTACCGTGGGGTATTTTCATCATCGTGACGCTTGTATCAAACTTTGAATAAAGAAGGCTTGATGCGGGATCGAACCCAAAGCATGAAGTCATTGAAGCCCAGTAAACCTTACTCACACGCCCATACTGTTTTAGTAAACATACTGTATGTCTTGACATATCCACATAATAATTCTGCATAAAATGTAATGTGTATCTAGATATATTAACTAAATTATATATTGTACTAATTATGATTAAAAGTTTTTCTAGTGTCGTTTTTTGTGTTTATCCTAAATTATAAACGTTTGTTTGTGTAAAAAACGGGAGTTTTCGTTTTTTATTATTCTCGAATTGGAATTTTTCCAATTTTTACAAGATCTAATATATATTATGTGCATCAAATGTTGTTGAAAACTCGTTTTGGAAAAAGTAAGAACAAAATATTAGTTTTAAAGGTGATTAAAATGGCATGGATTTGAAGGTATAAATAAAACATCTCTTTCTCATAACTTTTTACATTTTGAACAATAATCATCATTTTTGATTTCATTGCAGCCTCCATTGTTTGATCAGAAGCAGCAAAGGACTCCTTTCACGCAAATTGAAGATATTTTCAAAGTTTTTTTCTGAGGTTTCCCAATTTTTTCGGAATTGTTCCAGTTTTACACAATTCTTCGTAAACGATTCCTGATTTTCCATTCACTTATTTTTTTCATTCCAAAAAATAAAGTTGGAAAACTATACATGATTACTTATCTCTTTTTTAAATATAAAAATTTCTCCTTTATTTTCATCTTTTTTTTATATTTAATTTTTATAAGGAATAAAATATTTTGTTGAAGCCTTTTTTAAATCCAACATTAGTCTCAAATAAACCAGTATAAAAATAATTTTAAAATTAAGTTGAAAAAACTCTAGAAATATCAAAAGTCAGAACAAAAGTAAAGTTAGTGTCGCATTTTCAACGAGAAGGCACAATTTCTTCCACTTGTAGGAATATTATTAGCAATGAAATCGGAAATAAGAATTTCTAGCCTGAGACCATCGAGAATCAAATCTACATAGACAATCGTACTCACTCCTACATAATCAAATTCTAAGGCTATTGGATGTCTTATGATCCAAGCGCTACAGTTTGTCTTCTTATTTTGCATATCTGTATAATTAACTTTTCGCCGATTTAATTGAAGGCAAAATCCCACACGTTCGACTCTTGGGCTAACTTTGTCACGGGGTCGAAGTCTATTTGAAATGACATACTAATTTTAACTTATTTTTACACAAATGTCAAGAAAAGAACAAGCAAAAAAGCTCTTGTACATCAATACATCTTAATGTTTATAGCCTTAATATTCACTACAAATTCTTACATAGAGTCTTTTGTATTGGACAACAAAAAGTCTTGATTTTGTCATCACGAGTGCGCGACATTTTTATCGCCTACTACATAAAATTTGCCACCCAACAAATTTATTTCTTGGTAACATTTAGCTAGGTTATTTTGATAGAACAAAATACCTCACAACTTCCTTCGACTAGTTGTTATTAAAGCATAAATTTTAAATTACTTTTTTCCTGTAGAGACAATCTAAGTTTATTTAGAAGAGAAATGACTCTACAATAACTTTTGTTGCATAGTGAATTTTGATGCTATGAATGAGAGAATATATACTGTATACCTAAATCAATTATCTTAATTTGGCAGTGGCGTATCAAGAACAGATTTGATTTGTATTAATATATCATCTAGGAAAATTAATCGAGATTAGTAATTGTAATAATGTTTGAATACACTATAACAATTCTTATGAGATAAAAAAATATAAGCGCCTCAATAAAATTCGACGCACGCTTCACACTCTATTCACTACACACCTAAGTTATTATTTATATATAAATAATATAAAACAATCTACTGCTGATTCCAGTATCAACAGCTTCTGTCGAACATGAACACTCAGTTATCAAATTTGTTAAAAGAATGAATTTTAAGTTGTTAAAAGTGCACAAAGACATCAAGCTCAATTTTGATTGGATGTTTGATTCATTTGCCAAAAGTCATCCACGTCGCATGTTGCTATCTCATCCTCTATTGAACAATTAATTATGATCGTACCATGTGGGAAATATTTTGCTAATAAAATTGCTGTTTTGCTATTCTTTAAATCCTATGCGTTTTATATTTTTTACACGATTATTAAATTTGAGGCTTTAAAATACTAAGTAGCTTAAAATTCAAAGAAATCGGACTGATTTTTCAAAGAAATTTTAATAAGGGAAAGCCCCCTCTTTATAAATCCTCTTTCACTGCTCTCTCCCTTTTCAAAATCCTGGATTTGTCCTGATAAAAACATCTAAAACGATATATTATCTTTTAATATTAGTATGTTAGAATAAACACTCGCGTAATTTCTTTGGTAGAACAACATGACGCCCACGATTTTAGAACATTTTTTTCAAATGAACTTTTTCTGTACTGTATAATTTATTACTCATAGTATTCAAGGAATATTAACTCATATCATCTAACGGATTTCAAGTACAACTGTCCTTTCAGAAAATCAAAATACATTCCATTGAATGATGCATTCATCCGCTAAAAATGGAAAGAGGAGGGAGAGAGAGAGATCTCCCAATACTCCTCTCCGCTCCTTGAATCGGTCAAAGCATCTGAGTTGATGTTTATAAAATTGCAGAAAAAATTTATTGAATATTATAAGATAGGAGTAATGAAATTTGATGAATATAATTATTCGGGAAAACATGGCATGAAAGGAGGAGGTGAAGAAAAAGCTTGGTAAAGAAGTGTCCAGTAAATTAGTCGTTAGAAGCAGACTCAGTGTTTTGAACGAGAGGAACAACGTTATTTGCCAGCCGTCAGAATGAAGGCCAGTGTGCCCAGAGTAATGCCTGACGTTATTAAGGAGCCAGGCGATTTCACCAAATTCCTCCATACGCTCTTTTCACCGCTCTTCAATCTTTGCTCTTTAGAGAAGGTGTCCTATGAATAGAAGAAGTTTGATGGAAAATGTCAAAATGCTGGTGATTAATTTGAACTTTTTAATCATAATTACAGTGGCAATGTCCCTTGCTTGAGAACGAGTGTACCAAAAATGATAATCATCTGATCTAAGTATATAAAATTCCATTGAAAAGGAAAGCGGACAACAGATCTTCAAAATTGTTATCTTTAAAGCGCTAAATAATCGCTTGAATGTCGCTCTAGTTCGAATTTCAGCATTTCAACTTCAATGAGCATATTTCAATATACAGGAAGTCCTTGCATAACGGGGTTAATTTGTTTTCGTCAACGTCGAAACTATGCAAAAGGCAATATTATAAATCTATTACAATGCATTTCAATCAAAAAACTATAATTTAGATGTAATAAATTTATTTTTACATCATAAATTAAAAATAAAAAGATAAAAACCGCGGTATGCAAGGACTTCCTGTGTACAACTTTTTCTCGACGCGTTTCTCTCTTGTCAATTTCAATCAGCATATTTTTTGTTTTAAAATAATGTGTTGTTTCTTTTGAATAAAAGTTACCCAATCCTTGTCTTTCAAAAAAAAAAGAATAAAATTATAGTCAAGATAAATTTATTAAGACAAAGTTGAAGACGAAAATAATAATGAATGAAAGCTTAAATTTGAAAATTTTTATACTTGAATAAAATAGATGCTCGTTTCTAACAAATAGGGCCTGTGAGTGCCCTGTGCGTATACGTTTGTCAATTTGAAATATTTTCTCCACAAAATTCTTCATGAGATTCAAAACGGATCCCCATGATAAAGATTGGTATATTTTCAGTCAAAAATGATACAATCATAAAAGAAATTATTTTTGAAAGGAGTATGAAAAAGAGTGCTACTTAGTTGTGATGCTCTTCATAGCAGAATCTCCGTCCTGGCACGGCGAAACGTAGTTGCCTGTATTTTGGCATATGATATACATTATACATTATTATTATTATTATACATTATTATTATTATTATTATCATTTATTGGAGTAAGCGAATGAAGTTGAAGAAAGTGAGTTATTTTGTACAAGACTTGATGATGCCAAGAAAGAAAGTATTTACATAGTAAACAAGTCGAGATCTGCAGATGATAACTTCTACCACGACAAAGGGGGAGGTGTGGCTTCAACTTTGATGAAGTCTGTGTCACAATCTCGGCTAGAAGTTTACGAGAGGCTTGGGTAAACTGCGTGAGTAAGTGTAACAAGGGACTACTACTACAAAAACAAAAGTAGATAATGGAGCGAGTGTTCGAACGTGCTGAGCACACACACAATGCCTTAACAAATACGAAGTTAGCTCTCTCATTTTCCTTTTATCTTGCTCTCTGTGAACTGTAATGGAGTGGACCTGTTCCATCCAACGCGCTGCTGCAAATGAACAAGCGCGCTGAGAAACAGCGGACGCGAGTCCTGCCCATTGATCTTCGTAATTAAGCGCCGCCTTCTTCATTCCCAAGCAAACGAGTTTGGCGCGACCCTGCACCTGATCAGCAGCATACTTTCCACGCCATCAAAATTTTATGTAAATATTTTTAACATATTCACCAGGATGAATAATGAAATTAGCCAGTCTTTCTTGCTTTTGCTTGAGCGCTATTATACGAGTAATCATAACGATGAATGCACGGTGATGTTGCAAAAGAGAAAATCAGATAGAATTATTCGGGGTATTTACGTTGAGAAGTCACAATTACAGCGCTTTTGACAAACTATCAGCAGAATCGAACACAATAGCATCAAACCCTGTCATCTAGACTGATTCATGCCAATTTAAAAAAGTATTGATTTTCGTAGAATCTTGATTTTAGGACAGTGTTTCTCACCATGGCTAAACGGTTCACTTTGAGTCGATAAGTTTTTTAAAAAGGTGCACCTCCAATATACGATGCACTAGGGGATACCCATCTATTTGGGTTTTAAAGTGTCCTCAGTAACATGGGCAGGCATTCATTGCAATGATCTAACTGAGATTTCTGTTATTATATGTGTTATTTTGATTTTTATATAATTTCATAAAATTTCCGTTTTTGAATGCCAAAAAATTTATATGCTTTTGGGTGTATATGTAGGAGTGTGTTCTGGTGAAATATTTCAATAATTTTTCAGGCTCTAGTAAATAATATGTACCCATATTTAAACGAACACTATGTATTAATTGAGAATGTTCCTTCTATACGACATAATATGATGCGTAATTTAGTAGACTAGTAATTTAGTTCTCAAACACTGCATAATATTTTATTTTTTGCAACGCCAATTCTTTGAACCTGAAAATGATTGAAGAAAGTTGAGATCCGTTTTTCAGAATTTATTCACCAGCCTCACATCATTGAAATGAAGCTGCAAAGGAATTCACTAATAACCAGATTCTGCAGAATTGCATGTTTGAGTAGAGTTTTAAGAATTCCCACGTAATTTATGTGCGCAATTTAAAAGCTATTGTATTTTGTTTCTGGATCAATTAAATTCTTTCTCACGTTCTCTACTGCAATGTATAGGCATCAATTAGGCCAAGGGTCGCCAAACTACGGCCAGTAGGCAAAATTTTGATTAACATAAATAGGTCTTACAAAATGAGTAGTTTTGAAATATATTGTGTTCATTTCCACTTTTTATGTATCCTCGGTGTATCAACACTAATATATAATAAACGATTATATCTATTTTCGACATTTTACTGTCATTCATTGCTGCAAATTTGTTTTAACTATTAAAATAAATTTCTAGTTTTAAATGTATTTCCTCTAAGAAGTTTTGTTCAATTTTTTTCTGTTATTTTTTATTGGTAGTATTAATTCTGATTTTCAGATAATAGAAGAGTTAGCGTCAGTCTGTAGCATGCATGATACAACACGATTAGAGGCATTTTTTATAGAAATTGAAAAGGTTTTGCAAATCCTTCAATGGAATTCACTATGAGTTAGAGTTAATGGAGGGAAAAATATAACTGGTATTAAAAAAGGCTAGTTGAGCAGATTTAAACTAAATTAGAATATTCCTCAATTACAAGTGCAATTTTTTTCACTGCCTTTTACATGAACAAGCTTTGGGTGGAAAAGACCTAGGCCTTTCTTGTTTGCTGAAACCAGTGGTGGACACACGCACTAAATCATTGACAGTTTCAAATTTTCTTGAATATGTTCAAATTGATTCGGAATTTTAAGACTTGCCTTGTTACACAGCAGTAAGATGGCTCAATTGTCGCAGTTTTATCTCGATTTTTTTAAGCTTCAAAATGAAAGAAATATTTTCCTTACTAAAAAACAAAGCGAATCCAATGATCTGCAATCATATCTGGCTGTCAAAATTAGCATTTTCAGTTGACAATGCATCTTATATCAATGAATTAAATTTAAAACTTTAAGGGAAAGATGAACTTATTTGTGGTTTTAATAGATTCATAAGGATTTTTTGAAACACGATTAAAAAAAGATTTTCTCATTTTTAATGTTTCAAAGAATTTTGCTCTACAATACTGAAATTTTTAGGAATCTTGATATTTCTAAAAAAATTATCTGTAAAAATATTTTTCAGAAAAAATCTGGATAAAGTTCAAAATGAAATTTTTCTGTTTCAGAACCCATTTGATGGCAACTTAAATGCTGTGTCACTTCAATTATAGTTAAAACTTCTTGATTTACAATCAAATTAAATCTTAAAATAAATCATAGAGAAAAAACTTCTTTTATTTTTGTTTAACCCAAACTCGAAGAATCTTGTTGCTGGATTGGCATCACTCTATGATACAACTTATGTTTGTAATTAACTATAATGCAAGAAAAACAACTTTTTTTTCTAATAAACCTATTATTCTCTTTTTAAAATTTCTTGATGAATAAAACGAAGAATTAGCATGGTGAATTTGATTTCCTTGGTATGCGAAAAGAATATTATACAAAAGGTTATTTAGTTCTCCAAGCTATTTAACCGGTTATCAACCACAATCGACATATGTCGACTTTACTAAATGTGAATCGTCTGCGTTTATTAACTTTTTAATACAAATCTTCTGCTTTATACTTGATATCGTCTGATTATTCTCGTCGTTAAAAGGTTATTAAAAAGAAGGTTTATGTTCATTTGAGAATAGTGCACTCTTTTTTCCATAATAAACTGATTTATAAGCGAGTATTACTTGATATGTTCTAAAATTTAGAAACGTACAAAATATAATATTATTTCTCAAGAAAGTGTAAATTCATTGAATATATGTAACACGATTCATGTCAACACTTGGGAAGTACAAACCACGATGAAAGGTTAGACAAGCACACAGGCCACACTTGAGAATTACTAATCCACCTTCAATTCCTAAGTAAAAAAACAGTTCTCAAGTTTATAAATCAGCTTTGAATTTTTATGTAGTTTTACCGCTAGGCTTTGAGATATTAAAAATTTTTCACTAAACCAATACTTTCTGTTTTTTTGTTTATATCAATAGATTTCAAAATGAATTATGAATTTTACATTAAAAATCAAGAGATGAAATCTAGTCAGGAAAAGAAATTTGTGCTATGTACGCCACTGAATACAAGGTTTGTATCCAAAGTATGTGCTACTAATTCAACCATTTTTATTTCGCCACATCTCGGATACTTAATAAGATTATGAAGACTTGTCGTAATGACTTAAAGTTTCATAAAATTTTATTTTGGATCTGATAAGGGTGGTAGTTTAGTCAATGATGAAGTCAAGTATCTCAGAACCAAAAATAAGCTTTCATGCTTTTTTATTTGTCGGTATCGCATCCAATAGAAGATGATTCTTCCAAAACTGGACACATGTCAGGGATGGTTCGAAACCAGGGTGAGCAGGTAATCACCCAACGGTTCAATCACAATGTGATGCATTAATTTAAAGACGTAAACTAATATTGGAAAGCCTTCGTGTATTTAAGAAATAAATCCTTATAAAAAAGCAGTAAGTAAATTAGTTTGTAGTTTGCATGCTTAGGTAGTTAGTTTATTAGTTTATTGAATTATTGAAAACCCCGCTGAATACAAAATGGAATGCAAACTCCTGAGTCCATGGCGTAATTTGCGGCACATGTCATTTGGAGGACGGATAGTTAACCTAAAATGCAAATACAATTTTGCATTTTTCCAGACTCCTGCACGTTTGTCATGTAATTTCTAGTAGATAAAATTATTCATGGCATAATTTGTCTATAGAAGTTAAGAATAGTAAAAAAACAAAAATTACGCTGAAGGTTTATATAAAACACAAGTTTGCAAACTTACTGGAAGTACGTATACAAAAATTGTCAAATTGTATGTACATTTTCGGTGAAAATTAAACCACTGTTTGAATACCCGTCAGGCTAAATGTCTGGTCATGAAATTATATTTCATGGAAGATCCAGAATATCTTTTTCTCTCATGTAATGTAAGCAAATAGTTTCAAGCTTAGATTTCATTATGATTCAGATTTCTATATACCGATCCTATATTGTAATGTGTTCAGATTTAGATTAAAAAAATTTGGCCCCTTTGCAACTTGAGGTAGAGAAATATAAAGGCCAGGTAATCAAATTTTAATAATGACAAAATAAGACAATTATAAGGTAAAGTTTTACCCAACTTCCACGACTTAGAATCCAAGAATTTATTCTTCTGTTAAAAAAAGACAAAATAGTGCGCAGAAGAAGTTGGCTTTCTTTGGCCTCATTATTCTTGACAAAATAGATCACACACTCAACGACGAAGCCAAGGAGAACGATTATTCGACTCCAATTTAAAACGCCGTCTGCTAACATTTCATCCAACGCATCTTGAATTGAGTGGATGCTCAAGCAAGAACTTTGTGAAACTATGTCATTGATGCACTCTTCAAAACATTTTTTATTCTTGGCTAAAACATTTTCACAAGCTCTTATCACAACCAATGAAGCATCACCAAAAGGCTGCAAGGTTCTACGTGAAAAAGGTTGACGTGATTTTGAAATGACAAAATATTCAAGAACATCATTCATTATCAAACAATTTTGCTCATGAATTCGCTTTAAATTTTCATTTTCACAGCATAGATCCTTTTTACATCGCATTTCAGTTGAATCGTCTCGGAGACTTTAGTTTATAACTTCTATAAATAGAAAGATATAAAAGAAGTGTTCAAGAACAGACAGGCAGACAGACAGTGAGCGGCTAATGTAGCAACTGCAGCATTAAGAGCGTTCAAAGTATAGACAAAGCGAAGCTAAACTAATTACTACGTTGGAGTTTTCAAGGTGGCCAATGAAAACTGAGTATTCTGTATTCAAAGTTGCTATTGGCTAATCATGACATGAATATTCACCAGATTTGAATGCTCTCAACTATATCATTATTGTTTCCTTATATTTCTATTCATATCACATTAGCGTCGCTATTGAATAAATACAAAAGCCTTGAATTAAGTATAAACGAGATTTTTATAGCTTTTAATTATATGGATGTAAGGTAGATATTATAAAATATGATTTCTTAGAATTTTTTTAAATATTACTTCTTCGAAACCAATCTTTGACGTGAGTAAGGTTGGTTAGCAGGGTTGCTAACTATTTTTAGACTATATCTAAAATTTTCTAAAAGAACATCTAAAAAAAATTTTTTATATCTGAAAAAATTATCTAAAATATTTAGTCTCAATCCATTACGAATATAAGAAAAAAAGACTTTATTTTTCATTTCTTTATTTAAACTAAAAAACCTAAACATCAAAATTCAATGAAAAAAGATCGATTTCATCTTTTTCAAAGTGAGTTTGTACGCTTTCTTCATCTTTATTTTCATAGCCAAGAAGTGAGAGGCAATTTCATTTTATTTCTTTGTTTCGATTTCAGGTAATTCACAAAACTAAAAACTCTCTCAATTTTAGAATTTGAATATGGTATTGACAGTGCAAAAAGAGCACATTCGACAATTTCTTTGAAAGGATTTTCTTCTGATGAATCTTTGTATTGAAAAACTAATTTTCAGAATTTATCAGTTTTGCAAAACTTACAAATGGCTTTTTTTCATTCGCAGGAACAGCAATAATCCATTTTTTAAGAGAGGAATCCTGCAACCACCCCTTTCTGAATTTTTGGGTATATTTTATTTTAGGCATTTATACTAATATCTGAAAAAAAAGATAATTTTTTATTCAAGTATTTCCATGATAACAGTGCTCTAAAGAGAAAACAAACCTATTATAGATAATTTGACATAAAAATTATTCAGTTTTTTGAAATCAAAAAAACAATACATACTTACAAAGCTTTTTATTTAAAAATAAAAAAAGATTAGAAGGAAAACGCCATCAAAATAAAGTTGGAAAAACTGAGTTCAATTTTCAAAAATGAAGAAAAACAGCAATTTTGATTGAATAATCTAAAAAAAAGCCCCAAAAGGGAAAATATATAGAACTATGAAAAAATATCTAAAAGCAGTTTATATCCAAAAAACAAATTTTTACATCTAAAAGAACTTAAAATTATCTAAATTTAGATATAAAATATCCAAAATGGCAACCCTGTTGGTTAGATACTGGGTTTGAATAACTCAAGCTCTTGGATCCGATCCCGTATCAAGCCTACTTTCCTCATAGTTCGATTCAAGCCGCGCAATTGTACCTTCTCGATTAAAACATGCTATGGTAGCTTTACCTTTAAAGTACTTTAGTAGTAGTCTACTTCAATTTACTTTTTCTTATTACAAAAATTGTTTTTTTGCATTTTTGCAAAATGGGACAATATTGTATTTGAAGCACTTAAAAAATATTTTGAGGTTGTCACTTCCAGTGGCGTAGCTAGTGCAGGAACAATAGTATAGCACCCACTCCCTTTAAATACTTTTTCTAGACAGCACGCATTTTAGTTTTCAAAAGTTTTTTTTCCATTTAGCAAAATAGAAACAACTAATTCATTAGTGAAAATGTCTTTTAAGAAAAATCATCATAATATCATGAAGGTGCGTAGTTAGAGTGGGGCAGGGGTAGGAGTAGAGTCCACTAACTTCATTCTTCGCCCCCTACAGTCAACTGCTTTTTTGCCCACTCCATCTCCTAAGTCATATTATTTGATACTATTTCTATAAAAGCTTGCTTTGTTGCCACGACTCTGTATTTTTTTTCCTTTTTTACATTGCCTGAATCACCGGCTTCATATTGTTGTGATTAATGCTTTGAATTCTGTAGATGAAGTTTCAAGATGCATTACTGTGTGTCAGCTCATTTACAATTTTATCAGGAAGCCTAATGTTGAGAAAATATATGATGGAGGGAAAATTCAAAGGATTATGGATCAAAGATGGACAGGACATTTTGATTCAATCAACTCTATTGTCAAAAACTACGAAAATCTTTTATATCTTTTTGAAGAATGTTCTTTATCCGATAATAATCACGAACTTAGTATCGAATCTCACAGTCTCTGGATGCAAATACAGAAAAAAAAGTTCATAACATAACATATTTTATTAAGCAAAAAGAAGGTTGTTTAAACCTATGAAAATTGCATCTTCTATTTTTAAATATATTTAATGTTGATGCATCCACAATATTTTGAGGTGAAAACAGTTCATATTTGTTTTGAATCTCCTGTTCAAGGTCCTTAAAATTTTAATTCCTATTAACACTTATGCACAGTTACTTTAAAATACTCAAATACTCATGATATACTTTTTTAAAAATTTAACTTCTATGATGCACGAGAGAAAAAAGCTTGATTCTGCTATCATATTTAGATTCATATACAAAAAATATTGATACTGATGAATTGGTCAAGACATTTTCTAACAAAACAAGAAGAATTCAACTTTTTTGAGAGAGCATGTAGTTTTTCCAAAATGAGATAAGTTTTTTTTCTATAATTGTTTTATTTATTCATTACTTATTTTTAAAAGCATTAAATTGCCCAATTTTAAATGAAAATATTCAGGCCCCCTCAACTTCCCCTTGTGACCCCAAATTCCAATTTTTGCCTACAGCCCTGCAGATCCGACCCGCTAAGTAAGTTTATCCAGCCCAGAAACTAAATTTTGATATTGATAGGTGTTACAAAATGAGTATTTTTGAAATATATTGTGTTCATTTTCACTTTTTATGTATCCTCAGTGTATCAACTTTGTCACATCCATAGGGAAAACATCGAAAATTTGCTTTATTTTGTTTTAAACAAGTATTAATAGGAATTTCATAATGGTAGTGATTTTTAACTTTTCAATATTCCGGCCGCGTTTTTTAAATTTCCGATAATCCCACTCGCTTCAAGAAAAGTTTGGCGACCGCTGATATAAACGTTGTTTTCTTAACTAAAATTTTATTAAAAGGAAAATTCTTGTATAAGGATTTTGAAATATTTGAGAACATATCTTTTTGAAGTTTTCAATATCAAGTTCTTTTGAACAAGCTTGATATAAATAAATAAATTTTTTTCCACATTTTCTTCTTCTTCATGATAGCGAATTGGACAAATCTTTTTATTGAGAACATACAAAAAGAAAAGGGAACAATAATTAAAAAAAACCAAAATAATAAAGTTTAAAGTTAAATTTGTTGTTGTTAAGCGTAGAGTTCTTATCCGATGTGTAAGAAAATAAGTAAGCATTGGATAGATGATTGTTAGCTTTAAAATGTGAAGGTCTTCGTTTCAACTACAACATCCTTTTTATTCATAGTTAAACTCATGCAATGCGCTCTGTCAAATGGAAAGACAGGCGATTCTTTTCTACTTGATAACATACTTTACTTTTACAACCAGAACGTATACAATATTACTCAACTTTAAAAAGACGAAAAAATATATATTTGCCTTCCTTTTTGTTCCTTAAATAAAATGGCGTGGAAGTAAGTTGAATTTTAAATGATGTATTAAGAAAAGTTAAAAATAGAAGTAACGATGAAACTAAAGCTCTGATTTAATTGATCCAAGTTTATCCGTAATGTTTTAAGCTCTGTTTTCTATTCGTTCTAAAGCATAGGATATTATAAGTTTTATTCTGCTGAAATTATATAAATAGTATAGTTTTTTTTTACAATTTTCAAGCTTGTTTTCATTTGTAGGCAAAGTACTTGCCACCCTAGAAACGCCATTGCTTCTAAAAAAAGTTATTATGACTCTTAGTTGTTAATTGAGCAGGTAAACCAAAAATTCGCCAAGATTTATTCTATCGCGATTTTTTAAACATACTTTATCTAGCAATTTTAAGAAGAATGTACAATAGAAGTGTAGTTCTCTTTCTCTATCAGTAATCTCATTAAAAAATATTCATAATCATTTATTTGATTTTTTGTGTCATAAGTATAATTCAAAAGATACGATATATCAATTTTAAAGGTAGATAAAAAAACAACCAACATATTATATGCATATATTTTATACAGAAGTTCTGTTTTTATAAATAGCTAATCTTATATCATATAATTTAATTCCTTCATTCAACGATTCTTTGTATTACTTCATCTCATCTAGAACGCTTCATCTTTCCCACCATTTTAAAACTAGAATTATCAGAGTTTAGAAAGTTCATTTCATTTTAGTGCGCCTATAACAAACAGCGCACAGAATACGTCACCTCATCAATTTTATAATGCGTGCAAAGTCTTTCCTGCGTCTGAAGGCAAATCAAATTAATAAAGCTCTCAGTGACGAATGAATTGATCTCATTGTGCGTAGAATTATGCAAAGTACTTGTGTTGTGCACGTGTATGCGTTTCCATGGGAAAGTAATAGAGAGGCGTGTGATTACATGTTTTGTTTATTTATATCCCACATATACAAAGGATGAAACAAATACGTTTTTTCTTCTTTTAATAAGATGATCAAACAAGGAAAAGGCAAGCACGCAAACAGCACCTTTCTACTGTCATTCAGCTTTATTGTTTTCAGAAATTAATTCTTCGCATATATTTTTATAATTCAAGTTAATCGATAAAATTATTCAAAATAAAAAGAACAAATTAGTTTTTAATTACATATTTTAAATTATAATGAGTCAAATCGGTAAAAATGGATTTAAAAATATGGGTTTGAGTACTTGATAATTAAAATCTTTATAAGATATTTTTATGAATAAATCAAAATATTGAAGAGACAAGAGGCGGAATAAAAAGATACGAAAAATACATAACGATGTAAAATCGATAGCGTGTATGAAAGGAGAGATATGATTGAAGCGAAGTTTAATTGTAGGTAATACTTTTCACGCACCCATCTGCCATTTCAATGACAGTGTCAAAGAGATCAAGAGAATGGTAGCGATGAAGGATAAGGAAAATAGTTTTTTGAAGAAAACCTCTTCCAAGCAAAGCAGAGATAAAATTTTCGCGTTGTATGGTGTCAACATTAGAGGTTCCTTCATCTACGCAGATAATAGGGCATTCACTTAAAAAGGCGCGCAAAAGACAAATGATCTGCTTTTGGCCGAAGGATATGTTTTTGCCTCCTTCTTCTAAAACATGCTCCAATCCTCCCACACTAACGAGCTGTGGATGCAGACCTGCTTTGGTGACAAAATCAATAATGTGATCACAAGAGTATAAATTCATTGGATCAACATTGCATTTAATAGTGCCTTCAAATATGAAAGGATCTTGTGGCAAAACGAAAATACATTTTCTTAATTTATTAAGAGACACCTTACTTACATCAATTCCATCAATAAAGATTCCCTCGCCTGCGACATTCTCACTTATGTCGTATAATCGAGTTAATACTGCAAATATACTTGACTTTCCCGAACCAGTTCTACCAATTATGGCCACTTTTTGACCAAGCTTAATAGAAAAATTAACAGCCTTGAGTGCATGATTGCCATCATGATATGTCAAATTAACATTTTTAAAGTAAATATAAGAATTCAAAGATGGCCAATCACATTGATCAACTTTCGATTCCTCATCTTCGTTTATACTTTGATCAGATGCTGGTAAATTCATGTATTCGTTTAATCTTTCCACACTAACAAATTCTTTCTCAGTTTCTGTGAAAGCACTTATGAAGGAGTTTAGTTGATTAGAAAAGTTGAGAGCATAGGCAAGAGCCAAGCCGAAGTAAATCGAATCAAATGCATTCATGGATGCCGCCTTCATCCAATGCTTTTGAAATATGGACAGTAAGATAAGGGAGCTCGTTGTGATGGAGGCTATCAACTGAAGTCGCAAACTGAGCCAGCAAGCGAGAGTTTTACTGGTAAAAGATATTTTAATGTTTTTATCGATCAAACCCAAAGCTTCAGTGAAGTAGAGTTGATTGTAGCGAAAAGCAGAAATGTACACTTTGCCTTTAGCAATTTCACTAAAATTTTCGTATATTGGGGAAAGGGAAATAGAATAGAGCCTTTTTAATTCTCTGGAAGACTGACGATAGAAGTTCTGAATGTGTAGATACACGGAGGTCAATGGAAGCAGCAAAAACATTAAAAAAGGCTGGGAAAAGAGCAGCATTAAAATAGTGGCAAAGCAGTCAGCGACGCTAGACAAGAGAATATTCAGTATGAATGGCAGAGAGTCATCGAGAGTGTACACGTCAGAATTGAATCTATTTATTATTCTACCAATTGGAGTCTTCAGAAAGAATGTCAGTGGAGTTGAGACGACACTGCTAAATAGTTGTGTGTGTATCCGCGTTGAAGCTTTAATTCCAGAGTACGCGAAAAGAAAGGCTCTGAACACAACAGTGATAGAGTTGGTTAAAGACAAGAGGAGATAAACACCTATGAAATTCCCAACGTTAAGGAAAGTCTTTTTCTCGATTACACTTTTAGTGCTTTGAAAAAAACTCCAAACAGCCAACCAAATATCAATGAATATCTTGCTAAAATAAGAAAGGGATAAGAATATAATGATGGAGATAAAAAGATACACACCCATACTCTTTATATAAAGTGCGTAAATTCTGTGAGAAACCTTTCCTATTTCTTTCTTTTCAGTACACTCTAAATAGTTGCTCACATCTTTAGTTGTTTGGAAATGATTCAACTGCTCCACATCATCTGTCTCTACATTACATTTACTTTGACGTTGAGTATCTCTAACATTCATTATATTATTTTGGTGAGAATTTACAATTTTATTTTTTTCCAAATAGTAAACAGAATGGCAGAAATGAAAAACATCTTCATCACTACTAACAACAATACGCGTTTTATCATGCAAAAATAAGAGTAGTACATTCATCATGATACTCTTGGCAACAACTTTATCTAGTGCGGAAAAAATTTCATCAAAAATGAAAATATCGGCCTTGGAGTAGAGAGCTCTTGCTAAAGCGATTCTAACTTTTTGACCACCACTCAAAGAGAACCCGTTTGTGCCGACTTGAGTAAGATCTGAACTGCTCATTTCATCCAAATCTTTTTGCAAGCAGCATAACATAATGACTTTATGGTAAAAACTTTCATCGAATTTGCTTTTATACACGATATTATCTCGGATACTTCCCTTAAATATCCAAGATTCTTCACTAACGTAACCGATTTTACGCCTCAAACTAATCGGCAAGTACTTATCAGACGACAAGCAATGTAGTTCACCAAGTATAGCTAATAAAACAGAAGATTTTCCCGAAGCAGTTGGACCTGTAAGGCCTATGAATTCTTTGTTAGATAATTTTAGAGTGAACTCCATGTAACTATTAAATGTTTTGTTCATAATTTGGTAATAATCAAAAATACCCTTCTCTACAAAAAAATCAATATCTTCTTTTTGTTTATCTGTGTCTTCTTCTTCTGATAGCGTATTACGAGACTTTTCGAACAAATCAAATAAAACATGGCAAGTCGAATTTTTTTCGCACTTGGTAAGAGCAATCTCCAAAAAATGTTGTATTCTTCCATAAGAGACATAAGATTCGATCATCCCATTGAGAATCCAAGGCAGCGCGTTTAAGGGAGTAACAAGTATTTTAATTAAAGCTAAACAAGAGAAGAGTTGATGTGGTGGTAAATTCTTCCCTACTAGCAGATATAGGCCAATCGTGAGAAAGGAGAGCACAAGGGGAGTGCATGTCCATAAGAAAACGCAAATGGCATCCAAGTACTTTTGGCCCTTTAAAGCGAGGACTTCTTTGCCTCTCAATCTCCTGATCTTTTCTATGAAAAAGCTTTCCCATGCCATCATCTTTATCGCTCGCACTCCACTGAAAACTTGCAGGAGGAGCTTGATGCGCGCGTCTTTGTTCCGCATGAGACTTTTGCTGTAGGTATTGATCTTATTCGCTATGCATTTATTGAATGCCACCAACAAAACACAGAAAAGTAGACCTATAAAAAGAGAAAAAAGTCATGATAATGTGCAATAACTATAAAAGAAGGAACTCTCGCATCCAATTTTACCTTTAATTACTTGAACATTCGCGCATAAAAATGTGGTTGTGTTATACTAAAATTATTTTACATATTCCAAGCGGTCATTCCCTAAATATGTCAATAATATGGAATTTTTAATTTAGATTTCAAAAAATAAATGTGAATATTTTTTTGAGAATTATTAAAAAATAATATATTATTGTATATTTATGGAGATATTATTCAATATTTTGTGAGTATATAGAATTTAATTAGGAGATGGGAAACTTTATATAATTTTCTAAAACAATGATTATAAAAATATACACATATTGTATAAAATAATAGCATTAAATTGTTTCCAGAAATAATGGGCTACTAATTTCTGCGCATTGATAGAGATCAATGAATAATATTTAAAATAAAATGTAAAGGTACCGGGAATGAAGAAAACTCCAATCTGCAAATAAAGCAAATAGAATGAAACCGTGATTTGGAGAGGAAAACTCCATATAAAATGGAAGCCAGTGCAGAAAGAAACTATTCGTTCTGCGTCAACACCGATGAATGTGGATATTTCACCAGAAGAAAATGTCATCAAGTTCGCCATTTTTGAGCGCAATTCTACCTTTCATGTAAACAACAATGACATAAAGAAAAGGGGAATTAAAATACGTGAAATAAGTATATAAAAATTTTGTTTTTAAATTTGAATTAAAATGAAATGACTTCCATTTTATAAAGTTTTATAAAGCAAAATTTTGTCTCAAACAAAGTGCTCGTTAGAGAGATTTTTGCATCATGGCTACACGTGCAGGCAGTAAATTTTCAGCCCAGATGATTAAATATAGGTAAAAGATCTATATATAGCTTATTGATAAAGAGTGAAAAGAAGGAATGATATTAAAAATAATTTCAAGTATGTTTACATATTTTTTAAATTTTAATTAATTAAATTTCAATCACTCAACACGATAATAATAATAATAATAATAATAATAATAATCAGAGGCGTAGCTAGCAATTTTATTCAAGTGGGAAAGAATTTCAGAAGGGGCAGATCATTTAAGTGTTTTATCAATTGTAAATACACTAACATATAATTAAATTAAAACATTTTTTTAGGAATAAAAATTTATTCTGATAAAATCAAAAAATTGAAAATACTCTTTATTGACAAATATTGAATTGTTTGCAGACTTGTTGTTGAAAGGGTAGTTGCAAATTTATTCTTATTTTATAAAGTTACTCCCAATTTTGTGGGCTTTCAAAACTCATTTTCAAATGTAATATTTCTAGTCAAACTATTCTCAAAGTGTCATAGAGTTTAACTTATATGTTATATTTGATAAAAGGGCTACTAAAAACAGCAATTTACACATCATACCCTTTGCAAAAAAGATAGCTTTCCCTTACCAATGTGTCATACAAATTGTGCACCGCGCTGAGATACATTTCATATGTTTCTTCTTTCATTATTATTACTCATTGTGTATGAATAAAATATAAAGTTAGATACAAAATTTGAGTTATTTCTCAAAGGGGCAAGAATTGTTTTAGGGATAATAATAACTTAAATTTTACGTATTTAAAATTTTTTTATTATTAACAAAAAACTAAAAGTATTACAAAATTATGTGTTTGATCATTTTTGCGGGAACCGGCATAATTTTTTTGCGGGCGCGGGCATGTTTTGTCGCGTATAACGCGGCTGCCGGTAAGGAATTTTTCTTTTTGCAGTACTCTAGTGTATACAATTTTTAAAAAATACTTTTGCCATATCTAACGTATCTCGTACTATTTATAACGAATGATGAAACTTCGGCACCATTTCTATATATACTATCTACTAAAAGCAGATTCATCATTTTCCTAAATTATAAGTTCTGCACTTAAATAATCTTATCATCAAAAATTTTCCCAGTACAGTTGGTGTATATAAAAGCTTTTGGATGTCTGAGATAAAATGGCTACAAAACATACTAATGTTTAAATATAGTTAAAATCAAATGTTAGAATAATCATATTCAGAGCCCGCGCTACGTATTAAATTTGAGGCACAAGCCCCCCCCCCCAACTATTTCTCAAGCCATTTCCAAAGCTAATTTTCAAGCTCCCCTAAAAAAATTTTCATTACCCTAAAAAATATGACAAACATCTTGCATTCATGATCATTTCTTTCATGAAAATGTAGTGTGTATAGATGTGGCTTGACAAATACATCATGTGTTTTCTTTTCGCCTTGAAGCAGATCGATCTGATAGTTCAAAAATTAGCGGCCCAATGAAGCCCTCTCCCTAAAATTTTTGCCTAGCGCGGGCACTGATGGTCATAATGTTTATTATATTGAAAATATGCTGCACTCAAAAGATCGGGAAATTGTCAAGATTAAGATAGTGGTAATTAAGCCAGAAAAATGTATAGTTAATATTCATTTAGCAAGATAGTTAGTTAAGAGCTAAGTTCTCATTGTTTTTTCTTAAAATGTTAAAATAAAATTACATCAACAATTTATCCCAGTTCTGCAATTTGTTGGCATTTTTGCCTGCATATAAGTTACTTTAAAAATTATTCAAGACAAATTTACGTGTTTAATAATTTTTTAAAAGATCACTCTTGTCCACCTACACTTCTATTGGGGTCTCCAGCTTAAAACTACTCTTCCTAGTTGTTTTTTTCGGATTGAAATTTTTTTTCACCCAGAAGTTTTTTGCCCTTCGAAATTCAGTTATATAGCTGTGTATGATACGTAGAGAGATTTCAAAAATGTAAACTGTTTTCTTCTATCATCTCATCAATCCTCTTTTATAATTCACATATTATACTTTTTGTATTATAAATCCTATCATTTTATCTGTGATTTATTTTTCAGCAAAGCTCAACAATACACCATAACAAAAAATGAAGATCCAATCAACCATTGCACATTGTATAGCTCTCTTAGAGATCAGTAGAAGAGTTGGATATCTCTTATCATATCGTAAGTTTTATCAAATGGGTTACTAGCTCAATAAGCAGAAGAGTGCATCACTATTTTCAGTAAAGCGAAAGATCACCTAAAGGCAAAGTGTTATTTCTTCATGGTTAATGTATGTGGGTTTCTTTAAACATCAAGCATAAAATTGTATATCCCTACTTGGAAGGAGAGATACCACAAAACGAGGATAAACTATCTAATTTAGTATCACCTGAGAATTGCTTTGAGACATCTGTTAATAAAAAAAGAATATGAAGTAGGGGTGGGATGTTTTGTTTAAGGTCTAGACACTATTAGAGGTAAAAGCTTAACATTTATCATCTCGTGTAAGGGAAAAGTGCTTTCTTGAAAAAGACGTTTGCATTATTCATTTACAAAGAATAGAGATCTGCTCTTTTACTTCTAAGTCCGCTTTTACCTTTTGCTAATAACATAGACACGCTGTTTAGCTTTTTATAAACTTCTATTCTAATGTCGTTTATTTGATTTAACAAATAGAAATCAGCGTAAGTATTAGTACTGGGAGGCAAAAAGAACCATAGTTCTTATAGGACTGTTGTTGTTAAGTAGAAAAATGATGTAGACTAGAATATAAAGGAGGATTCAACCAAGATTCAAGAAATGCTATTGCTTTCGATACTTTATGGGACAGAGGCTACAAGTGCAAAGCACTCAGTGCAATCAAAGTGGCCTCAGTGGAAATAATATGAAGCAAAGGTTTCTAGTTTCTACTATTCAGAGCGAATTTACTATCTACTAAATAATTTCCTTACACTCTTCATATAAAGCTTAGCCTCTTAGCAAAGACACTTTTAATGATAAGTTCAGAAAGTCACGCTTCCAAAAATCAGTGAGATAAAAGAAAAGAAAGTCATTTTAGTAGGTTGTGAGAAAAAATAACGGTTATCAAAACAAACTTGATGCAAACAAGCTGTTTTTGAAGAGCTTTCTAAAGAAAACATAAGACATTTAAAAATATCGACGTGTTTTCTAAACGCCTATACTGAACGAACTGTCAGATCTCATTAAAAAAGTCAATTTTTTCATTCACGTTTGGACTTTCGTGCAGAGAACAGCTTTATTTTTGTAAATAAAGGGAACAATTCAATCAAGAAAAAGTATTGTAGCAACCACCTTAAGGATTTTAGAATACAGAGTATACCTATTCACTGTTGGTTGCTATATGCGCATCGATCCGCAAAAAAATTGGAAGAGTAGTTTTAACCTGGAAACTCCAGTAGGAATGTAGGTGGACAAGAAAGATCTTTTAAAAAATTATGAAACACCTAAATTTGTCTTGAATAAAATTTTAAAGTAACTTTAATTCTCTAATAATATCCACTGTTTTATTTCTTCCATCTAATAATCAAAGTGAACTGGTTTTGAAAAGTAAATGCTCTAAATCGAGCGTTTGAACTTCGTAGAGAGCTTAGATTATTTACTGAGTTGAACGATATTATTATTTTTTGGAAATATAGTCTTTGTGGATTTCTTGCAAAATATCACAATCGGTTAAGGATAATCCAAGCATGTTTAAAAAATTTCATATTTTCTTGAAAAGAAGAAGATAATTTACCCAAAAATGAAATGATTCCGTATTTGAAATCCTTGAAAACACAAATGTATTCCACAGAATTTGAGGAGAAAAAAAAGAAGTTGGTGATAGATCAAAACCTCTATTACTAATGACATTAAAGATCGACTCTGTGATTTTAGATGTCCGTTAACCCTCGCACGATTAAAATTTTTATATACGCTAAAAGACGAAGAGAGGCCTCATCGGCCCTCGTCTAAAATTTAATTTTTACCCTTTTAAGCATGTATTATGAAAAATTAGTAAAAGTAATAATCTCTGAGAAATTAAAAATTACAATGTCGGCGCAAAATTTCTGAATATTTTTTTCGAGTATGCCATAAATATGTTACAGTTGCTCAATATCATTGTGGGCGTGTGCTATTTCCCCTCAGATTAGAATCGAAGTTATAAATTACGTACGCAATAGACGCGTAATAAATGAATATCTCTTCCTAAAATGTGATGAAAACGTTAGGGTGAAACATTTACTCATCATTGAGGCAAGTTTATATTTTCCTCATAGAGTCCGAATAGTATTTACATAAAAGATGTTACGCAAGCTTCATCCCGCGTTTTTCAAATTGTGCTTTATCCATCGTTTCTCTTTTCTCCGTTATCGCCCTTCTTTTTTGATAGGTATCTGTTTTTTTCTCACTATGAGTACAGACTCTGAATATATATCTCTTGATGGAACCAATTATACTTCTATTGTACATATTGCCGCTGGAAGACCAAGATCGCTGAATCAAAGAAATATATTTTCAAACCCTCCTGGTCCAAAATTAGAAGCCAGTCTCAATGTGAAAACTTTTTTTTACTTATGATTTAGTTTTAGAGATCTTTTCACAAACCACAAATTTTATCAGATAAACTATAGAAGGAAATAACTATATTTCTACTGATCTGGTTTCCTTTGCTTCATCTTTCTGCATTGATAAACTTTTGCTTATATTGCTTGCCTCTACCAAATGGAAATAAATCACGATCAAAAAGTTTCGATAAAAAAATTGTTTTCGCAAAAAAATTCTTTTTTGTAAAAGCTGTTCTTACTAGAAATGATTTTAAATTAATATCAAGATTTTTACGATCACAAACACAACTGAACACACCCACGCGTATTACTACTTACACACAGAGGTACAGAGCCCAGCAGGGAGTGAATTTTTAGATCGTTCGGGGAGATGCTCTCCCCGCGGGGAACGGGCGGGTCGATAAAATAAAAACAAAATATTAGAGAAAATTAAAACTTACATGATGAAGCAGAGAAAGAATCGCAGATCTGACGCACAAACCAACGTTGTTTAATTGGTAGTCGAAGTGAACAGAAAGAAAAGTGTTGACAAAATTTACACAAATCATAGTAAGAGCAGGAACAGTGTATGCTAACAAAGCTGATGATTGAGCAGAGTCCTGATTTTCCGTGGTAAGGTTTTTAATCAAAAGAGCTAGGAGAATCGGATTAGAGAAGGAAAGGATATCGGAAAAGAGTTTAAGCAGGCCAACACTAAAAAACCAAAAACCATACATTTCAATGAAAGACTTGATAGGGTTAAACTTGATAAAAGGGATTGTATTATAACGAAAAAGTTCATCCAAAACAGCATGCGTACTTTGTTTGGGGTTTACTTTGTAAGAAAAGGATACCCGCTGCTCATCCTTCTTAATAAACGTTTCTGCACTATTCCGAATTACATGCGAAGGAGATTGCTTAGCGATGAATTTGTTAAAGACAAAGTTCGACCGCATGAATTCTGGAAAGATTGTTAGAGCCTTTTCACTAGAAATCCCAGAATTTTGTGCTGATTTTAATAAAGGATTTAGCCAAGAAAACATCAAAAATGATATTACGGTGAATTGGCCTGATCTGAAATGGCATTCTCTTTGTGAAGAAAAGGTGTGATAGGAGGGAGAACAATGAAGATCATTGCATAAAATAGAAGAGCATTCATTAGGAGGATTGGATAGATACTCGCAAATATACTTTAGTGCTTGCAAAAATAATGCTAACGCCAAAAGTACATAATATGAGAGACTGGATATTAAAAACCCTGAATATTCAGTGCGACTATAAAATCGCATTCGCATTACAACCAGGAAAATGTGTGCTGAAACAAGAGAGAAGGAAATGAGAATAAAAAGAATAAAGTAAATGGTGAATTTATTTTTGCCAAAAAACTCATTAATATTGAAATTGAGGTAAAGAAACCAGTAGAGAAAGACAACGCTGATCGTGATGCAGTGTACCTGCCAAAAAGTATAGGAGTAGTGCCAATACGCGAGAAAACAAACTGAAAAGATGCAAATGCACACACTTAGTGTGTTGAGCAAAAGAGTCAGGAACGAAGAAACAAAGTGGCGGTGCTGATGTTCAGAGTGCATTCGGAGTGATGATTTGGAGAAGAAAGCATAGCCACAAAGAGCCATAATTATGAGCATGATGTGAGGAAACATGACATAGGTTACACTTTTCACACATCCTCCAATCAAAATGGTATCGAGATCTTTAGCGTGTTCTATTGGTGCAAGCTCTAGCAAACAAAACTTCTGCCAATCTGATAGCATCAAAATGTGAAAAGGGAATAGATAATAATCTTTAGTAATATTGGATTCTTCATTCTTTACGTATATTTTACACTAAATTGTTATAATATCTTGTAAATATAATAAATATTCGCAATTGGTACCCTATTTTATATTGTTATATTAAAAAAAATTGCAAAAAATTATTATATCTATTATGCTCTAATATATTGAAGATCCAGTGGTGTAGTCAGAACTAAAAAAAAATTATATCATCTATTATGGTCTCATATACTGAAAATTCAATGGTGTAGCCAGCAACCAAAAAATGCCATATTATCCTTCGACAAAACAAGAAATTTGCTTAAATTATGTCAATATTCTGAAATCCACTCCTCCCCTTAAAAACACAATTTCACTTCGAAACAACCTCAAAAAAGACAAGCCAAGAATCATTACAACTCCCGACAAGGGTAAGGCTATTCTGGTTTTTGACAGACAAGTTTACCCAGTAAAAATACTCTCACTCTTACACGACACCCCTTCTATATGGCTTACCGAAAATTCACAAAGAGAATACAGCTCTACGCCCATAAGTTATTTTAACTCCCCATTTTACAACACCCGCTCTTATTTTTCCACTTTCCTAGTAGACATGACCTATAATAACAAACGGTCTGTCAAAAACAGAAAAGAATTTTTGACCAACCTCAACAAATACAAACTACATCTAAACGAATTTGTACTTTGGAATTAGCGCTCACTACCTTGTAAAAAAGATTACTAGATTTTAACCTTTCTAAATACATCCGTCTCTCTTCTTATACTCTTTATTCAATGACACACTATACCAACAAATTTCAGGCTGTGCAATACGAAGTCACGTCAGCGGAATTCTTGCCGAAATTGTGATCGAACAATTAGAAAACAATCTCAGAGATACTTCTCACAACTTTACCAAATCTTACATAAGATACGTTGACGATATTTTGGCAATTTTCAATGATACCCATTTTACACCTTTCTATATGAACTCAATTCATGCAAAACAAACTTAAAGTTTACACACGAAGATGAAAAGAACAACTCTATCTCCTTTTAGGATTGCATAATTACCTGCTTCACTAATAGTTTCAACAAACAAGTCTACTTAAAATCAAGCCACACATACAGATATTTAGATTTTACGTCAAATCATACACACAACATCTCGGTAGCCACATCTGTCTTCACAAGAGCCATCAATTACTCAAACAAAACGAATTCAACAACATTTACAAAATAACAACTTCCCAGAAAAACTAATGAAAACTTACTTAAATAAATCCATAAATAACACCAAATACTCTTCAACAACAATAGAAGAACATTTTGTAAATGATTTATTTTACATGGTGGAGAATGCAAAAACGAAAGTTTACACCACTTCAATAAATTGAAGAACCTTTTAAAGAAGCACATCATCGCAGTCTCAAAACTATGAAATCAACTTTCCACCGTTTTTGCACAAAAGAAAAGAATGTGATCTACGTGCTTAAATGCGAGTAATGCTTCTCTGTCTACATTGGTCAAACACAACACCCTCTCAAACTCCGAATTCAGGAACAAAGGAGAAACATTGAAAGATTTTTCTCTTCTTGTACATTACTCACAAATCCCTCAGAAAAAATAGAACATATTCACACAAACCCCCTTCACAATTTTTCCACAGAAGATCATGTCATACTACAAAAACCCTCACTTCATGCTTCTAACACAAACTCCATCAACAACAAAATACGTTTCTCCTACGCTCACTTCAATTTATTTTAGCCCTGAAAAAATTCATTTCACAAACCACACTTTTTCCAGTTCAACTTCTCCCATTCGCTTCACAACTTTCACTCCTCCCTTCCAACTCCACTTCTACTGCGTTGGATAAAGCTTTTTGCTGAAGCGAAATTAACCCGTTATCGACCAGAATAATCAGACGATATCCAATGTAAAGCAGACGATTCAGATTTTTGTAAAGTCGACATATGTCGACTGTGGTCGATAACGGGTTAATCAAGTTTTTTCAAAATTTTGTTTCTAATAAAAATGATTTTACACCTTATTTTTAATCTCATATCCTTACATCCTAATTTTAATTGCTGAAAAATTTGTAGTTATTGCTCTCTGAAAGTACTGAAAACTAAAAAAAACCCCTACACTTCCATGTTTCTTTTTCTTTGATCTTTCCCTTTCTGTTACAAAATCTCACATCAAATTTTACAACATTGCAAAAAAACTAGAAATTATAAACAAAACCTTGCAAAATCTTGCTTTTTAGCGCGTTTACAATTCCTATTCTTCGTAAAAAATTACAGTAAAAAAAATATAAAAATAAAATTTCAATTTGCCTTCACACTTAAGAAAGAAAAACTTTTAATTTAAAAAACGACTACTTCAAAGTAGTGATTTTTTTATTTATTACTTTATAAACTTTTTCATTTTTTCGTAGAAATTTCTTACAAGTAATGCTTCTTTGCCTGTGAGTAGTGATTTTTCCCTACTACTAGATAATCTGCGTTCTCGGGAATTAGTGATTCTTTTGCGGGAACCCCGGATCCCTTTTGAAAAAAAGGCCCAAGAATATAATAAAATTTATCAAATGTAATTGAAAAAAGTTAAGTTTTTATTCATTGATAATAATTAATTTACCTAAATACCCTGTTAAATCTAAAAAGGATTTTGCGCTTAGTTTACATTTTTTAATTATAAGGTAAAGGTACCTACCATGCGGTGTAAAAAACCTAACTCACGCCTCCGATAATATGTATATATGATATTAAAAATTAGTAAAGATATTTTATAGCTTATATTTTTTTTAGTAACTATATTTTGAAGCTTTTTATTTTTATCATGGCTTTGTTATTTTAATCAATGCGGCTATCCAATTATTGAAAACTTGTGTCAAAATCATAGTAATTATCATTCTTTTTTGATACTTCTATTTTAAATTTGCCATTAAATTAATTTTGTATATATTTGAAATATTTTAAATTTCCTATTTTTAATCTCAATTTTCATTTAGAATACATTTTAAAATCTTTAATACAAATCAAGTCTTGTGTGGAATATTTTCACAAAAACTTCAGGTGAAGGTGTGTAATGCCGAAAATGTAATTGTGTTTTGAAACAATCAACCTTTTACTTGTGCCAAGACTATACTTCAAATAGCATAAAAAGAAACATTGAGCAAAAGGAAGCCCTGAAGCTTTGCAGATCTTGCATCTGATTCAAAACAAGTATCAATTTCAAAAAAGAAAAAGAAACATTAGAAGAAATTGTATCTAAGCTTGCTACTTTAAATGGCGTTAGTGTACATGCAATTACACATAGTATCATTAATGGATGATAGAAGTTACTTTTTGCCCAAAAATCCAAGTGTATATAAAGCATGACAAAGATGAAATTTTTGAGAAATTTAATTCAGGATTTAGATGAGTATTTTGCAATAAATAAGAGACGATATTTTAATGGAAATGTTCATTTTAATGAAGGTCAGTTTGGGAATGCTTAGAATGAGTGGACAATGTTTCGCTGAAGTTCTTCAAAGAGTCCTAAAAACAAAATTAGAAGAGTTTGGAATTGTTATAGCAACGCAAGTTGTAGTCTGTGTCAGGGATGGTGCAAGTGTAATGGTTAAACTTGGGAAATTATTTGAACGTGAACATCATCAATGTTACGTACACTGTGTTACACCTTGCAATTTGTGAGGTTCTTTATAATAAAAAAAATCCCAGTCTATAAGTGAAAACGAAGAAGAATACTTATCAGAAGAAGGAAATGACGATTTTGATAGATCTTAATACAGGATTAGAAATTGACGACACATAAACAAGTCAACAATAAAATATACAATTTTTAATTTCAAGTAAAAAAGAAACAAAGTTAAATCAGACAATGGGAAAAATAAGAAGAATTGTGAAAATTTTAAGAAGGTTGCCTTCAAAAAATGAAATTTTACAGAAATTCTTTAAAACTCAATTTAGATGTGAAAAACAGCGATTCTGGATTCAAAAAGACGAAAAATAGCTTATTAGAAATGCTGGAAGGATTTTTAGAATTGAAATCAGCTTTAGCTAAAGCACTAATCGATATCAAAAACTTTGATACATTAATGGAAAACGAAATTATTATTATAAATAACATTGTTGCAGTTTTACAGCCACTGAAAGTTGGATTAGAAAAATTGTGAAGTCGAAATGTTACTTTGCTTACAGCTGAAGGAGTTTCATTTCATTATTATGGAATTGAGGAAATAAAGTTCACTATTAGCAATGAATCTAAAAAAACCTTTACTTAAAGATTTGTTCAAAGACGAAATCCGAAACTAATCAGCTTACTACAATATTTAAATTTAGGAAAAAAATATGAAAGTTTGAATAATGCAAATGATTTAATTTTTCTGCAAGATAAAAAATTTATATTTGAATATGCTCTAATTGGAAAAAAAATTTTTTTTAATTGATTCAAATGATGAATCTTCCTTCACAATAAGATGAAGAAAATGGCTTTATTGATTGCCAATCGAAAGAAAAGCTAGAAAAGACAATTAAAAGTAAAATTTAAAAAAGTGAAAGCACCACCTCTCAATTCTCAAATATTTTTTTCCAGCAAAAGTTTCAAACAAGAAATAAATATGTTTGAAGCAATAGGAATGCAATCTTCTAACATTATTCTGCTAGAAAATGCTTTAATAACTATCCTTTCTACTTCGGTTGAATCTGAAATAGCTTTTTCAGCAACCACTTTGTTCATAAAAAATAAGGACTCGGCTAAGTGGAAAAAGTATTAATTGTTTGTGTTTTATTAAAAGTTTTTATAGTTAGAGAAAATGACATTTTTTTGCATCTAGTCTGGAATAAAAATAAAGCTTTGAATTTTCAAAACCTATATAAATTCATGACAATAACAAACTTTTTGAAAAAAATTTCACAAAATTCCATTCCCAGGAACCTGGGATTAATATTTTTTCCCGTTAATTTCCGGGACAAAAATAATGATGATAAAACAGAAACACTAGTAGTAAGGCATAAACAAATTTTTATTATTCTATTTTTTCTTTCCTATATTTTTTAACTGAAAAATAAGATTTGTCTTTTTATTTAACAAATTTGATATAAAAAATAATCAAAAATAACCCATCTTTGGATGAGCTGTTGATGATGACCTCTAAGAATTGTCTAAAGTTCATCGAAAAGGATTTAGGGAAAATTTAAGCTGTACATTCTTCCCATTTGCATCATTCTGATGAAAATAGTTTTTCAAATCTAATTGGAGGCTTAACAAGTGTTCTATGATCTCTTGTTGCAGCTCCTCCAAAAGTGGTTCTTCACCAAAGATCTGAGTCAGGCGTTGGAAGAGAGCTACATTTCCCCCTTCAACTTTCTTCTTGCAAAGAACAAGTTTGCTAAGGAAAAATCTGATGACATCGGTATGCATTAACATCGTGATATCTGAGCCCTGTAGCTGCCGGCTGAGTTCATTCAAAGCTTACAACAGGTCTTCCAAGTATGCAAGATTTCATTTTAATGACTCTCGAATGTCCCTTAACAAATGCTCCGTCCCTTTCACTTGATATGTCAGAAATATCTCCAATTCATCAAAGAGCTTTAGAACGAGAACATTGCCCTTTAACATCCAATGATCATATGTGTAAAAAAGAGGTCTTTGTGGACAGAACCCATGCTTTAGAATAACTTGCGAAACAGCCTCTTCTTGAGTGCCACTCCTTTGATATGGTTGAAGATGGGGATTGTAGTTGTTAAGGTGACTTTGAGATAAGCAGGGAGTGTTTTGGAGACAAGAGGCCAACCGTTGTGTTGTAAAAAATATGGGTTCTTCTTGACCAAAGTAACCAATCCTGGCTTAGAACCGAGAATGTTGGGAGCCCGTCCATAGAGACACAAACCAAACTTGAGAACAAGAGTTTTTGCTCTTGAAGGAAGTTTGACATCATGTTCATGATAACTTCCGCCTTTGTAATTGTCATCAGTGCGTTACAGAAGAGACTTGAAAGAGAATCATGTACTATGATCCAATCTCTGTAGCTTGAGCTCGTGTTCTTTCATTTTAAAGTAGGCTCAACCCTTACTGCCCAATTCCAAATGAACTTTACTGAGATGCTCCTTCAGCTTGAAGAGTTTAGACTCTCATTAAAAAATATAATCTTCTTGCATATGACATACAACCGCAACTGCACGACATTGTTCACGATAGATGAGAAACCGAATTTTCGTTATGCGTATTTTTCTTCGTCATTTGCAAAGCTAACTATCAAGCATTAACAACGAAAATAGTCCTACGAATAGGCCGGTAGCACACGATTTCCAAAAAGTACATTTTCAAAAAATAAATTTTTTTAATATTTTGATTAACAAAATTTATTTTAAGATTTTTAAACAAAATATTCTTTTCATTTTTATAAATTAATGATCTGGAAAATTTAACCTCTAGATAATTCGGTCTCTTAAGTAGTAGTGTCTTGTAACCGAATTTTCAACAAACCTTATCAACGGGGCTGCGTACAACAAAACATTAAACAAAATAACAAAAATTCCAAATCACCATAAAAAATTTCCTCAAAATCTTGGCCACTCCATGAGCCCGAGAAAAAGGCGTGTGACCCCTTTGGAGTCATAACCCACAGTTTCGGAACGACTGCTCTAGAGTGTGTCTGTGTGTTCGTTCACTTGCAAACTACGTCGTCACTATAATGAAATCACATGCTTACTCGCCGCAAAACGTTTGTCCTCTCTTTATTCTTGTGTGATCGTCACTAAAATGAAAGATATAGAATAGTCATCCAATGATCTTTATCCTTCCTACCATTCAACATTAATTGTTACCTATTTGAGCGAAGCGAAAAACGAATTTATAATTATGATGTAACTTTCTATTACAGTATTACACTCCTTCATGTATTTAAAGAAGGCATAATAGAAGATTATATTTTAAAAGTTTTTGTCTACTTCGTAAGATGAACGATTCTATGAAAAAATCGAATTCAAAGAAGAAGGAAACTCTACAAAATATAATGATATATCACATTTTTTCTTTGACATTTACCACGCTGTCAGTCTCTCTTCTCTCTATATGGGTATGAGGTTTTAGCAAACCAAGGTAAACCTGTCCTAAAACAAATGAGTTTGCATTTTTTTTCTATTTTTAATTAAATATATTCCATTTAAAAAATATATAAAGAAAAAAAATTCTTGTTATATTTTAAAAATACTTTTTTGAGATTTGAATTTAGCGAACCCTGGCTAACCCGTCCTAAAACAGATGAGTTTAATTTTTTTTCTAATTATTTTTATAAAATTTATTACTATATTTCAAAAATGACATTATCTAACCCTTACTATAAGCCTAAAAAATCTCGTATTCTTTTTACAAATATATTTTAAAAATGACATTATCAAACCCTAACCATAAGCCAAAAAATCTCTTAACTAGGATCCTTTTTTATACTTCGTTAATAACATAGAGATCATTAAAAAAATGCCTCTCTCTTTTTCAAAAAAACAATAATTTTTATCAAATTGTCTTCCTATTTTTATATTTCCAATCAAAACCGCAGCAATTATAGAAAAGTATGAAATTAAATATACTGGAAGGTCTAGCTATACTTCTGTAATATCTAATTGAATAAATATTTAAAGAAGAGTGATCCTTACACCCTTGTCTCCCATTTGTTATTATATAGCAAATGATACATAGAAATTTTTTTTTATCATAAATGGAAGTAATATGTTATTGATTATAGTGAATAAAATTATGAGAGGTTATTGGATGTCTTTATTCTCCTGAAAGTTCTGAGGATAGTGACTAAAAATATTAGGTGTTGTATCTTGAGTCCAGCCTCTTGAGGTTTTAGAAGATATCAAAGATTTTCCATTATTAAAGTTTAAATGTTATAACCAACGAATTAAATAAATTTTTCAATTAAGTTTTACATAATGCATACATTACAAAATATTATTTATATACTGAATATGTATGGAGTATGGACCACTTATATAGTCATGAAGGTATAACTCGGGCATATGTGATTCATATTCTTCCAAATTGCAAATATTTTCAATTAATTATATTCTAAAAGGGTGTGTAAAATTTTGACTGAAAGTGGGATTTTTAAATTTCAATAATTTTGTAAAAAAAAAGATATATAGTAGTCCCCAGTCTGGCAAGTTATCTCCCATATGGTCTTGCCAGACCTCTAATACTAAATTTTGTGAAGAGGATATATTACATATTAATCTTCCCGAAACCTTTTTAAGGTTGAAAGGAAGACACAAAATGTTTTGAAAGGATGATATTGAACAGCATTTTTTGGTTTTCTCTTACTTCAAAAAAAAATTTTAAAATCTATTCTTCTATATCTAAAAGTCTATATTTTTTTATAGTATTTACAAGACTTGTTTGGCTTGTGATTAAACTTTCTATAAGGTTAAGTCATAGAATGAATATTTGAAATCTATTGATACATAATGCGAGTTTGAGCTATATTTGATCAGAGGTAGTAATGTAGCCAGGAATGTGAATAATAGGTCATGCATTTTTTCAGCGGGGCAAATATATTTTATAGCACATAACTATATAAGAAGGTATTCTCCATAATTTAAAGCTTAAAAAGTTTTTCCCTATTGATTACTGTAACTGAAAGAGTAAAATTAATGTAATAGAATATAAAAGTTAGGAAAATGCCCTTATTATATTTGCTAAATAATCAATCTAATATATATATTTTTTTTAGTTTTTTAAGTTTTGAATTTTTTTGAAATTTTTTTAGTACAAATAATTTTATTTCATTTACATGAAATTATAACGTATAACTTAGGGAATGGAATAGCTAATTTATATCAATTGAAGGTTCTTTCAAAATTTTTAAATCTTAATTCTCTATTTAAAAGGGCCAAATTTAAATTCACGGCTTCATACCTGTCAATTCATAGACCCAAGCCTAAATATGCTATCAAACAATTTACTTTACTGACTGAATATGTTTGGGTAGAATATGAACATAGCTAGGCATAAAGGCGTTAATTAACGAAGTTGAGAATTTTTATTTATTTTTAACCTTTAAATTTAATGCAAAAGTGTTTAAACTTCCGTTAATAAACACGAATCCGTTAAACGTTAATAAACTTTTTTTTCCAATGATTTTTAAGTTCAATTCTTATTCAAAAAAATCTTATTTTTTACGATTTAAACAATTTTTTTAATTTTTAAAAAATTTGAATTGAAAATTATATTATTTTACCGATTTGTAAAATTTTTATAACTTGCAAGGATTTAATAGTTATTTTTTTTTAGCTTATTTAGAAAAAGTTTTAATGTCTAATCCAAAAAATCAACCAGCGAGTACAGGTATTACTGGAAACGAAGATAAAGAAAATCCCTGGAAGATTACTTTTCAATTAATCGCAAAGATAGAAATAAAATAGTTTTTAGCTGCAAGCTTTGCTTACATGCAAATGCGCTTTTAAAGTAAATAAGTCAAGCCTTGACAGTTTGAAGGAGCATATCAAAACAAACCATTCGGTTAATTTCGTAAAATTTAAAGAGGTAATCAAATTAAGTTCAGTCCGAAGAAAATCAAAAATAGGACTTTTCATATTATCGGTACCAGTATATAAAATGCATCAAACCGACTTCCACATTTGCTTCTTAAAAGACAGCGCCAACAAATTATAACGAAGTCCTTAGAAGCTTCTTCTGGCTGTAACATATCTCAGAGTGCAGTGAACCAAAGAATTTTAGAGTTTTTTGCGTTCAATACTTTACCACTTCACGTAGTCGACGCTAAATTTTTTGAAGCGCTGATTAAAACTTTGAACCGCAGTAAAAGCTCTATGCCTAGGAGAACATTGAGTAGAAAAATTGTGAATCTGTACACTGATAAAGCAATACCAATTAAAAAAAGAGGTGTTTTCAATTTTATTAAAGTACACATTTGTGTATCCAAAATTCAAATGTTTAATATTCAGGTCTCATTGATTCGTAAAAATAAAATCGAATAATATGATGGCACAATGTTTAGAAAAAGTAATAAACTAAGCGTACACTGTGTTAAAGAGTGATTTCGTACTAACATGCACACTTACAATAAGTATATCATTACTACCAGCAATATATGCTGAGAAATGTGCTTACTACTACTACTAGATTGATTGAGATCGTAACGGTACATTCAATACATAAGTAGATAAAGATCATCAAAGCTAAGTGTTGACGGCTAGTTGGTTGATATGGTTTGAACACCAAAGTGGAACTGATGAGGATTCAATAGCCGAAACCGGTCTTTCACACAGTGTACGCTTAGTGATGATGATCAAATACAAGAGAACTTACCATTTCTAGTTATAACTAACAGCTTGTATGCACAATTACAATAAGTATATATTCATTTGCATTGTTACTACAAAAATTGCAATTTTACGAACAACAACAACAAAAAAACCTTTCACCCTATTTGGATACACATGTTTGTGTTTTTTAAATTGAATTTCTATTTTCCAAACGAAATTTTAGTACTCTGGACGCAATTCAATGGGTGGTGTCAGTCAGCTGCTGCTTTCCACCCAAAGGTTCGTTTTATGTGGTTAGAAAATTTAGACAGAAATAAAATGAATAAAAAAATTAAGATGGAAATTTTGGTTGAAGATGCATAAAACAATGTTCTTGCAATATGAAATTTTCTAATGAAGAGAGCATAAAACAATATGAAAAAGATGATTTTTTTCTGACATAATAGGGAAAAAAGCAATGAAGTGTAATCAGAAGTCAATAGAAGATAAAGCAAAAAATTTGGTATATACATGCTTACAAGCCGAATCCAGCAATTTGATGACAGATGTTTAATTGATTTGTTCATCAAAACAAACACAGCGATTCCTTCAAGCGCAGCAGTTGAGCGCTTGTTTTCAATTGGAAAAGATATTCTTAGGGCATCACTCTTTGATGCCCACTTTGAAAAACCTCTTTTCTTAAAGGAATTCGTGAAGGAAAAGATGTCAATTAAGTGAAATTTTTTAAATCATAAAATTCGGGGTCGTTTTATAAATAAAGTTATTAATTTTTACCATTTGGTTAAAGGTTTAACGTTAACTTCCATTAATAATATACAACAAAACTTACGAAACTGGGCTTAATGAAGTTAATTTTTTATTTAACGGTGCTCACCTTTGAATATAAAGATTATATAAGATGATTCTTTGTTTTTCTGCCTTACTAATTTAGCTTGGTAAAATTTCGTTGCTAAAAATTTTAAAATTTAATTTTAAGCCACAATGTATCTCAGTAGAGAGTAATCATTCTACATAACCAATTCATTTGATATGAGCCAGGCTTGCTGACAAATAGTTAGAAGAGAGACTGAGAAAAATCTTTTATCTCATAATCAATATTGCATCGATAGCGGGGTTGTCGAATAATCTACTGTCAGATAAATTAGGTCTGACTGTATTACCATGAGTCTTCTAATACAACTCTTTCCATATGGTCTTTAGAAGACCAAGACATTTCAGAAATTCTGTTCCCTAAAGATTTACAAAAGAGATCATTTTAGAGCCATGGTATAAAATCTTCACTCGTTTAGAATATAGCATATCTAGCGATAGAAAAAACTGTCACTATCGGTTTAAATAACTGGTAAATAGCAATAAGGAGTGATAAAGGCTTAATTACATCCGATGAGTGAGTAATGATGTGAAAATGAAGAAAGGTTTCCTTTTCCAAGAATGCCATAATTCCAGCTTCATTTCAAAAGCTGCCCATTTTTTATGATAATCAATTATTGTTATCTCCTTTCATTTCAGCGCAAGTTTAAGGGAATTCACATATTGTTTACTAAAAATTTATAGGAATATAAGAAAATAGGCATCAGAAAATTTTACACGCATGTCTAGTTTGCTTTGCAGAAATTGTTGGATTTCTTTTCATAGTATCGCTTCAAAACTTTTCCTTTGGAAAGCCACCTCACGTTTGAGTGCAGCAAGAGTTTTTAATTAGAAATCATTTTCTTTGCATAATTCTGAAAACAAACAAGAGTTTAAGGCATTTACTTTAATTAAATGCTGTTTTAGACTTTATTGAGTACATTTTTCAACCCATCAAGTATGGTTTTCGTTCAACAACAAGAAGCACTGTCAGTACACACACCAAGTGAATATTCTGGCTTAAATATGTGCTGTAAAAATTGTCCATCTTGTCAAATATTTCTCTTGCATTTGTTCTACTGCTAAGTTTCGCAAAACAAAATTTGCCTACCAAGTGCTTGCCATATACACATTGTATGTAAACGTAAAGTTGAGCTAAGTTTGCAGCATCCGTCGTTTCATCAAGCTGAATTGCAAAAAAAGTTGAAAATCTAATTTGGAATCAATAAAACTACCTCTGATATTATGTCATCAGATATCTCTTCTATTAGCCTTAAAAAGGTATCATTTGACAGGAAGATATGCTTCAACCTTTTAACAGAACTTCTTGGCGCATTCAATATGATATCTTTGCAGCAAGGTAATATCGACTGTTCTCTTATGTTGTGGGACTTTTTGATAACAGTTATTGTTTCGAAACTAGTCCTTTAAACCACACTTAATATTTTGAAAAACATTCCTATGTTATCAAACCTAGATTTGTGCAATGGTTCAACTTGACGTTTAAAATATTGAATAGATTACTTTTTTGAACTCCAGTGCAGATTCACTTGTTCGGCTTTAGAAAAGTGGATGCTAAGACGTCAGAACATAAAATTACTACTTAGGTTCGTCTTTCCAAACCAGACGGTAATGCAATAAAAACAATTTTTAAGTATGAGTCGCAATATTTCATTTTTAAGAAAAATACACATTTATATTTATAAAATCAGGCCTGAAAAAGCAAAAAATTTAGATAAACTTTTTGCAAGTTAAAAAATTCCGCTGCTCCAAAAATGCATACATTATTTCGAATAACGCATAAGAATTACAAAAATAGTCTACGATAAACTAGAATCCAATTTCACTAGAATAAAAAATAAACAGAAAAGTTTATTAGTGAATAATCCTTAATTTTTTTGCATAATCCAAAGTCGAAATTTCAAAATGAAAAATTAAATGGATTATTTTATTTAGGAGGATGATTTTTAAGAATATCCACTCAAATGATTCTGGAAGCATAAAGAAACATTGATGAACTTACGTATACGATAAAAAAAGCGTTAAAATGAAGTTAAATATTTATTAAATATCATGTTCATATACCATTTGCAAATAAAGATGAGTACAATTCATTTTTGAAATCTTCAGTTATTGGTTTGTTGTTTGCAATAGGAGCCATGTAATTGGCTAGTTTAGGTAAAACATCATATCGTAATTTTCTATGCTTACTAGCTTTAGTATCAACGGATTTTTTTCTTTTATTCCTCAACTTCTCAATCTCTTGCCATTGCTGAGTATAGGATGTGGAATTGGAAGTCAACTTTCTTTGAATAAAGTCTCGCATTAAGTGATAATAAAAATCATCATCATTAAAAATACCATTTTGAGATATTTCCGAAAATAAAGAAACTCTTTTTTGCTTCATCATCTTTATCTTTTGAGGAATAGAATGTTCGAGAGAAGAAAATGGATTTGCTTTTTCACACCAAGAAGATAAAATCGGTTCCACAAAATAGGACTCACATAGATGAAATGTGTTAAAAAGAAGTTTTTCAACTCTTTTTAGAGAAAATTTATTAGAATGAAATTCATGATTAAAATCTTTAAGAACTTTGTATTCTTCATCAAAAGGTGAAACTTTGAAGGAATGAATTAATGGATTATTGAAAAATTCTTCGGAGATTGTGTCATGAAAATTGATTTGACTTGAAAAAACTTTTTTAAAATACTTTTTCATCAGCAAATTATTGTCAAGCTTTCCATCTAATAAAACAATATCTAAAATTTTTAACAGCTTTTGAAACTTTATACGAATTTCTAGCAGCTTATTCCAGCGCTCTAACTGCAATAGAATTGATTTACCTTTTTCCACTTGATCTAATGAAGTCATTGTTCCATTATAAATACTTAAATGGCCTTTAATCTTGTTAGACTCGGCGCACGAAACCCCTTTCCTAGTTTTTGCTTCTTGAACATCAGCATCACTTGTAAAATCATCATCTATATTTTCATCATTATGATCATTATCATCATCACGATAATCATAGCTATTATCTTCATCTTCACCATCATTTTCAACACTATATTCTTCAAGATCATGGGAGAAATCATTAGATGAAGTTTCATATTCTGGATCAGCATATCTCAAATTCTTTCTACTGACTTTATTTCCAAAATATCGGGGGTCATTTTCCAGAATATCTGAGTTTTGAATTCGAAGATGACTTGCTAATACATCAACTTCATTTTCGTCACTGCTATAATCTTTTTTAAATAAATCTAATCTATTAAAATTTATATCATCGTTTTCATCAGCACAAAAATCGTTATTTTGATCTTTAGTTTGAAAGCTAAGTACTTCTTCTATTTCTTTGTTCATGATTTAACTAAAAATTAAGATAAACTAATATTAAACATTAACTTTTGAGCAAAAATAACTTTCACGTAAACAAGATAAGTATTGAAAAAAATTGGAACATTTTTATAAAAGTAAAAACATTAATATATTTTATATTATTTGGAACTGCACCTACTTAAATGGGTTAGAAATCACAACCTCAACATAAATACGGCCTCTTCATAGAAGCCAGTTTATCCTGTTTCTTGAATTAATTGCGTAGACAAGTTTGACTGTGATTAATAGTTTTTTGTAATACTAAATAGTGACATGAATACACTAAACTAAATTAATTATGATTTACTGATATCACAGTTGAAATAAAAAATTAAATTGAAAGTATACTCAATATGGATCTAACTAAAATTAAGGACGGTCTAGTAAAAAATGTACAAAATAACGCGTCAAACTTTGATTTAGTGGTTTCGCATCCAATGCATCAACAGATGATCGCATTGCTCTTTAAATCTAAGCGTTAATATATGTTGCTAAAGAGTTTTCGTTCTAATGTATTCTTCCCTTATCAAGTTATTTGAATCATGATATTGCAAACAACAACAGTGAGTAGCAAACACAAAAACGTGAAGGTGAGTTAAGTAATAAATTGCAGGGAGGATGTGAAGATCTATTCGATAATTAAAAGCAGAGTGCATCCTTAAAAATTGAAGACAGCCTAACTGAAAATCATTAGGAAGTCGCGAAAGAAATGAATTCTAACAATATTGATAAAATTTGTTATAATTTTCTTTACTCGAAAAAAAAATAAAAATTCTTGGTCCAGATTCAATTCGCAGTAGCCTAAATTGCCAAAATTAGAAAACAAGTTGCATGCTGCTTTTGAGTTTTAATGACAAATGAATAATCCCATCGGAAATATCCTCCTCTCCCCAATATCCTCACCCTAACATTTAGACAAAAATTTTACACTTAGATAGTGTTATATAAACTAATAATTAACATCTCATAGTAAGTATGACTGTTGAAATACAATCTAAAAAACAAATGTTTTTATGTTACAAATTCGTGTAAGAATTGTAGCTTTATAAAGGAAGCTTTATAAAGAAGGTTTTGGAGTAATTCTAAAAATACAATAACAAACGTGAAAAAAGCTTTACGTCAATGTCCATATTTCAAAGAGTATCCATTAAAAAAATTTGGATTTATTTATTGAAATTAAATAAAAATTTCTCTGATTACGACCAGAGCTGGAGGGCGGTCGGAGATTATAAAAAGATAAGAGTGGGAATTGGAGTCGGTATCTTTGTTAATAAATAGATTTTTGAAGTTATTACTCATTTGTAAAATTTGCTAACCAATAAATTGCAGATTTTATTAAGGAAAATTATTCTTACTAGTTTCGGCAGAACACTGCCTTTTTGAGAGGAAAAAAATATATGAGTGACATAGCCTACTAGAATTATGCCTAGCTAGTTTTTTCTAGAATATTCTGCCGAAACTAGTCAAGATATTTATATATTTTTTTTTGTTTACCTTATATATTTTTTTAACTTTTTACAATTTATATGTTTACCAAAAAGAAAAAAATTGTTTCATTTTTGTAAGCATATGAAGTAGCCCTTTTTTAGTAGAAGTCGGAAGCAAAAAGTTCGCGTAAAAAATTTCTACATTCTACTTGAGCTGTGTCAAATTTATAAACGTGCATTTAAACAACATAAGTTTCGCCGTCTAGATCAGCGTTTTTCAAACATAAAATAAATGGGGCGTAACAAAAAAGATGCTGAATAAATTAACCTAGTGAACAGAGTTTATCTTATTACACCTAGGTATTATGGGTCACGATGCAAACTGTCGTTCTTGCTATGGGTCGCAGTAAAAAAAAGTTTGAAAAACACTTGTTTAGATGCTACCGAAACAGAACAAACGATACGTGTCAAATAACATAAATGTCAAATTGTAAATTATTGATTGTACAATGAAATCATGGTCTTTCGTATAATTGATATGCATCAATCGTATTCCATTCAATATGTATGCGAAATCCGACTATCAATTGCTTAAGCTGAATACAGAGCAAACAAAAAACAAAATGGTATGCGTTTATAAATGTTTTTTAATACAAATATTCTGTTTTACATTAATTTTCTTGCTTTCTTTGAAAAAAATAAGGATAACGATATAGAGCTTAAGTGTCCTCAAGATTTATTTATTATAAAAAATTAATTTATTTTTCCTAATATGGCAACTTTTGAATCATCCTATATAAACTTTTCGAATAATTTATGCTATCATATAAAAACATCGTAAAAAAATTAAACAAGAGCCATATATTTTAAACATAATAGATGGAAAATATATCTGGAAATATTAATCAATTATAAATAACTTTCATTTCAATATTATGACACATCATACATGCCAACCCCGAACTATCTCACACGAAAAAAATACTATATAGAGCCTTGATTTATAGCTTTCAGAAATCTAAAATGATAGAGAAAAATAAACCATTTATCTGTTTTTAATAAGCATCTCAATAATAGTTTGAATAATTAATGTTTAAACATTCATGAGGATAAACATAGCAATTTTAAAGAAAAAGTTTGGAGACTCCTAATTGTAAAATAGTGAAAAAGCTTTATACGCATTCTATAAACATTTTTATAATGTAACATTGATATCGAAATGATTATGATTTGGAAGAGGCTGTTATAATGATATATTTTAAAAAGGTTATCAAATATATAATTTACAGAAATTCCAGTCAGATAGCTAAAATAAAAACAAGATTTTCCATATAAAAAATAGACTCGAAAAATAATAATAAAAAATAGATTGGAAAAATAAAATAAATTTGAACTCCCACATTTTACATTCTTTGGTTGATAATTATAAGTATTCATCCACATTTATAATTTATTCTCCTCTTTTATTCTACTATTTTTGATTTTCCATAAATGTCAACCCAATCGAAACACACATGTATCGATGAGCACGAAACTTCTTACCAGATTATTTCATAACACTTTGATTATTTCCTCCCAAATGTTATTATGACAATTTAATATATACTTAATTTTAACAACTAAAAACAAATACTCTCCTAAGCCGTTCAAATAAAATAGAATCAGTCATAAATTCCTCATTAATTTCAAATTTCTCTACATTTATATCAATTTTAACAACATACTCACACGCTATAACACAACCTACTGAACAAAACTCCCAATCAACAAAACCATGTTTCACTCTCATCTTGCTCTACGTGAGAGACTAGATCCAAATCTCTCAATAATAGTATTGCATTCTAAACACATTCGAAAGAATTGTTTATCAAAAAAATAATTAAGATCACTCTTATTAAAAATACTAGGTGCTAATCTAACTTAGGTTACTTGTCATTCTAATTTGAAAACTCTTCCCAAAAAACAGGGTGAGACTTTTTACCCAAATACACCCAAATATACCCAAATATACCCAAACAGATCAAAATAAATTTAAATATTCAAAGAAAAAGTTAAATATACATAGAAGAATTATTCTAAGGATAAAACTAATATAAATTAGATATTGAATTATAAAAAATTAATCTATTTTTTTTTAATTAAAATTGTTTATGTTATAATAATAACTTAAAATAAAATAATTATTTATAAATAATAATATAATTATTTTATAATAGTAAGTTTGATAACACAAAATTAGATTTGGTGTTAGATGCTCGATTCGATAACTCAAGGTCTTGGGTTCGATTCCGCATCAAACCTGCTTTCCTCATAGTTCGATACAAGCGGCGCAATTGTGCCTTCTAGATGAAAACACCCCGCGGTACCTTTACTTTTAATATGTGTTGCTTGGCAAGAAAATGGGTGACATAAAAATATATAACAATACTCTATTACAAGCACTCGTTCAAACTTAAATATCTGTGTATATTTTTATTTTAAGCATTTATTTAATATTATTTTTAATTTCAAGTTCTTATTTGTAAATAAAGAACATATTTGTGTATATTTGGGTAAAAAGTCCTACCGTTGAAAAAATATATACTAAGAATGAAAATTTTTATAATAAAAAATTGTTATAAATCATTAAAATTTAAACAAAAAAATTTTACTTATCAAAAAAGTATAATTTTTCAACTAAATAAAATAAATATTATTTGTAAAACTGATCTCAAAATAATTTATTTTCAGCTATTCGGCACATTTAATTTTTACTCGGCATATTTTAGTCATACAGTTTTTTCGGCATTTTGTTTATAATCTTATTATAGCTGTTTTTGGGGTGAGACTTTTTACCCAAATACAGAAAAATCTAATAACGGCCATACTTGGCTTTTGATTTTTTAGTAATATTAATTTCAAAAAAAAAAAAAAAAAAATTTCAAACTATTCTACATTTATGCTTTAATACATACCTACCCAAATACACCCAAATATACCCAAATACACCCAAACAGATGAAAATAAATTTAAATATTCAAAGAATAAGTTAAATATACCTAGAAGAATTATTCTCAGGATAAAACTAATATAAATTATTAATTTGATATTGAATTATAAAAAATTAATCTATATTTTTTTTTAATTAAAATGGTTGGTAATATTGGTTGGTTGGTTGGAGATATCAAAGCACTTTCAGCCGTAAGGCATTATGCTTAAGATGGTTAATCACAGTTTTTGTGAATTTGTTTTTAGAGTTGGGAGCCTTGTGGATCGAACCCCTGACCTTCAACTGTTAAGCTGAGAGGTACACCCTAACAACCATTGAGGCTCTACATTTTATACTGACCCGTTTTAAATTTTCCAATTTTCAAAAGATCTTATGACTGGAGCAAAAGATGCTCCAAAATACCTTAGTGAAAAATCCAAAATAGCATATAAAAAATTTATTTCACTTAAGAGCAGAAAAATAATTGGAAAAAATGTAAAAAACGCTCTAATCTTTCAAAATAATCAAATAGTTCAATTATTTTGACATTTTGAAAAGAGTTTGGGCAAAAAGTCATGCCCGGTGAATTTGACAAAAAGATAAGTTGCCAATAGCTGGTTTTAAATTGTAAATTTCCACTTTTTTCCAAATGGATTCCCTTTTGGAAATCTTTTACTATATTTTTAAATTGTAAACAAACATTTTGAGATTTACATAAAAGTAATTTTACAATTTCATTCAAATTTGAGCTTAAATTCCTGATTCAAAATTTTAATGGGCCTCTCAGACCCTATGCGGCAATACGAGGGTTAAGAGTCTAAAAATTCAAAATAGTTATTTGATATGGGTGATTTGTGGGACCTCAAAAATGAGATTATTTATTGAGCAACTGAAAAAATTTAAAATTTAGGATCATTTGAACATTCTTTTTTACATTTTTTATCACAAATTCGATTGACACTTTATCACATTTTAACATTGTAATGGTCTAAACATAGTACCAAATAGAAATAAGCATAGTTTATATTATCTAGTTAAGTATTTAACTAATACAATTTTTCATTAATATATATTTATAACTTTTAAATTTAATTAATATTTTTATTTTTTAAGAATATGAACCATCCAATATCCTTTTAACGAAATGGAACTTTACTTTTAGATTTTTTAAATCTAATATATGGTAAGCATATTTTAGGTATTTTATGAAATCTGATGATTAATACATCCTTGCCCAGTATTTGTGATGATAAATATTTTCTATGAAGTAATAAAATTATTCAATTATGTTTTTCTATTTAGTTAGACTACTTGTGTACTATCTATCTTATAAACCAATGATTCCCAACCGGTGTGCCGCGGCACTAAAGGGTGCCATAAGATTTTTTAAGGGTGCCGCCAAAATTGTGCAACTACTTTAAAACATAACATTACATATTTGTATTATTATATTTTCTGTGATATCAGGATCAGTATAAATTTTTTTTATATAATCTTTATAAGGAATTGTTGCATCAATGCAGAAGAAATAAAAAAATTATAATAAAAAAACTATGGAACTTTTAAATAATTTTTCCTCAAAAGGTGCCAGGAATTTTTAAAAGGCTCGCCAAACCCTTGATTCCATTTTAAAAATTTTATATATGAATTTTTATAACATTTAAAATCTTTCATATATAAAGAATAAAATTCACTAATTTCATTAATAATATATAAATTTATATTCGCAACTTTTTTTCTTAATTCAAAAAATTTTGTTATAGTAAAATTAAACCTCTTTTTATTATAAGAATATCAAATTTAGAGTACTGAAAGTTTATAAGGTTGTTAGTTTTTTTATATGTTAAATTTTTTGCTACCATGATTATGCCATCAAATATACATAGTAAGTCCTTGTTGACATGATCTAAAATATGATTAATTACTCCAAATTTAGTTTTGTTTTAAGATTAATACAAGATAAGAATTGATATTTAAAAATTTTATTAGATATTTTTTCAGCATTGTGCCTAATGAAATCAGATTCTTTATTGTTTCTTGGCTATAAGTTTTTCGGTAAAATTGTAATTCTGTTCAAGGTTTTATAGTTTGTCGATTTTTCTTATCATGCAATATCTTTATGCTGTTTATTATTTTATATAACTGCAATATAAAATCTGCATCAACGAAAAGTTAGAGGTTATTTACTACAGAGAAAATTATATTAAATACCATATATTTAAGAAACATTTTTAATTCTATTATTATAAGCCCCAAACTTATAATTTTTTTGATATATTTTATTCATTTTTAAAAAGTTTTTTTAATTAACCCTTTAAGTCTTAATGCTCCCATTTGGGAACATAAGTAATTTCATCTTCCTCTGCTTTTTTCAATGACCTTGAATATAAATCGTCTGCGTTTTTTTTGATATAATCTGATTTCTATGGTACTTAATGGGTTAATGCCATGAAAAATTAGAGATATCGAAATGCATTTTACCTTCGCTTATAAATTTTCACTCAACTCACCAAACTTTCATTGAATCACTCACATAATACTATATCACCCATATTTATTTCTTTATTTGTTTTTAATAGCCTTTGTAAAGTATATATATCAATGTATTTTACATTTATATCATATATTACTGTTCCTAATTTATACTAATTAAAATGGAAAAAACTACCGCGGTTTTAAAAAAACGAATTACATTTGTAGATTTCATTTTTGTTTTTTTATTTCAGACACTCAAGTGCCCTACTGATCTTTTATCTCAAATTGATGAACACAACACTTTCAGCTATACTTATCTGAATTTCAACAATCATGAATTTTTAAGTAAGTGTTTTTCATTCAATACACTCACTTTTTATGATGAAGTAATTTGCGTCATATAATGTGTTGAAAATATGCATAGTCTGATTTTTCAAAAAAATTATTTAAAATTTGCTGTTTTAATTTTCTAAAATAATATAATTTTATTTTTTGACCATACTTTTTTCATTTAGATTGATTGATATTCACAAGTAAGATCCATTTTCATCTTTATTTTTAATATAATGAAAAATAATTTTATGATTCATGATTTTGAAATCTCTTATTTTTTCTCATATTTTTAAATTTTAGAGGGTATTCGTTCCATTACTTTTTACACTAAAAAACCAAGGGGTTCTATGAGACCCATAAACACATTCATATAAAACATTAATATGGCTTTATTAAAATGATAAAAATAGCATATATGTTTTCAAACATACATTGCATGTAACAAACTTGTTTAGTTCCATTAGTAGTACATTTTCCACATCTTCTAACATTCCTTTGTCTTACAATGTTTTGCCTTTTGTACGACTTCACACAAGGGACAAACTTCGCTTTTCTTTTTTTTCAAAATTTATACCTTCAGTTTTCCATTAGTTCTAAAATTGCTTTCGAGTAATAATTTTGCCTGTACAAATCTTGTAAATAACAGGCATTCAAACAGGGGGTGTCGAGAATATTACTATAAACAACAAGAGGCCATCTTGAAGCACAATGTGTAGAACACTTTTTTACAATTTGGTCGACATCAACTATTTTATTTTTATTATAAAAATCTATAACGTGTTTTTTCATATCATCAGAACAAAGTAAGCATACATTTTTTTGTTTTTACATTGATAGTTTACGAGCACAATATTATTTTCATTATAAAAAAAGATCAGTCTAATTTTTTACCTCTATTCATAGTTATTTCTTTATGTAAGCCTTTTCTATTTGCTCTAACCGTTTCTGCCAATATATCTTAGTTTTTTAGCAAGGTTGATGCTAATTAAAAAATTATCTATACAAACATAACCCAGACATTTATGTTAATCAATGAGTTTGAGAACATCTTCATACAGTGGAACACCTGCTCGTAATTCTTTTTCTTGTGCTCCAAGGTAAAGTAATATGTCAACTACATACTTTGATTTCATCTCAGCCATAATCTAAAACTTCAAACCAAATTTATCGGACTTATTACGCATGAAAATAATGAACTTGCAAGGTTTTTCAAAGGAAGTAACTGTTCATCAATTGTCAAAAAGCACTTTGGTTTATATGATGTTGAGCAATTTGCACGAAATTTATCAAAAAGCTCTCAATAAGTGAAATTTTTTCCTCATTACTTCTATGTTTTTATTGTCAAATCTGAGAAGTTTGAGAATGAATTTAAAAACATTTCTTGACATTGTAGAAGAAAAAAGATTACGACCGTAGTCTTTGTTCCAAAGAAAATTAGTAGAATGTGACTTACCGTATAAGCCTCTTCCATATTGTAAGGCAATAAAAGCTTCCAAGTATTCTAAAGAAAGATGAAACTCTTTTTCGCATTACATTGAACGTTGAGTATACTTTTGAACAAGACGCAGCATTGATTCATCAAAAAAATATTTCCAAAAATCGTAGGGAGAAGTACATTTATTTGAAACAAAGGAAGGAACACCTGTAGAAACTTTGAATACCTTTGCTTTATCTACCCTTCCTCTTTTTATATTTGCAAAATTTCTCCGTCTTGTCTCATCGCTTTCTACAAACTCATCAGGTTGGGAAGAAGAACTTTTTGTGTCATAAAAACTACTTTGAGAAGAAACATTATACTATTGTTGATTTCGATAAAACACCAATGTAATTCAATTAGCTGTATTTAATTGATTCCATTTATTATTATTTGATACTTGCTTGTAATTGTGTCCTATAAGTTTTGCTGGGCATGCACTCTTAAAAGGTTCCTGAGGCTTTGCGTTTAGCTTTGATTATCCATAATCAAGTAATAATTTTTACTTTAATCTATCAATGTTTGAGATTTAGGATGATACCAAGATACTTAATCACTGGTGATGATATGGTCAATAAGGTTGAATCGAATTGAAAACATTAGTTAAAAAAATTCAAATATTTAAATTGCTCTTTCTTCCAGCTTCCACTAAAGAAGCACCAGACCGTATGCTTACCAATTAATGCGTCAAAAATCACACTTCGATTTCTAAACTTTATTAATTACCTATTCCAATTCCTATCTTTTCAAAATCTATTGTTACCCGTTATCAGATCCTAGATTTTTCTCTTCTAACGCCCATGTATTTGCCAAGAAAAGTAAAGAAGTCTTTTGTTATCTTCATCAGTGTTTACTTAAATTTGATTAATTTTTAAGTCATGCTATTTTTCAAAGAGTATTGTAGAATTCCAGGGTAAAATTTTTTATAGATATGCAGTTTAGTTCAAACGTCTCAATCTGGTTGAGATTGCACCATTCTGCATTTATTTGGACTCCATTAAACGTAGAACTGAGATCTATCTGTCGCAAATGTAAACTTTGGCCAAATCTCAGATAATTGTAGCATTGCTGAAAGTTTACAACCCATTGGGGCGAAAAGTTCTTTCATAAAATAGTTATTTTACATGAATCTAGCATCGGCTTTTTCATTGACTCCTATCGAAAATATTTTATTAATTTTTCCACTTCTTTTTGCAGTATTGTCTCTCGTCAGTTGAACCTTTGCAAGATTAATCTATTGGAGGCCTAAACTCTCTTTGCATGTAAAATTTTTCTATATATTTTTTAAATTATATGATGATACTCAATGGATTAGAGTTTCTTAGGATTGATGATATTTCTTTACTGATGCAAAATTTTCAAATTTTTTTAATTGTGAGTTTATTTCAAACACCAATTTCCTTAACTATTTAATACGTTGTCAAATTATAGGAGTGCACAACAGGGGCATACGTTAGTATCGTCTATTTAAAAGGCCCACATTTAAATTCACGGCTACATACCTGTCAATTCATAGAACCATGTCCTAAATATATTTTCAAATAATTTACTTTACTGACTGAATAGAATATGAAGATTATATAAGATTATTAGCCAATTCATTTGATATGAACCAGGCTTGTCGACAATTAGTGAGATAAGAGGGTGAGAAAATTATTTAGCTTATAATCAATATTGCATCGGATAGTGGGGTTGTCGAATAATCTGTCGCATAAATGAGGTCTGGCTGTATTACCAATGAGTTTTCTAATACAACCGTTTTCATATGGTCTTTAGAAGACGGATATTTTTAGCCTTAGAACACCAAATATAAAATCGGCTCAACCAAAAATTCTGTACCCTAAAGATTTACAAAAGATCATTTTTAGAGTCATGGTATAAAACCTTCACTTGGTTAGAGTATAGCATATCTAGCGATAGAAAAGGCAAAAAAAACTGATAAATAAAATGTTAATATCAAAAAGACAGTGTTTTTCAATGGTGCTTTATGGCCACTTGAATCGTTATTATATAACTTTTTTTTGTACATTTTTTAGACTAGCAATTAAGTTTCTACAATTTTAGTTTAATATACATGGCTAATAAAACAGAGTGGAAAAGTACTTTTTTAAAAGAGTGGCTTAACGAACCCGAAAGTGGCCCAAAGAAAATCAAAACAATAAACACTTAGCTTACTGCTCATTGTGTAAAAAAGATATAAATTTGGGAACTATGAGAAGAAGTGCCATAGTTAGTCATCACCAAAAGTAAGAAGCATATAAATGCTCTTGATGCTTGCAAACAAGACGTCATTTCAGAATTTTTTTGTAGTGTAAGCGCAAATCAAAAGAAAGCATCAAAGAATTCTTGTAGTTTCCTTTCCTCTTCATCTTTTTCAACAAACTTTCAATCTGCTGTATTTGAACCAATATATTGCACAGCCCTCTTTGTCTTCGACAGCTGCCATTTTTAAAAATTTTTTTACAGCTGAAAATGATAAGACTAAGAAAGCTGAAATATATTGGGCATTGCATGTTGTTTATAATACTCTTTCGTTAAGAACAGGCTGCAAAGGAATTTAAATTCAGAAATTGATGTATCAAGAAGTAAAAGAAGTTCAATCAGTGAAAATGGGAAAGGATAAATCGTCTTAAGTAATTAATTTTGGCTTAGCACATTACTTTCATCGTTTATTGAGGGATGAGGTGATTCAGTCTGTTTTTTTAGCAATATCGTTTGGATTAGAGTCAAATATAAAATCAATAAAAATGAAAATATGCTTTTAAGGAAGGAGAAAAGCGAACTAATTGGAAAATAATTAGTTTTCTCAGGGACATTTACTATTAATTTGTTCAAAGATGTTTCTAGTAGAAGAGCTGATTATTCTTCGTTCACTGGCTCTAAAGTTTTTCCTATGAAATTCTGCAAAGTAAGATGGCTAGAAAACATAAAAACGTGTGAAAGCTAAAATGATTCTACCAACTTTACAAATTTACATTAAAACTGCCCTTGAAAAAAAGTGTGCACTAAAATGTGAAACGTTTCTTCATGTGAAAGAAAAATTAGATGCTCCTTTTGCTAAGATGACATTTTTCACGAGTATTGCCAAACAACTAGAGCCTTTTTAACTGAGTTCCAATCTAATGATCCATTGGCACCGTTTTTTTATGAAAAGTTATATAAAATCACTTTCAATATTTTCTCACAATTTTTTGAAAAAGAGAAAATGGATTTGATTAAAAATGGAGCAGATCTTTGCAAAGTTCATCTCAATGAAGATTTTTTTATTAATTCGTCAAAAATTGATTTTGGATTTACGACTAGCAATGAACTACCTCTTTTGGCTAAAAATGGAGGAGCAGATATTAAATCTATTCATATTTTTAGAGATGATTGTAGAACGTTTTTATTTGGCATTGTTGATAAAATTACTCGCAATTTTATGAGTAATCTGAGATGTTTATTGCCTGAATATTTACTAAGGGAAAATGAAAAAATAGTTATCAATTTATTGGATGTTTTAGTAGAAAAAAATGGTTAACGGGCAATGACGCTGACAAGGCACTGTTATCTTATCGTGAACTGAAATATAAGGAAGTCCTGAAAGTTTTTATTTTTGAAAACAAAAACTGCAGAAAATTAGATGTTTTTTGGAATCAAAATTTTAAACTTATCGATGATAGTGAAGAACTTAAAAAGGTTGTGTGTATCGTTCTCACTCTTTTCCACGGTAATGCTTCTGTAGAAAGATCATTTTCGATTAATAAAGAATGTTTATCTGAAAATCTTTATGAAAGCACTTTGGTAAGACGAAAAAGAGTCTATGATCATCTTCAAACAGTTGAGGGTATTCAAAATACAATAATAGATAATAAAAAAATAATATTAAGTGTTGGTTGCGAAAGCTTTGTACAAAGATGCATTAGATAAAAAGCAAAACGAAGTAAACGCCGCCGAAAAAGTTAGAAAAGAAATCAAGAGAAAAATGGAGATGGATTTGAAAGCTTGAAGAAAAAAGAAAGAAAATTTTAAGAGATGGTACAGATGAAATTACAAAAATTGATCAAGAAGCGAAACTAAGGCAATCTTTCACAAAGTTAAAACACTTATAAATATATGCTCTCTTTCATAAAATAAAAGTTTGAACTTATAACTTCATATAAACGATATAAATGAAATAATATCGTAAACCTTGAAAATTTTTATATTACTCTTGAAAACCTCTTGAATATCATTTTTAAAATTTGGTAGACATCCGTGTGACCATGGGTTTCAATAACTGGTAAATGTCAATAAGGAGGGATAAAGGCTTAATTACATCCGATAAGTAGTGTTCTATCATATATGATTGTTATCCTGTTAAGCTAGAACAGTGGTTCACAAACTTTAAAAAAAAATTCTTCGTAGCGGTCTCTAGAATTTTTTAATGGCTCGAGGTCTCATTAAAAAATAAATAAATCAACATATTAAAAACCTAAAAAATTGACAATTGTTTATTCAAAAATGATGTCAATAATTCAGTCAATGTGATGGGTGCATCTTTATCTAAATCGGTTTGTCTAAGTTTGACTCCGTTTTGGCCAATGCAACTCTAATAGGCTTTCAATCTGTTTTTGGATTTTGTTTCAATGACAAGTAGCATGGAAAACGCTTGCTCACACCACTCTTGTTGAATTAAGAAGTCTTCTGAGGCCAGATTACTATTTGAGATTATAAACAGGGTTTTGATAAATTATGAATTCTATAAAATTCTACATGCATGTTTAGTTTGCTTTGTAGAATTTACTGGATTTCGTTCCATAGTATCTACTCTAAACTTTTCGTTTGGTAAACCGCCTCACGTTTGAGTGCAGTAAAAGTTTTCAAAATCATTTTTTTTTGCATAAATCTGAAAACACAAGAGTTTAAGGCGTTTACTTCAATTAAATACTCTGTTTTAGACTTCATTGAGTACATTTTTTAACCCATCATGCATGGTTTTCATTATTAAGGCTTGGTGATGAATAGCTATATTCATGTAGAGTCTGCCCAGAGTTTTAAACATCAAGTGGCGCTCTAGGATAAATTCTCTAAGGATATTTTAATAAGGGTAATGTAAAGCAAAACAAAGAAAATGTACAAACCTGTGAAAAGGCTTTATTCAATAAAACTTAAAGAGTTTAAAAAATAATAACATGTAAGCAAAATAAAATAGTAAGCACTTATGATTAATTATCACTTAATATCAATATTAAAAAAGAGTTAAAACAAACAGCGTAGAAAGATGCAAGAAGATTAGTGATGGACATTTTAGGAAGAGCGGACATTGAAAAATGGAATCGTTTAAAGATAAAATAAAATTATAACAGGTAATAAGTTTAATTTCCTCCAAAAAATAATATAAAAAAATTATGAATATTTCTTGTAAACTTGCTAACAAAATAAATTGATTTTATTTCAACGTTCTTGTAGTTCACCATCCTACATCAATAATTGTTTTATTTAGTGTTTGATTCAATTTACTACGATACTCCTTGATATGTAAGTTTTTATGAAACTTTTTATATTTTAATGATGAAATAATTTGCGTCATATAAAGTGTTGATAATTTGCCTATTCTCTGATTATTTTATGTCAATCATTTGTTTGTTCCTAAATAAGAAAAAGTATAATGTGAAATAATATTTTTATAGGGCATTTATTCTAAGAATTTTTTATTCACGTGATCCACTAAAAATATTATTTATTAGTTCATCAATAAAAACATATTTTGCAAAATATTTATTTCCTAATACTAAATCGTTATATTATTCATATTTTTAATTGTTTTCTTAATTTATCTTGTAGTTGTTTTCAAAATATATATAATCGTGTTTTTTACGATTATAAAAATATATATCTTTTCTTAATCACTAGAGTTATCAAGTAGTTTGCAAAATTATTTAGCTCGGGCGCCGGAGCAAATATTTTTTTCCATGGCTCTGGCTTCAGCACCGCTCTCTTTCACCACCCTCGTGTAAATATTAAATACATCCGTAGTTTTATCATAGTTTTAAATTATAATTTTTTTTAATTCATGTATTTATGTAAATTTTTTGATGGATAAAATGTTTTTAAAATTTATTTATATAAGTTTGATCTTAAAAATAGCATTGCTTCAACAATATCATACTAGCGCGTAGATGGGATTTTAAAATTTTCAAAGCCAAACTCTGAGACTTTAGATACATCATGAAATGGCTTGGAGCCAAATATGGGGAGCCTTAGTAGAAAAAATTGTTCGGTTGCGGCTCCCAATCCCGCTAAAAGGTTGTGACCGATAAGCTCTACTTTCTAACATACATAAGATATTTTTACAAAATCTAGCATTTAAAATTCTAATGAATTGATACTCCTGGCTTATATAACTACATTAAATACTTAAACCTTCTTCAGAGGAATAAAACCAATATAGCCATAGAACCTCGATATAGTATTTGGGCATATAACTGTTTAAAGTTCAAGCTCTAATTAATTCACAATTTTATTTTAGATTCGATTCCACTTTTTATCTAGATTAGTAAGAATCCTTAATTTTTTTGATTTACACGTGATGAAATTTTTATTTATGATCCTTGATTTCTAATCTCTAATTTTTTTCTGATAATTTTTACGAAGCTTTATAATTAATTTATATTACTAAATGAATATGTTTTTTTTATATTAACGTTTTTTTATTGATCAATTGAAACTAATGGTTCTAATATTAACATTTATTCTATCTTATATAGCATCAATTAATTACCCGTTTGTCTTCATATTTTATTTTTATTATAAAGTAAACTATTTTAATAGGCTAACTTTAGATAGAATATTCAAATACAATCATTTTCATCAATTTTTAAAAATTTATTTTCAGAATGTTATATATAATTGAGCTGACAAAATTTAAATTGCTTAACATATAAACTTTTGACTCGCTATGTTTAAAAAATTCGATTCAATACTATACATTTTAACTTTAATAAATGTACAGTTTTGCTTCGTCCAAAAAATGTTACAGATTTTCATTTTAAATTTCAAGTTAATTCAATTATTTTTTTTTGTCTTATAAAAAAATTTAGGGCTTGTTTCAAATTTATGATTTTGCTATTCCATTTATATTAGGCAGGATAGTATTTTTCTTTTTCACGAGGTATATTTTAAGAAATAAACGTTTCTCAATTTTCTATCAAAACCATATAAGCCCCAACTACATTAAAAACTTTAAGCTTAATGTAAACTTTAACCCCCGCTTATTAAGCTCAACGTCAACAATGAATGAGGACTTATTATAGCTCCCTCTTTCTCGCTTCAAATAGATGCGCACCATCTCCAAATTATGTGTAGAAAAGGGGTAAAGATATCAATTAACAATATTGCAAATTTTATTGAATGAAAAAAATCATTTATTAATTTTCAGTTGTTTCATTTCTTCCTAAAAAATGAAAAAATGTTTTATTGAGAAAACTTTATTATAAAAATAATAAATAAAAAACACATCCAAATTACATAACTTTTCTGAGGTAATTTCTATCAAAAATGTCAACGAAAGTTAGAAAATTTGGTATTAGAATTTTTCATTCTTTTTAGTGTGTAAGAATAAGTATAAGTTTTAGACTCAAAAAGGTATAAAATAAAGATAAAATTCTGCAAACAAAAATCAAACAATAAATTAAGATTGCATTACTTAATTTTTCTCAGCATCATTAAAAAATAGTTTAAAAGTTAAATTGGTGCAAGCTACAAAAATCTACAAAAAGTAGAATAACTTTTAACATTTTGCAATGATTTGACTCTTATAATAACTTTTAAGGAAAAAAGTCTATCAGAAAAAATTATAGAGCTTCAACAAAAACTAAAAAATTTTACAGCATAACTTGCGTTTTTTGAAAACTATTTTGACGTATCCACTACAGCATACTCTATGGGTGGCATATCATGTTGGTTGAGATGATGGACTCAGCACGGAAGCCTCTGTGTTCGATTTCTCATAGTTTGACATAAGCGGTACATCAGTGCCTTGTTAATGAAAACACCCATGGCACCTTTACCTTACCTTTTACTCAAAATTGAAAAATTTGCTACATAACATAAGAGAGAAAGGAGACAAAATAAAGCAATTTTCACTATTTTAAAATGAAACTGTCTGTTCTCAGAATAATTTCAAAATAAAAGGAGGCATAAAAATGAGATAGTTTATTTGATATTTTCATGTTTTTATAAGCAGCAAAAACCAACTTTGAAGTAGCTATCTCTTATAGGGTGATTTGGTAACGCTTGTATTTTTTTTACATTTTGTAAGGAATCATAGTATACAAAAACGGTAGTTTAATAACTTTTCATAAAATTATTTAAGCCTAGGAACACAAAATCATTAAAAAACCATTTAAACTAACATAAATAAAAAAAAACATAGTCTTGATTTAATAGATTTTTCATAAAAAAAATTTTTTATTATTTCTCTCTCTACAAATAAAATTACTTGATCTGTCATAAATAGATCAAGTACATATTTAACAACTGAAACATTTTGTTTTAATATATTTTTATTATAATAATCAACAAATTTTCTTAAAAAAATGATTTAATTAATTATGTACAGTGTTGCTTACAAAATTTAACAATCGAACATTATAAAAAATATCTCTACTCAAATATTAATTAAACAAATAGAGTATTTTCTTTTAAACTGAATACCTAGTCAAAATATTCATTCCCAAATACTTGTTGAAAAAAATTTCTTGACTTGAAAAAATCAAAGTTTTCAAATGTTACAAAATGTAACAAACGTATTGATAAAGATTAAAAGTGACCTTTGTTGAAATAATTTTTAACGTCAGTCTGACAATATTCATTGATATAAAATTGTAACGATGGAGACCTATTTTCTCATTTAAAAACAAATTTCATTTTTGCAAAATGTTTGGTGTATTGATGGAACTAAATTTTTACCAAAAATCTATGATTAATTTTAATAGCTGAACTTTGGTATCATGAAAAAAGTTTCTCAAAATAGTGAACTATTTCGCTAAAAACTAGTTTCTAATGAGAAAATAAAATTATTTTTAATTTAACTCTAATACAAATTAGAGAGAAGAGAGTTTGAGTGATTGAGTTTTAGCAGAGAAGGCGGAAGAGAAAAACAGAAGGAGCTAGAAAGAGAAATAGAATCACTGTGACAGAAGAAGATAAGAAAAAGCTGGTGGATCATCAACATGTATTTACTCAAAAATACTACAATTGATAGGAATTTCAGAGAAGCTTGGCATGATGTTTGACTCTAAAGTCTGCACTCCCTCTTTTATTCTCTTGTCTTACATTATCATGTATTCGAATGACATTGTATAATGCGTATATTTAGATTTAAAATAGAAATTTTGATTGATGATAAAATAGCTTACGAAAACATTCATTCAAATTAATAAAATTAATATTTATATCAAATCAACCATGCTGATTCCATTTCTCAACTTAGTTTTCTTAATTTAGGTTTAAATTTTTTTGAAAGTGTCACTCAAATTTTTTTTCCGTGGGGTGTTTTCATCGAGAAGGCCCACTTGCGCCGCTTGTATTGAACTATGAGAAAGTTGGCTTGATGCGTAATCGAACCCAAGACCTTGAGTTTTCGAAATCTAGTACTTACCTTACTCACTTTTCACTCAAATTAGCTGTTTACGCCTGAAAATTGTATCCAGGAATATTCAAATTTTAAATAAAATATATTTTTATACTAAGTCAATCTAGCTGATTTCATTTCTGTACTCTATTTTTGTAATTAGTCTGTCAAAATGTTTAAAAATATCAATTAATTTTTTCTGTTTATAGCTGTACTTTTTCTCTTAGAATATTATTCAAATTTTAAATAAAATATATTTTTTTATACTAATCAATCATGCAGACTTTATTTCTGTACTCAATTTTCACAATTAGGGTGTGAAAAATTCTAAAAGTGTCAGTCAAATTTTTGGTTTACCCCTGAAAATTGTGTCTAAGAACGAGTGATAAAACAAAATCTAAAATGATATTTTTAGTGAAAATGTTATTTTAATGTTACAATAAAACTGCACAACATTTAAGAAAGAGAAATGTGAATACTCTATTCTAGCGTTAACTAGATACAAATATGACACCTGTTTTTTCTATGGACTTGTTGATTTTTGGTAATTCATCATTTTACTTATTTGAACGAGTTTAATTCTTCCTTTGGATAAATGCACATCTATAGTATCTGTTTATAATTTATTACAAATATTTCTCATTTTATATTTAGTGTTTCTGCTGTTTATATTTATATTTTTTAGATTGTGCTTTTAAGGGCTAGAAAATGCAAAAATTATCCAGGCAGTTTTGTTCTATGTGTGGCTTAGTTACATCAAAGCAATACAAAAGGCAGTCGGCAGATCATTTTAAAAGCATTTTGGTTGCAAAGTAGAAGAAGACCAGGACACACGTTTGCTCCCCTGAAGATCGTAGAAATATGTCTTCTCGGCCCATTTTCCTTTTTCATCTGTCACATTAAAAATCTTGGTAAAGTCATATTTTTCACGTCTCCGATTATGTTTTTCAAAGTTTTGTATTACAGCTTCAACTTTTCTTTCAACTGTTGATTTACCTTTGCAAATTGGCAAGTTAAGTTTTCTCCATAAGAGCTTTATTTCGCCTGTTAATTTTGTAAATCTTTCTTTTTTGCTTTTTAAATGAGAAGCTAAAGTTTTGTATCTGTTTAAAATATGTTGTTCAATATGAATTCTTTGCATTTGATCAAGACTGCTAACAATATTTGTTTTCTTGATCCTTTGTATCGTTGAAACTGAAAAAGGTTTGATGACCAAATTTTCTTGTTACTTTTTGAGTTTTTCGACATTGCAACTTATAAATATACAGTCTTAAACTTTTCTTAAACAAAATTATAAAAAAAAGTAGCCAGATTTTACACAATTACATAGCTCATGAACACTACGTTTTTTCGTCCCAAAGATTTGTTTTGCAGTGTAATTATAATGTACTTATTTTTTGATATATTTTAATTTTACTACTTGTTTCTTGATCTTTAATAAATATTGTTGCAAATTTTTTGTATATATTTTCGTTTTTAAACTTATCATCATACACTTGAGTTTGTCATTTTAAGTGCCTGAATTCTAAATTCTTGCAAAGAATTGTATAATTTTATAGGAAATTCTATTTATTTGCTTTGTCAAAATATAAAAAATGTGTTTGTAGTAAATAAAAGTATATAGGAAAAGAAGACACTGACAAAATGACAGAATATTTTATAGAAAATTGAACCACATTAAAAGATCTGAATCCTTTTCTGCAATTAAACTCTTTTTTCATTGAAGGTTCAATCAAAACTTTAAATGCAAAACGTAAATTTTAATTCATGTTAACAAATCAATACACAGAAATATACTATTAGTACCATTTTACTATCTTACAGAACAAAGAAAAAGCAAGGTTTTTTCATATGGGAAAGCAAATATGATACAGAAAGACGTACAAACAGTTCCAATGATAATGTGTAAAATAAATGACAAGATTTTGGGAATAAAAGATCTTAGTGCTTGTTTAAAGGTGTGTTATTTGTAGGCCAGTTCCTCTAAAGTAACTATTCTTTTTCATCGAGTTCTTGTAGTGTATGCCATTGAGCAATTGGCCTTCTTGGTTGTGCGAGCATATCACTCCAATGTCGGAGCTCAATCCCACTTGCATTGCAGCCAAGAACCACTTTGCCAATGCCTTCTGAACTTCCAATTCTGTCGTAATCGATCACTGTTATTATCAATGAAACTTTCTAAAATATAAATAATTATGGTTGGTCTTTAAAATTGTGCAAAATTTGGCGGGGAGTAAGATTTTCAAATTATTTTAATTTTGTAACTAAAATAATAGTAGTCTGGCGGAAAAAATTTAACTCTACCTGCGTTGTGCGATTTTCGAATCTGTTACTTATCAGGGGGCGGGCTAGTAATCCCACGATGGTAAAAAATGCCTTATATCTTTGGAAATATTTGGTTAATGTTTTGATATTTGACACAAGTATAGGCTAGTTCAGGCGTACCTTTCGATAATGAGAAGTAATAAGCGCGTACCAACCTCATAATACAAATTTTGGATCATATTTCATTGAAATTCGTTATAGCAAATCTTTGTTTTATTAATCATGCGCGTCCGCTGGAACTTTATCAAGGTGCGGCAAAAATAAAAATGAGTTGATATGTCTGTTATAAAAGGACAAAAACGAGAAATTTGAGATTATTGAAAATTTTAATATCCTTTATTTAGTATAAAATAACGCTTAATAATTTGAAGACTCATCTACAATTATATAAGTTAAACAATGGTATTTTTGTGCAATTAAAATTATGTTAGAAAATTATTATCTACGGGTTCGAAAAAATACAAATATTTATAACGCAAGGGCTCAAATGACTTTTTTTTTGCCAACCTAGCGGACGCCCATGTAATGCAGTTACTTTATGAGATCAATTTTAAAAATGGTCTACTAATAGTAGATGCTCAAAATATGAATCCGTTTTTAAAAATGTTCTTGTTTAGATTAGGAATGCTAAGTATTCTAATTAGTTTTGAGATAATCTGAACTGCTAAAGACAAAACTGATTCAAAAAATAAGCGTTTCAACGTCACTTCAAAAACAACAAGAACAATTTTACTAAAATTTATAATTTCGTATCGTTACAATTATTTTTGTTCAATGGTATTTTTTATTGATACATACCACAACTGATTTCAGATAGTTTAAATAGAATCTTAAATTTTATTTGTAAAAAATTGATCTAAAATTAATCTATAATCACTTTTCCCAATTATATTGTTAATGTAAGAGACCATATAATATCTTATTAAAGTATTCTCTGTCAAAAACTTTATTCATCGAAATTTATCTTTCCCGCCTGTTGCCTGTGTTAGAGATCATATATATGCGTTATATGTTTATGATTTCCTTTTTATTATTTTGTTTTCCATGTAGTTTCTCATTTTTTTCGGACTATAAAACGCACTCCAATTTTTTGCAAGGTAATTTGGAAGAAAAAATAAAATGCCACATGAAATTTTAATGAAGATTCAAAATAATCAATTGTTTCAGAGTCACTAGATTTAAAATCAATTTCATTAAATGAAATATCACTTTAATTTACTTCGTCTTCAAAAAGCGTGTTATTAGGTTAGTTACTGATTCCACATCTCCAGTCTTATATGATTTTTGACTACTCATGTCAACTCTAACTTTTGTGGTCACTTTTTCCATATAGTCAATTTTTGTATTTGACGATATTTTACTTTCTTTAGATAACATATGGCACAGGCCTGTAGAAAGGAGTAAGATCAAAATTTTCTAATTTCATTCATTTCAATATTCGCGACACTAACGACTTTTTCCTTGATTGGGTTTATTGATAAAAAAACTTTTTTCAAGTGGTTGCAATTGACTCGTTTTAAATCCTCATAGATTAAAAGCTATTTTTATCTTTATTCAAATCGAAAAATTTTTTCTTAATTGTTTCTGTTTTATGAAAACAGTGTGATGCTATCCCAAAAAGTGAGAAGAACTCAGAAGTTGTTGGAAAATGATGTTGAATATAATAGTTCACTGATTTGAATAAAGACAGTGATCCTTCCAATTTAAATTTTCCAAAAAATTTGGATTCACGTTCATTTCACAAAAACTGGTACAATTTATATTCTTGGCTTGAATATTCAGTCATGAAAGACGTTGCTTTTTGCTTTCCTGTAGACTTTTGGCCCAAAATTAATCAAGTGCCACCGTTTCACTTCGTACATCTTTTCTCGGAAAATGCAAATGAACGAAACATTTCTCTAAATGTTTCTTTTTAGCCCCCCAAATTTTTCCGCCCTCCCTTGAGCTGTTCTCTTTCCCGAATTCGAGTTTGGCGTTGTTTTTCTGTCGTTGTATTTTAAATAAAAGGTTTTTTGTTCCGTAATGAAAAATATTTTTTGTACAGATATGTTGTTGTCAATTTATGTGGGAGATTTGTCTTGGGGGGGTGTTATAGTCATAGAACTCTCTTCTTCGTTTTTCATGTGCTATACATTTTCTTTTACCTTTGCATTATTATTGTTTTTCTTATGTAGACATTTGTTTTCTTATCATCATCATTTTGTAGATAAAGAAAATAAGATAGAAATTGATAAGAAAAAAGAGAAGAGTAAGAAGAGAGAAAGAGAGATAAATCAACATATGTTCCATTATCCAATTTGTTTTTGATACAAGTTTTTAAATTGATTGTTTGTTTTTCACTCCACTTTCATATTTTTATTATGCCAAGTTCTTCCAAAATTTCAAATATTTTCAAATTGTTGTCGGTTTCCTAGAGAATTTATCTTTCCTCGAACAAAGACTTTTTGTATTCAACAGCTGTAAATTACGAAAAAAATTTTTTTTGAAAAACCGATAAAATGTTGCTTTGTTATTTTGATATTGAAAATTGTAAATTAAATTAGTCAAATGTTTTTTGAATCAATAGACACAAGTTAGGACATCAAGTTTAATGAGCTTTTTCATAAGATTTAGGTCAATTACTAATTTAACTTAGTAGTCTTATTGCTTGTGAACTTCAGATAAATTTTAAAATAATTAAAATTGTATAAAAAGGTTTTTTAATGATGGTGAAAGATGTGTATGGATCTTTCATTAATGTTCTTATTGGCTTTAGATGAAAAATAAGGTGTTGTGAAGAAAATTATTGATGTCTCAATTAATTGAAAGGTGTATTTGTTCTTGACGTATTAGGTAGTATAAATGAGAAGATTTTGTATTTTAGGATGTGAATATATATTTCTGCAGGTAAACAACTGAAGGTATACTAATATCTTTCAGTTATGCTTGCCATTTTCCAATTGTGTTAAAAGTAAAGGTTTTAAAGAAGTGTGGTTTGTTAAGCAATAGAAAAGAAAAAATTAAATATCGCTATCTCTCTCAATTGTTAAAGATGGGGAAGTTGGTAAAGGATTGTCTACTATAAATTTAAATAAATGAAGGAAATATTTAGCTTTTGATAGAAGAAGAAGGAATTTTAGTAGAAGAGTAAAGAAGAGTTATAAAGAAAGTAATAAAGGTGTTAGTATAAAGAAGTTATGGCTGATTGAGATGTCGAAAAAAAAATTTAAATTTAAAGGATTTGAAATGTATGAAAATTTACATTTTGAAGATGAATGTGTATAAAAATTATTTGATAGAAGTAAATTAAAATCTAGTTCAAATAGAAGATGGTGTAAAAGTGTGTCTCATCTTTATGATCTCCTTCAAAATTTCAAAATAGTGAGAGGATTTTTTATTTAAAAATTATGTCAAAGAGAAATTTTTGAAGGAGAAATTTTAAGTATTTCATGTTATATTATAACAGCAATTGTTAGTTCATTTCAACTTTGCGTTTCATAAATCTATAACAGCATAAAATAATTAAAGCTAGGCTTCCGGTTGAGTGGAAATGCGTTTTTGATTCAAATACTTGGGGGGATAAATGTGGAGGAGATGGGTTGGGAAAATTCTAAACGAACATTCTCAATGATGAAAATGTGTATGTACTTTGGGGCCGCGGATTATGCAACCCTGAACTAAAGTAACAAGCTCGTTTTTTTTTAAATTTTCCTCAAAAAGTTTTTTGGACCTAGTTTTCTGAGAACGAATTTTCCATTCCGAGTTTTCGTGAATAAATGAAAATAGTTGATATTTTATGTATTTATATGAGATTTTTAAAGTTAAAGAGAGTACATATTATGGTACATTTTCAAATTCGGTCTCATGAGAAGTTTTGTTTTTGTTTCATTTTGAAGTTCTTTAATTTTATAACTTCTCTTTGATAAAATAGGATTAAGTTGTATAAATTTGTCCAAGCTTAATTAAATTTCTTCTATATACTGGTGGAGGCTTATATCGAATATGATGGAATGACATGTTTCATCAAAAATAATTACACTACCGAAGGTAGAAAAAAAGTGCAAAAGGAAATATAATCATTTGAAACATGTTAAAACATTACGAGAACAATAGTAACAGGTTTGTCATGTTTCACTGTCTACGTTCAATGATAATTTAATTATAAAAAAATTCTTATGCTTAGGTAAAAGTAAAAAACTGAAGGACAAATTTTTTTGTGTTATGAGTTTAAACGTATTCGATGATATGCGAACTTTCTCACGACGAAGTGTGTCAAATGTCCGATTAAAAAACGTGTCAATCAAGTAAAAGCAAAGAAAGAAGGAACCACTCGAATATCATGTTCGTGAAAAATGAAAATGCAATATAAAAGTAGCAGAACTTGTATGTCGAATTGTATCGTATAACTGCTATAATCGCGTGGAGTTATATAATAATTCTACTTCAAATGATATGATACCGTTTCCCATTATACATAAGTTGAGAATTTTGTTTGATAATATAATTTAGAGTTTTTTGTGAATATTAAAAATTAATTAAAAAGTATTTTTAAAATTCAGAGAAGAATGAAATACACAACAGATAAAAATAAAAAACCTGAATTTGCTCAAATGGAACTTCGAATGTAAATGATTCGTTGTAATAAGGGTTTAGAGTGCATTTTTTGATACTCGTTTTCTTCTTTTTCAATCTTTTTCCGTTTTGCATCAAAGCAATTTTTACATATGGATCTAAAAATAAAGAAAATTAACAGAAGTTTGCAAATATATCATGTTGTAGCTATATTTGTGGATAAATATAATTAAGTGGCCGTTGCTAACAATTGGATGCCCAAATTAATGAAAGCTTGGCCTGTAGTACTCTACAAGAATAAAAATCAATACATGTCTATTTAAATGTAGTATGTTCGTCGTTAATCAATAAATAAAATAAATATAAAAACAATTAAATACTTAATATACGAAATGTTTGATAAACTAACATTTTCATTTTTTAATACAAAGAAAGTTGCTTACAGGCATACTGTTTATTTTACACACGTTTTAAGAATAAGTCTCCCAGCTCTATTATTTGTAAAATCTTTCAAAAGAGTATGAGAGTAAATCTGTCACTGCTTGGGACCAGAGCTTCTTAAGGTGTCCAGTTTAATAAAATGGGTTAAATAGACCTAAAACCTGCTCTAGTAAACTACGTGTTTGTTGTGTAGAAAAAAAGTTAAAGATCTCTTTTTGAAGTAAGATGTATATAAAGTGAAGTTGACATGTGACCTTCCATTCAATCAACAGCAAACAGGGTTAATTTATCTATGCCTCGTCAATGAAGGCACACTCCACTGCACCCGTACATACATATCGCAGAATGGTACGTGAGGGGTGCTAAGAGAAATTCTCTGTTCAAAGCTAAAAGTATAGTGGACGCTTTCATTGAGAACACACAACCGCTAGTGTTCCTTATTTGATGGAATCCAATTTTGCGTTCCTCTTCATGCACAAACAAAAATCAAATGTCCAAAAAATTGTCATGTAGCAAGTTCAGAATTGTTTTCCCTGTCATTATATTATTATTATTGATTTTGTCAAGAAACTATGAATGGTTGATCGAAATATTGCCAATCGTGAAGAATTCTCTCATGGCAATTTTTATATTCATTAAGTATTTTTTATATTTATAAAGTACTGTCTTTTAACTTTAAAATCTTACGGAAAAAATTTCAAGAAATACATTTTCTTGCTATCGTGTTAAATTAGGTGATAAAACAAGACGTGTTAAACTAACTAGATACAGTCTACAATAATGAATCTCAAAGTGGTCGTTATACTTCTCCTAGGCACGTTGGAAGATCTAGAGGAGCAGTAAGAAACAAAGGATAATGAAAGTTAGGAGTGGATCTAGAAGTTTTTCTAAAATAAATTTTTCCGAGCATTCTATATGCAAATTCATTCTGAATGCTTAACTGAAAGGTAATGATTAACCTTTTGTAAGCAGGGGCAACATTTCTTTATCGTTGAGCTGAGCTGGCGCCAAACTATCTAAAAACTTATACAAATGATTTTTATATTCAGATGAAGCAATGAAGTTAAATGTATAATTATATATTTTTTACATGTACTACATACTAGAGATGTATCGGATGTGAATTTTTTCAGATCCGCGGATGCGGATATTAGATTTGACATCCGAGCGGACTATTTTTTTTAATTCAACAATAAAGAAAAATAGAAATCACACTTAATAAAAAAATTTATTTACAATAATTATATTCCTCATTTTTTTGCGGCTTGACACTTTACTTTCATTGCCATTATTATCGAGTTTATCCTCATCATATAAATTTAAAAGAAAATTTTTCACTTTATTTGTTTCTTCAAAATCGGTAAAAAATTTACTTTTAAATCTTGGATCAAGAAAAGTTTGATTAGGCATTATATTTTTAAACATTGTGTTGTCTATGACTTGCACAATGTGCTTCTGTTTATGTCTGTTTCTGTCTTCCCCTCTCTCTCTCTCTTCAGAATGCATATCAGGCGTATGTAGCTTTTACGCTTTTTCGTATCTCTCTGTTATCTCATTCGAAAATTTAAAAACTTCATCTTTGAAAAACCTGATTCGAAAATACACGTGGAACTAAAGCACGACTATAATCTCTGATAGGTTTCTTTTAAAAGCGAAAATTTTTGATCATTAACTATAGGCTTCATAATTTAGGATTTTTGGCTTTATATTTTAATTGCAAATCATTTTGCATATAGTAATTATTTCGATTTCCAAGTGAGCTTTGTCTAATTTGATAAGATGTTCAATTTTAGGTGCAGTATCTTTCACATCAATACTAATAAATGGGTTTGTAATAAACGAGAATGAACCAATGATATTTGTTAAATCAGAAAAACAATTTTGAAAATTATCAATAATCTGCCTTTTTGCATTTGATTCAAGAACGCTATGAAATGTCTCTGTGAACGCCATTGCATAAAATTTAGTTTTATGAAAATTTTGAAAGGATATTATTCAATCTTTTTAGGCAAGAAGTATATTTTTTTATTATCTGCAGGTATTTTGAATGATTTTAAATTTTTTTTAAAATAATTTTAAATAAAAGGATTTGTAATTGTTTTAAAGAGGGGATAATAAAATGTTCGTGCCTTTGAGCTTATCTTTTGAAAAGTTAAAGAAAAATATTTTATAAATTTTTTTTATATTTTATCATGAGTGAGGGCCACATAAAAAGAGTTCAATGTATGCATGCGGCCAGTAGGTTGTTCACCCCTGTTTTAGAGCAGGGTTTCTCAACCTTTGTGTCTAAATCGGCCATTGAGATTCTAAAAAATTAAAAAATAACCTTTGGAAAATTTTTTCGATAATCTTGATCTTTTTTTTAAACTTGAATGTGAATTCTTCATTCTCTCCAATTTCAATAAACTTTTCCTAGAAATTTTTTGTACAGATTCGATTTTACAAGAAAAAGGAATTATCATCCATTCTTCATTTAGATTCTTCATAGTTGGTTCAAATAATACTGAAAAATTACGTATTTTTTATGTGAGATTTTAGATTAAATTTTTTTTACTATGCTTGTAATTTTGAAAACATTTATTTATGTAAAAAGTAAGTTTTTAAAAAGATATTTGCATATTTCTGTATACAATGCCAAACAATTCGCAAAAAATTCTCTACCTGAATTTCATTTTTGCCCAGAAGTGAGCAATTTGCCCACTGTTGAGAAACGCGGCTTTAGTGAACTACTCATGTTACACAAGGAACATTTACTCATTTCGTGGTACGGATCTGAAATCCAACTTTTCTTTCACAAAGTGAAACAAATCCTTATTGAACATTACACTGTTATGCTAAAAATTTAAGACTTTTCTGGCTTTTTTATTTGGAAAATCTTATAAAAATTTAATATGTTTTAAGAAGAAAAGTGAGACTAATTCCTATAGTTTATGCTTAAACGCGTTTTTGCAAAATTATGGAATTAAATATGGCTATATAACGGGAAGACTAATTATTCCTATCGTGAAAGAGTAGCTTAACACAGTATAATGCGTGAAAATTGAAGCGATAAGTGATGATGTGTCAGTTTGAAACTAAAGTAAAGAAAGGAAATTGGTGAATAAAAAAAAGCTTTTTCCAAACACAACAGGCCATGGAGTTATTTAGAATCCTATACTGCTATTCGTGAAATTTATTTACAAGTTCATAAGTGTGAATTAGTTGTGGATCTAGAAATCTGTGGTAGGGCGTCTACACTCAGATACATAGCAATAGAACAATCTTTATTCAGTATAATAATAAGTATACTCTTACTTACCGAGGTCAAATCCAATATCAATAAATTTAAATTAGACATCCGTTTGGCTGTGTTTATCATGTGCTACAAAAATTAGATAAAAGTAGCTTAATTTGAAAATGGCCTTTTCAAAAATTGTTTGAATATAAAACTTTAAAATATTCAGACTCGGTGAAAAAGGAAAAAAATTGATTATATTTATTACATATAGAAGAAAGTGGCGCTCAATTAGATTTTATCTTTGCTTCGTTTTTACTTATTTACATTCTATTTTGTTTTTTCAATTTCGTATGCTAATTTTCTTTCATTGACAGGTGGAAGGAGATCCATCGTATCTAGGTTTATCCCTGGTGTGATGTTCTCGTCTATAAAGATAACATAAAACGGTATTAGTCAAACTAAAAATAATTATAATCAGGAAATTAGCCGCTAATTTTTAGAAATGGTGAAAAATAGGGAAAAGTCCTTTTTTGAAATAAATTACAAATCGAACAAGCTAGAAATCTAGTCCCTCGGCTATTCAAATTCCAAAAAGAGAATATCTAATTCCTACTGCTAATCGAATACTTTGCAGGAAAAAAACTATATTCATTTTTCAGATTGCAATCCTAATTGTGTATAGAGTTCTTTAATCAACCATAACCCTTTTTATTATAGGGATTTCCTTTCACTCAAACAAGAAGTATGTGGAACGTGATAATTGAATCAAATGATCTTTCTATATTTTATATAAGGTAAAGAAAACCTGAAAGACCTCCAACATCCATTTTCTTCAGATTTTTAGCTTCCAATATGACAACCGTCAGCTTTCCTGCTGTTGGAACATACCTGAGTGAAAAACAAATGTCACCCAATTGATTTGCCTTAAATGAACAATCCATAAAAATGTACTATATAATAAAACATATACTAATTGCAGATTTTACTTTTTTTTACAACTTATGAACACACTAGTAAGTAATGAAAGTTTTTAGAGGGAAGACACGTTGCAAAGGGATTTACATATGTACGTTTGGTTACACACTAAGATACGTGATTTGCAATAAAATGAGAAGGCTTTCGTTTACTTAAGCTTATTTCAGCTTATTGTGAATGTTTATCTTGGAAGAATACATTTGTCAAACTATGGATATTTTGGAGTTAAGGAAATCGGATTAACGATTTTATGGAAAGAAGAGTAGAAAAACACTATACCAGATGGGTAGGATGTGATTTACATCTACCTATTGAGCCCCTTGGGAGAATAAAAATTCACACAAGTAAAAAAGAAAAATGTAACCAAGACTGTTTCAACCAACGGACATTCTAAAGAATGAAAAGTGAACTAATGCATATCTTAACCAGTAGACATATTGACAAACGGAAAAACAACGTACATATTATTGGTTATTTAGTTGGGCAATTAGGTCGGTAGTTAGTTCGTGCCCGGAAATTTGGCCGAAAGACAATTGGCCGACAGACATCTGACCGAATGGACATTTAGCCGGCGTACATTTGGCCGAACAGACATTTGACCGAACCGACATTTCACCAAACGGACATTTGACCGAACAGACATTTGACCTAACGGGCATTTGATCGAATAAACATTTAGAATAGATTTTAGAATTTAGAATAAACATTTAGTATAGTCAGAATATTGTTAGAGTTAGTTTTAGTATAGTTAGAATATTGTTAGTTTTAGAGTTGGTGTTAGCATAGTTAGAATATTGTTAGTTTTAGAAATTTGTTCTTACATGTTTAATATATAAAGCTTCTGAGACCCAGGGTTGTGGAGTTGGAAAATATTTTGGGACTTCGATTCTGACCACACTTATTTATACTTTTTCGACTCCAACACCACGTATTTGAAGTTTTGGGACTGCAACTCCATTTATGTGTAATTTTTTTTAACGCTGATGACTCCACTCATTTATAATAATTATGTGAATTTGACTTGAAAATTTTTTAATTACAGAACATTAAATGTTCTGTTTCAAATTCAAATATGTAAAATTGCTTTAGAAACATCAGTCATAAATTATTGACTCACTAGTTAGTTTACAATCTATAACTAATTTTTAAAGAGTAACGTGTACCATATTTCAAGGTCGTTTGAGAATGTCGATTTTAACAGTCATTGAAAATCTTATACGCTTCTGCTTTATGTTGAAACGCAAAATGTTTGATCTATTTTTTCGTATTTGTAGTTTAGTTTCTTTATTACATTGTCTTGAAAAATATTTTCAAATTATTGTCTATAACCTTTTACTTCAAAAGCATTCAAAAGATCAATTTATCTTAAATTATTTTTTCAAAGGTATAAAAATGTATTAGACGCATGGAGCTTAAAGGAACAAAAATAAATTGTAATTTTATGGTTAAATAAATTTTAAATTCTTTAAAACAATATGCAGTTAAGATGGTTTATAAAGGCATTTTATTCAATTAACAATTTTGTCAATTCAAACTTGCATTTATTTTTTCATTAAGTTTTCAAAAGATATTCACAACGGTTCCTCGTCAAAATCCCCCAAAACTAAAATCTTCACTTCCAAAATCTGTGAATACTATACCAAAATTCCCGAAAACCAAAATCCAAGGTACCAAAATCCCCGAAAACTAAAGTAAAAAAAATAAAGAAACTAAGTTTTCAAATTTGTGATCAACCGGTTTAAGTCTTGAAGTACGAGTTTTCTTAACTAAGAAAAAGTTAGTTGAGATTTGTTAATAAAATGAGTATACGTAATTGATACGCTAATAAGAGTGAATTCATAAATTCATATACTACAAATGAAAATAAACTTTATATGTATTTATATTTGTTAACATAATTCAATATATATCATGAAATAAATTTATAAATTCGTTTTTGATTTTTGGACGTTTTGGTTGAGGACATTTTGGTTTTAGAACGTTTTGGTTTCGGGCGTTTTGGTTTTCGGACATTTTGATCAGGAATCCGTCACTTAAACACAGTGGAATAAGTTCAATCAGGATTAATTAGCTTTGAATTCAAACTGCTCCTTCTACAAATATTATGTACAACGGCGTATTCAGAAAATTATTTTAGGGGGTGGGGTGAAGTTTTTAAAAATAATCACCATGACTACGGCGTTATTATTAAGGAAGTTAGACAGGTAATTCCCATTCAATTCAATTTATTTTTACAAAAATAACCATTTCAAATAAACAGGAAGGCAGACAAATATAAAAGATCGATACTTCATCTTAACCCGTTAACGACCAGAATAATCAGACGATATCTAAGGTAAAGCAGAAGATTTGTATTAAAGAGCTTTGATAAACGAAGACGATTTTATTTTTGTAAAGTCGACTATAGTCGACATTGGGCGTTAACGGGTTAATAAAGGGGCAGAGACTATGGCCCAATGCCCTCCCCTCCCCTATCCCTCTGAATACGCCATTGATTTATTATTTTAAATGTCATGTTTATTAATCAACTATTTTTAACATGTTTAATATTAATTTTAAGGTGATTTTACTCAAAATTTTCAATACGGTAGTTTTTTGCTTTTTCATATTTTTAAAATAAGTGCATTTTTAATGCAAATACTAGAGCTTAAACAACACCATACATTTCGCGATGCGGAAGAAAACTCATCATTCTGATGCCTACTCTGACTCTTGATTCATAGAAGAAGGAGAACAAGAATTTGTTTAGTGAAGCAGACAAAAATAAAAGAAAGAAGTTTAGTGGAAGTAAACGAGAATGAGCATAAATTATTTAAAATCAAAACTTTGCATGAACATTCAAAAGGGGCCATGCATAAAGTACGTACGCATAAAATTGCATATTTTCAGACCCTCCCCCCGCTCTGTACTCACGTGTACTATTTGGCATACCCCCTCAAGCATCTTGTTTGAGATTAACTTTGATAGGCTTCCCCATTTCCTTCTCCCACTTACATCTTCTCGTCTTAATGTAATAGACGCAAGTAGTCAATTAAGGTTTAAGACAATTTGGACTCTAATTATATTCCTATTAATATTGCCTTGACGCCAAAGTGTCCAAATGCCGAATTGTCTTGAGGCCAAATTGAGCTTGAATAGTAATAGACATTTTATCAGATATTAACAGCGGTCTAAAGAGAGTAAACGTAAAAATTAAAAGATTTATTAAACCAAAATTCAAAAAATAAACATATCTATATATAAAATGTAAATATTGAATATAAAATATCTAGATTTAAATATAAAATAGAATATGACAAATCAAATCAAGGTAAAAGTAAATAATTAGAGTATACGACGTTTAAAATACTTTTTACAACAAAAGAAGGTATATATACACATATGCATAAATGTCTTCAGTGAAGGAAGATTGAAATACAATAAACATATTCTGAAATACTGACATTTCCTCACTGTCAAAATCAGGAAAAAGCGATGATGGTGTAATATCATCTGTGGTAGCATCTTTATCCTTCTCTGAATCAGAATTTGATCCAACTATGTCAATATTACTTGCTCAGTGAGCTATGCCTTTTCTTTTGCAGCTTCACTTGACCAGTAGAAATCACAAATCTTCTCTTTCATAGATGGAAAATACAAATCAAATTGTACAACTGGGTATATCAGTGCTTCTTTTGGTCGTGAGTTCCACAATAAACGCTATTTTAATGGTGCAAAAGATATACGAGTTCAAAATGGGATTTTGGCTCAATTGCCTCCATACCACTGTTGGTGTAATTGTATAAAGCAGAAAGCGGAATAAATCGGTTATGAAATATTGTTTGCAAATTGGTAATAAATGGTGATCAGCATGACTTATTCAAAATTGAACCGCGTATGTGCTGCCATTCAAAACCTCATTCCTACCACTCTACGCAGCTGTACTTTTAAGAGACCCACCCTTCCCCTCTCATTGCGTACGTACTTTATGAATGGCCACAAAGCCAACACACCGTTTGAGAGTGTCCATTAATCACACGTTTCATATTATATGTGTATATGCTTCAGTAGAACTGTCGAACCAGGGATTTTATTATACTTTTTATAACATGTAGACTGTAGATCTAACAGTGTGATCAAAATAAACAAATTATTCGTAAGGAATTGGACGGTATGGTTTTTCCACTTTTATTTTATAAAAATTACACTGAATCGATTTTCTAATGATTTATAAAAGTTTATTTTAATATGGACGCCTAAAATTTTTATTAAGATTCCTAAAGATCATTGGAAAAGTCCATTGAATGATCACGATTACGAGAACATACGGAGTTTAAGTGAGAATTATGAATGCAAATTTAGTTATAGACAAGTTATGAAGTTTTAATTGATCATAAAATTTAGATAGTCGAAAAAATAAAACTAAGTATAAAACTCACTTTGTTCTCTTGGAAATTTTCTAAATCATTTGACGTATCTTTAGAAAGCATGTAAAGTTGTATTGAAAGAAAAATCGAATTAGGTAAAACGAATAAACTAAACAACTCATTAATCTTTTGTTTTCTGAAAAGAGTTAGCAAAAGTTCAATTGTAAAGAGAGAGAAAGAGAGAGAAAGAGGGAAAATATAGAAAGAGTTCGACTTATTACTTATTAATAAGTATATGAATTTATCGATCAGCTTATTGATTACGTATATAAACATAATGGTGAATAGTAGTTTGAAGTTGAATAGTATGTAGACGAGTTTTGTTGCGTAAACTTGTCAATAAAGCACTCTTCCAAACTTGTAAGCCAAGGTAATATACTGCGTATGTAAAATACACGAGTACAGAACGATTCATTCTCCAACAAAATAATCAGTCCATTCTCAATACAAAAGTTCTTACAATATACACAGTGAAATAAAAGCTTGAATTTTCCCCCCTTTTCCCATTTGCCATTTTATGCCCTTAAAACTAGCTAATCATATAAATTCTTTTCAAAACAAAGCCTTTTTGATTAACCAATTATTATCAACCAAATCTACATTTTTATTTTGACTTTAAAAAAAGAAAACCATCTGCGATATTATTAATTCTTTTTAATACAAATCTTGTTTTACATTAGATAGCGTCTGATTATTCTGGTCGTTAATGGATTAAAGTGAGTTGTTATCGTAGAATTTAGATACCTATAGTCACCTAATCAAGGAGAGAGTTGGTTTCGTGTATTATTCATTGACCTATTCAGTTAAAATATTTTATTAGAGTGCGATCCTGATTGCGATTTCGATTCTCCATGCTTTGGAAAATTTATTTTCAGTTTTGAAAATGATATTTAGTTAGCGCGTTCACTCTACTCATTCTATAGCATGTAAGTATATTAAATTATTGAAAAAAGTTTCTAAGTATCGGAATCGTCATTGGTTCAAAAAACTGGGATCGTTACATCATTACTATGAAATTATGCCCCACTGTGTGTGTCTGTTTGTTGAATGAGAAAAATATTTTATTCAAAATTCATCTATTTTGACCTCAAATATGTGTATGAAAAAGTTATTTCTTCATAGAGTACAAATAAACATTCATATATTGTTCACACTTTCTTTCACTATTTCTTTAAAGCATTTGCTTCTAGGAAAAGCTGAGGATAAAAAAATCAAAATATCGTGATGTTGGGATCAAATGGGTTAAGACATTTTCTTGTGGACAGTGTTGGAACGATTGTCGGAATTGGAATCGTCACAAAGGGATTTTTTCATGTATTGGAATCGAAATCGCATCGGAAAAACCTTGTTCCGATTTTTCAATTATTTTTTGAAACATATTTTTTTATTAGATAAACAAAGTTTACTTTTTATGTATAGCAAGGTCCATTGTTGAATACTCTTTTCTGATAAACGTTTTTCCTAAATACTGTCTATAGTCAAAAATTGTGAAATGAGCATTTAGGTTTTGTCTACCTTCTATTTATGGAACATCATTGGCTGTTAAAGGGTTATTAATAGAGAGGTAATTTTTTTTATAATTTTTTAAATTTTTCTTCTGACTGCGTCATGGATAGAAGGTAAAATAAGTAATACTCTTGAAAGTTTGGTGAATTCATGTTTGTTAAAGTGAAATTTTAGGTCATTTTCGGATTATTATCGTTTTTAAAAAGTTTTTGCCAGCTTGTGTAAAAGGTTTATAAGATATCATTTGTATTAAGTATAAGAATATAGTAAAATTTATAGGTTTTCTAAGTTTTCTCTACTTAATCAAAATAATTATTAGTTTCAAAATAAAAAGAATCGGTATCGATATGGGAATCGTGTATTTTTTAGAACCGGCATCGTAATCTGAATCGTACAAAAGTTTAGTATCGTTCCATCACATACTTATGAACATTTAAACACACGAATCATATAGGTGGGTGTTGAAGAAACTCTACTTTCCCTCGAATTGTGTCATTCTTCTTTAACCCGTTAACGCCCAATGTCCACTATAGTCGACTTTACAAAAATAAAATCGTGTGCGTTTATCAAATCTCTTTAATACAAATCTTCTGCTTTACATTTGATATCGTCTGATTATTCTGGTCGATAATCAAAGATATTCAAAATTTGATGTGCTATCTTTTTACAGGGATATTTATGAAGAAGTCGCTAATTAAACATTTTCATGCATAATGCGGCATCCGTGGCCGATGTAAAAATCATTTGCTTTGAGTTGTATAAAAAGTTGTAAAAATGATAAGCAGACGATTAGTCTTCAAAATCTGGGGCTTTAAAAATTTAGTGAAGATTATTTAAATTAAAATGTAAAATGAAGAAAGCCAGATGTTTCGCTTCATGAAAAACATCACAAAGCGCTGCTTAAAGAAGTATTTTTTTCATAAGTGGTGTAAAAATAGAAAAAGGGAATTTCTAAAAATGATGAAACCATTTTTAACTGTGAAACCTAAGGTGATGATGAAAGGAAATGCTTTTACTTTTCCATCTTCGACTTCGGCGGATGTTATGTCGCGCCATTCTTCCAAAACAGAGCCCAAGTCAACGTGCTTCAGAGGGACGCGAACCTCGCCAATTTGATCATGCTTTGAGAATCTGTCGAAATCGAATATTGAAAGAATCAGCGTCTTAGCAGTTAATTCGGAGTAAGCAACCTGAAATTATTAATTAATTTTCCTATATTTAACTCATAATTCATACATAATTCATACAGATATTTCATTTCGATAGTATTAGTGCTTCTTTGCCGGGATGGATGCCACACTATTTTTGAATAGATATGCATACTTGTTTTTTGATCGTTAAAGCTACACTAATCTACATTTTTTAGAACTTTCTTTCTATATACTTTGATCATCTCTAAGGAATCAGTATCAATAAAGAAACTTTCATAGTATTTATCTCAATTAACATTCCGTCAATCAAAAATGATATATCTCTAAAAATTATCTTTAATCGAAATGAATCTTTTGTCATAATCAAAAATGCCATTTCCTCATTTAAGCTATCCGAATTTCTTTCATAACTTCTACGCTGACTTTAGTTTATCTGAAAAGATCTTTCAGATTGATATTCATTTATTTGGATACTTAAAAATCGTAATAAAGTTTTCATTGGAAATTAACTTTTTTATTAAAAGTTATTCTTACTCAAATTTTGAAAGCACTGGTTAAAATCTCTACTGAAAGGTAACTTAAGGGAGCGATCAAAATGGTCTTTGAGAGCAGGTTCATTGATATTCATTTATTTAGATACTTAAAAATCGTAATAAAGTTTTCATTGGAAATTAACTTTTTTATTAAAAGTTATTCTTACTCAAATTTTGAAAGCACTGGTTAAAATCTCTACTGAAAGGTAACTTAAGGGAGCGATCAAAATGGTCTTTGAGAGCAGGTGGTGGCTTATTAATAACAGTGGAATAAGTGCAATCACGATTAATGGCGAATAATTAAAACTGGTTGCCATAGACTGGAAGGAAGTTATTTAAATAGAAGTGGGCGATAAAGCAGCAGCTTCCACTGTTTTTACATATCGCACTTTCTTCTTTTATAATTAGTTTTTAAATTTTGGAATGTATGTTTTTTACAATATTTAACATGAGATTTACCGCATGCCTTAAAACGTTGAAGCATTTCCACTGTAATCCAATAATTTGTATGTGAGTAATGGATTTATACTAAATTTTAATTTTTAACGCGTGCTTAGTATGCATGCAGCCAGCCGTCATATAAGTTCATCTTTAGTTTAGACATCTTAGCTTATTAGAGTATTCCATATAAAAGAATGCAAATTTTTTAGAAAACCGCATTGAATAATAATGTTATTTGCGTGAAGATGATTTGCAATTTGAAAGAGATTTGAAGCTGGCTGACTTTTGGTAAGGATCGTCTGATAGAGAGAGATAGAAAGTCAACGGTTCAATGCTTAAGAAGTTGAAGCTTTTTTGAATATGGAAACTTTATATGAAGAAATGGGCACACGGTTAATGCCGACAGAATAAAGCGGAAACATGGCGATCTCGTTAAAATTCATTTGGGAAAAAATTATTGCCATTTAAATTTGTATACACGCGGAAATTTAACAACCGGAAAAGATATTAAGTAGTTTGATAATAATCAGAACTTTGAAGACCAATGGTCTACTTTATTTTTGAATGGAATTTTATATATATTTAAAGCAGATGATTTTCTTTTCGTGGAAAACCCGTGTTATACTGCGGTTCTTAAAGTGTTTAAATTACAAGTTTACAAAAAATGACCACAAAAGTTCATTGGAACATGAATCTAAAGACAATTTCAAAAATTGTGTTTTTTAAACTTTAAAGAGAGTTAATTTTTGAATTACGAGAAACAGAATCCTTTATATAATAAAACACTTTCACTCGCAAGCCGAAAAAATTCTGAGGAAACACGGCCGTTCTTATCGAGATATCATATATACCGTTTCCAATCGCTTAAAAAATCTTCAGAAATTTCTATAAGAGTATGAGGAAGATTACAAGCCGTGAAAAGGTAAGCAATTTTTTAGGGTATCAATAAAATTTTAATTAATATCAATGGCAGAGTCCATTTTGATTATATTTCTTCTTTTATTTAAATTTATATTGAGTAATAGAGGATTTAACGTTTGAACAAAATAGTTTATATTAAAATTCAGTCAATCTGGTTGTGAATATAAGAACGTGAATATAGAAGTGTGTTGTGAATATAAGACAAATTCTTATCAAAAATTTTCAATATTTATTACTAGTATCTAAAAGTTATAGTCTAGTTTTGAATCAATTTACTTAGTAGAATCATTGTTTTAAAAATTAATTTGATAAAAGCAAGAGAAATAAAATTTTAAATTCTTTTTTTTCTTCAGTCTGATTATGAAAGTATTGCAAAATCAAAGCAATGCCAAAGTTCAGGCAATAACTTTAATTCTATAAGAAAAAATGGAGATCATATCATTTATTTTTAAATCGAAAAATTATATTTTTTCATAAGAGCTTATCTTGCTTCCAAATGGATTATTTATTTTATTCAAATTTTAGAAAAATATCGATCATTAAAAAACTAAATAAAAAAATCGATCAAGAAGCAAAAATATTCAACACAACTGTTCTAAGTGGAATGAGTTAAAACAAAGAAAAAAGACTTGTGAAAAAAGAGTTTATGTTGCACAAGAAAATTTGTCTAAAATACTAATGCCTGCCAACACTCAACGGTTACCGAGGTCACAAATGGCGTACCACAAGGCTCTATAATGGGTCCAATTCTTTTTAGTCTGTTTATAAACGATATAACTGACAAGCTCAAATCTCGTTGTAAATTATATGCCGACGATATCAAAATATACACTGCTTCTAATGAATATATTCAATCCTTCTACTTCAGCAAGATTTGCATTCAATTTATGAAAGAGCCATTGAATGGGACTTGAAATTAAATCCCAATAAGTGCTATCATCTTCAAATTGGAAGATCTGATGATCAAGTCTTTTTTATGGGAGGAAACCCACTAAAAAAACTTTAAAACACAATGACTTGTGGCTGACAATTTATTCTAAACTCTGTTTTACAGAACATCTGTCTTGTAGTGTCAAGAAAGCTTTTTCTGTACTTCATATGCTGAATAATACTTTTGTTTTTATCTGACTTAAATGTTGCTGTTCATTTATTTAAGTCTTGAATATCGTAATATAATTTTTGGTTACTCCTCCATATCTATCATGAAGAAAATTGAAAAAGTACAAAAAGTATTTACTAAATATTTAAAGGGAATGAAAAACCTCAGCTATGAAGAAAAGCTACAAATTCTTAATTACATAACAATTCTTAATGAAATGTTAACAATGTTCAACATTATAAAAGGTAATATCAATCTTAACAAAAATGTCTTACCTCAGTTTTCTCCAAGAATATCCAGAACCAAAAAGTATAAACTCAAATCAGAATCTGCTAACAAGATACCGACTAAATTATTTTTCGCAAAGAGCACTCAATAGATGGAATGCTTTGCCTATTGACGTTGTAAACTCATCCAATATCGATGTATTCAAAAAGAAGCTCGTTGAATTTTGGATAAAAGATAAATAATACAAATATTTATGATCATGAAAATTTAGATGCATTTTTCATAGGCATATTGCCTTCTCTATGCTTAATAAATTTATGTTATGTATAAAAAGATATAATATAATATGGAATCAATAACTTTCAAAAGTTTTTTTAAATCTCCAATTAGAAATATTTTCTTGTTCACTATCTTCTTTCAAAGCTAATAGAAACTCTGTTGCAGAAGAAAAATTTTGTTTAAACGAAGAAAAAATTACAAATCTCATGTTATCTTTATATCTCAAAACATTTCACTCAGATACGATTTAGTGAGAAAGATATTATGGAAATTTACTTTCTCATTCAAAAGATGTTTTTTAAAATCTTTTAGATTAATGTCATAATACGATCTTTCAATTTTTTACGACCTTAAAATTCAAAATAAGTAAGCTCTTCTTCATTGTTTTGCTAAAAGTTGAAGACAAAAAATCGATTCATCTAGTAAGTATAAAAGGAAGTGTTTCACTAAATTTTTAAGTCATTTTTTATAGGAGTAGTTTTGACATAAAGCATAGTTGTTGGGGTAAGTTAAAACAAATGACTGTCAATTGTTATGTTCATTTTTAAACAGTTTTTCCTACGGATAAACACTCATGTAGTTTTTGTGAACTTTTTTTACTAAAAATGATCGAAAGGAAGAGCTCATTGTTCAAGACCTGTTCAAAATATAGCTCATTTAACCCTCATCTGTACACGCTACTCCAAAATGGAGTAATACTCACTTGACGACCTGAAACAGATATCCATATCGTATTCAATTATAATGAGAACTTTGAAGCAATATAATATTGGTTTTTCCTTTCGATATATTGCTTTAAGTTTTCAACATGTGTTTTCGTTTCATCACACTTGCTTCTTTTCCATCTCACGTACAAACTACTCCATTTTGTAGTATAGCATATTTGTATTCACGACATAGACATTCTTAAATGTAAGCAAGCACACATACTTCTTACTTTCACACACCTGTTTTCCATTTTTTCACGAGAGATATCGTGACTACGCTACTTACACTTATTTTTACTGCTTTATCATTTTATTCTTTGCCCCATAAAATGGGAAAAGTAAAAGAGCTTCATTTTTGGCAGCAAATGCCCCATTATTTACAATCGAAGAAAGTGATGCTAGTGTAAGCGGAAATTTTGAAAATGAAGAAATTGAAGTGGATGTATCCAATCCTCCTTCACTTGGTATAGAAAAGTTTGATGATGAATAGAGTGTTGATGATGGAAAAATAGACATTTTTATAGAGCAAAAGGGTCATGATTATGACTATGAAGAATATGTTGAGAGTGATTTCAATGATATAAATGATGTTGACGATGATGACTATGAAGATCAAATAAAAGAGAATAATGAGAACAGCCAGGATCACGAAGATTTTCCAAATCAAATGTTCGATCCTTCTCAAAAAACATATTAAAAGAGTTACCTCGGCCTATTTGTAGTCCAAAAGATGAACTAAGTGCTTTTTTATTATTTTATGATTAAGACATGTTTCTATCGATACGAAGATTTACAAACCGAAAAGTTAATGATGTTATAAGACAATACCTTCATCAAAAATCCAAAAATTCATACCCATCATTCATGAAACTGTTTTCTCTCGATGAATTGAAGGCATGTTATGCTATACTCATTAGAAGCGCTATGGATCGTGACAACATGTCTTTGCATGAAGATTTGTGGTCTCCTAACGACAGTAAGCCTTTTTATAGAGCGACTATTGGGCATCAGAGAATAAAATTTTTACTCAGATGCCTAAGATTCGATACTTTGAGAAATCGAGAAAAAAGAAAACATGTTGATAAGTTGGCTGCAGTCCGAGAGTTGTGAACTATGTTGCAAAGAAATTTGTCGCGATGTTTGGTCCCAGAAAGTACACTTACTGTAAATGAACAACTTTAAGGCCAAAGAGGTCACATACCCGGGATAACTTTCATTCCTAATAAGCCAAGAAAATATGGCATCAAAATTTTTTGGTGTTGCGAAGCCTCAACAGGCTATGCTCTGAATTCAAAAATTTATTGTGGGAAAAATGAAAATGGTCTGAGGAACAAAAATTTGTCACAAGAAATTGCCATGGGGCTTGTCAAACCTTTTACTAACACCGGAAGCGATATAGTGACAGATCGCTACTTCACCTGTCACAGCCTTGCAAAAGAACTGATAAAGACCTTACTTTGTTTGGCACTATCAACAAATGTAGAAAAGAATTTTCGCATCTGACGAAATCAGCAAAAAACAAGACAGTGTTTTCACCCTCTTATTTATATGACAAGAACAACAAAATTACTCTTTGTAAGAACATTCCAAAAAAACAAGAATGTTGCTTTCTTCTTCACATATTGTAATTGATATATCACTAAGGAGTGATAAAAAACCTATTGTGATTTTGGATTACAATAAAGGAAAGTGTGGAGTCGACCTGATGGATTCTATCATCGAAGAGTTTACTACAAGAAGGAAAACAAACAGATGACCCATGCTCATCAACTACAACATGATTGATGTTTCATAGAGTAACTCCTTCATTTTGTTGAAAAAAATGGATATAATAAAACTCGAAAAGAATTTTTAAAAAATCCGTCTTTCAAACTGGCTTCTCCTTTTTCTTCAACAAGAATGAATAACGAATGTCTTTCGGTATCAATAAAAAAAGTTGGACTAAAAGTTGGGTTCAATCACGTTGTTATTGGTTGCAAAAGAAAAAAAAACAAGTTTCTCAAGACCTTGCAAGTTTTGTAAAAAAAAACTGTAGAAGTAGCTGCTGTTCTTGTGGTGTCTCAATTTGTCCTGAACACCGTATTCAAGTAAAGGAAGAATTTTGCTTTTTTTTGTAGAAAATCTAAATTAAACTCTTTTTTTTCTTTTAATAAATTTTTTTTACATTTTCAATATTTCAAGGTATATTTTTACATTACATAAATTTGCAATATATATATATAGATATTACAAGGTAAAACTAATTTTAGAAAGTTTTCTCTTTATTAAAAAATGATATTTTTTCCTATACCACGAAATGGAGTAGCTTGTACAACTCGAGTGTGTTTTTTTTCGTTGTACGATTGAGGGTTGAAGCACGGAAATCCAGTGCTTTTAGCATCACTCACCCAGATCAGTGCTACAGTGATCATTAGATAATTGCAACGCCAAACCCCAATCAACTTACTATTTTTTACTTATGCTTTTTAAAGTTTCATTTATTTTTCATTAATGTTTTCTTTTCATGGTATTTTAAAGGACGTGGTGAATGGTTGAGCTAAGTGTATTCTAAACTGATCATTCTGTAATACGGGAAAATCACTAATGCACCAAACTCCATGCCAAGATTATGGTGGATTAGTCATAGTCCACTCAATAAATATTTAACAGCAGTTTGAATTTCATTAGACTGATGACTTTTTGAAATATCTACTTCATACTTTTCATATCTTTAAATTTTTTATAAAAATATTTATTTTATTGCAAAAAGAGTTTTTCTCTATTTTTTCAAGAAATGACAAAATAAATGAACTAAAGTATCTTAATAACCCATTTAACCCATTAAGTCCCAATGTTCCCATTTGGGAACATAAAATTTTTTTTTTTTTTTTTTTTTTATATTTTTATAAAAATTTTTTTTTTTTTTTTTTTTATTTTTTTTTTTTTTTTTTGTTAAGGCCAAGCAAAGCAGGCGATATCTAAAAAAACGCAGACGATTTATATTCAAAGTCATTGAAAAAAGCAGACGAAGATGAAATTACTTATGTTCCAAAATAGGAACATTGGCTGTAAATGGGTTAATAACGAATTAACTTAATTACTGGCTAACTAAATAAATATTTAATAGCAAATGTAGAGGTACAATGGAGTGCTATTATTATCAAGGCAAAATTGACGACAAAAGTGTTCAAATATGATCAAAGAAGGCTAAATGCTGAAATCAAATGCAATTCTTCACAAAATCAAAACAAAACAACCGTACCCACTTCCTTAAACTAACTAGTTTATTTTAAATGTTTTTTGCAGCTTTATATAATACAATTTTTCACAATGCACGTTTGATTATTGAGCCGGAGCGTTAAACAAAGATGAATTAACCAAAAAAGTGGTTAAAAGAAAGCAAAACTAATTAATTCAAGAGCACGCATTTATGGGGCCCAAATCCTATTCCAGGGGTGGGTAAGGAGTAAAATGCCTTTTCACATCCATCCCCCCTCCTCTCCTGATAATTTGAATCTGGCAAAGAGTTTTGGCTCTTAAATATTTATTTTCACTTTCTCCTTCACATTCGTAGCATTACCGCTTTCACCATAACAAAAATCCCATCTTTAAAGACATTTTGGTATTATATTTGAAATAAAGTATATAAAAAAATGAATATATTAATTGAAAATTTAAATGAAAAAATGAATAAATATTCCAATATATTATTTTTAATTAAATATTCTAAATATGAGTATCGTAAAACAAATAGTATAAAAGGCGATGTAACTGGATGTATAAATAAATTACTTTAAAAACGAAGGTTTCATCAAAAACTGGATTTAGCGTTTTGCGATGAACTTTGGTTTCGTACTTCTTCTTCTTTTCGGGAAGCAAAAAAACTTTTACATATGGATCCGAAGTTCCAGACATGTCCATTCCTGGAAGACTTTCTGCTTCAATCACTGTAACTTGAAGCTGAAAACAAATAAAATATGTCGATGTGCGAAAGAAAAAGAAAAAGCTAAATGTGAAAAAATTTGTTATTTCAATTTTTCTTACTCTTACTGTGCCCATAACTTGAAAAAGCATTCCTTTAACCCTTTAAGATATAATGGGTCATGAGTGACCAAGAATATAAAAATGAACGGCTTTAACCCATTTTAGTTCGCGCAAAGCAGACGATTTCGATTAACCCGCTTTTTACAATCATTTTAAAAAAAAATTTTTTACCATCATTTTAAAAAAATTGTCCCGGTATTTTATCAGCGTTGTAAAAATAAAACATAAAGTTTTAAAGTGAAATAGATTTAAAGAATAATAATTTTTTTTCGAAATTATAAAGATTTATTCAAAAAAGATTTCTAAAATTAAAATAAACTTAGATAATGGGAGAGAAAAATATTAAATTTTGTATATAACATATTTTTTAAGAACCTTTTTTTTTGTTTTTAAAGTGTTATATATATTGTTCCTTTACAACAGGTGTTCTCAACCTTTTTTTAACATATGGCCAAATTAAGAACAAACATTGCACTAGAGGGCAGCATCAAAACAAAAAATGGTACACACCGATATACTCAAAAATAAGGATTAACGATGGCACCCTGTCTAAATCAATCACACTCATAGACACATAGTGTGTAGACCAAATTTAAGAGCAGATCATATATTTAAAACTACTTTACAACCCATTTAAAATACAATTAACAGATCAATAATTTTGAAAATCTTCACAGTTTTGATATGATATTGCTAACCCAATTTTTTCCAAAGGGCCACTTGAGAACCACTGCTCTACAAGAAAAATAACCCAAAACGGGTTAAGTTATATAAAATTTATTACAAAAGAAAAGAATTAAAAAAAAGTCATGTGTAGTCATTTGGTAAACGGCAGAACGAGACGGCTGTGATTTCAAATTACATGATTAAAAAAATAAAAATTTTGTCTCAAAAGAAGACTAATCAAATTTCTCCCATATGTCAAGAGAGGTATAATTTGTAATTTTTACTGAAATATTTGACGCTTTGGCATACAAAAGGTTAAAACGACAGACATGCGATTTTAATTGGCGAAAATTTGTCACGAGCTTTTGTTTTTAATGATTTTTTACTACGCGTGACTTTGCAAGTTTTTCTCGTGAATTAATTAAAGCAAGTTAAAAGCATTCATTATATTTGGTAAGCTAAATGATGAAAAGTTAAAGACGTTGATAGGTTCTCACGATTTATGGCAAAAATTTAAATGTTACGCTTTTGATTGGAGGAAATGAAATAAACATTTAAATCGAATGCCTTTCATGCAGCCAGGACTTTATTCCTCTCAATTTGATAGAATATTGATATTATTTTTTGTGCATTTAGTAAAATCTGACTGGCCTCAACAAAAAGTGAGGAACATTTTGGAAAGCTTTTATTCATTTTAAATAGCTTTATAAATAAATAGTGATATGATGAATTTGATTTACTATTTTCGGTTGACCCACAAAATCAATTTTTTTACAGATATTGTAAATTTTAGTACTACTTTAATACGATTTATATTTAGGGTAGCATGATTGCTACAACCAAAATAGATGTACACATGAAAATGAATAATTAATGTTCGAAATAGTAAAATTGAACTTTTATTGAGTAAAAAGATGTAAACATATAATGAATAATTTAGGTAAATAATGATAAAATGATATAATTTTTTTCTCACGATCTTCATATAAGCTTGTGGAAAATTCACCAACTAATAATACTCACAAAGGCAATCGAATTTATGTTTTATGTAAAATTTGCATCAACTGCTTTATAAGCTCCCGCAAAGATAAAATCGCGCGCACTTAAATTTATTGTGCATCTTCATGATTAGGGTAGTTTAAGTCAATCAAGTCAATTTTTTTGATTAAAGTTTTTGAGATTGGTAGAACTCAAATAATTGTTTGAAAGATTCTTCCTGCATTCTTTTAATTTTGTCAGTAAAATCGATTCTTTTCTGTGAAAAGTCAATACTTTTGAATTGGAAAATTTTTTATAACAAATATAAAAAACTGGACACTTTATTAGTGATATTGCTAATTAGTTTAGGAGTATAAACTCCTTTTTCAAAGCAAATATATATAAATGATAAAATAGTGAAATCCTTTAGAAGTTTATACTCCGAAACTAGTTAGCAATATCACTAATAAAGTGTCCAGTTTTTTCAGTTTTTTATATTCATTATTTTCCATCTTATCTTTCAATGCGCATATCTGTCAGAAATATTGTTTTTAAATATTTTTGAATTGGGTCAATATTTTTTAAAAAGTATTTTTTGAAATTCCTTCTTCCAAAATTATTTATATGGCATTTTTGTTTCATTTTTAACATTTCTTAAATCCTTTCAAGCTCAATGCGGCACCAGTGAGTGTCCCATAAATAAAATAACCTGTTTTGAATTACATAAAGGAAAACTCATTTAAAAAGATAGCAGAGGATTTCTTTACAAAATCTGATGAGCTTTAAAAAAGTTAAATTCTTATCCTTTACTCTCAGTCTCAATGTTTTATATGGGAAATCAGAAAAATCGAATTGTGTTTAAAAATAAGACCGAGAATCTAATTCTAAAGTCTAAAATTATGCAGAATCTAAATATCACAAATGACAAAAATAGTAAATTTTACTTTATTTCTTTAGAAACTATTTTTTAAAATTTTGAGATGAAGTTACACGGAATGCCATTGATATCAAGGAAATTAGCTTGTGATAAAATATTGTCTGATATTGGATTAGCAGGGTGTTAACCAGAGCGAAATGATCAAGATGAATTCAATACATGAGAAAGACGGAGGCGAAGAGAAATAAGAAAGAGGAACATACTTCTCCCTTTTGGAAGTCATAATCAAGCTTGAACTTGAGTCTTCCGAGCTTTTCAAAGGACTTTTCGGATTGTGCATCGTCATTGTCTTGTAGATTCAATTCTAACTGCTCCATATCAGGCTGCACCTAAAGAAAGATACAACGTTTGGAGAAGAGTGTGAAAAAGGGGGAATCAGTGTTTTGCCTTTTCTTTTAGTCCAGCGCCCAAAACTTGCACTTGCTTCAAGTCGATGATGCCTTTCAAGCCTTTTTTCCCTTCCTTCCTCTTCTTGCGAAAAACCTTTCTGCAGCTGTAATACAGGCAAATCAGGAAAAGAAGTCCTGAGAGTGCGCACACGCCAATCAAAGCCCAAGGAGGCACTGCAACGAATGAAATCAAACGAAATATAACTTTTCAAACACATCACGTTTTAAGATTAACATTTTACCAGTTGATTACATCTTAACTTAGAATGTACCAATTAATTGGAATCGGTAGAATTAGCCATTTCTTAAAGAATCGGTATAAGCGAAAACTAAAAAATACGCATTCTTTACCGGTTCTTTAATTTAATCAAAATTAAAACCTATGAACTTATTTATACAATGTAAAAATATATTTAAATAAATATTAAGTTTTAAATATCTAAATTATTTCAAAAATCTTTTTTTTATAAAAAATAAATAATTACTTTCCAAAACTACAGAAGAAAAGTTTTATTCCTAAAGATAAAATAATAATAATAAAAATTCGAACATTCTCATTTCTTTTTTTAGGAAATTTAAAAAATTATGCAAACGAGAATAGCTATCTTCTCCTTTTTCAACTCGTAGTAGAGAAGTGGAAGCAAAAGTGGATATTATCGCAAACCTAACCAAAAATATCCAAAGCTGCTTCTATTGCTTCACACTTTTCTGCTGCGAGTTGAAAAAGGCAATTTCCCTAAACAAAGAATATGTGAACGTTTGATTTTGTTTTCCTTTTATATTATACGACATTTATCTTTCTTATGTTCATTCTCATTTGGTGTTATACCGATTACAATGGCAGCTGCTTATTTTTGTTTAATCGGAATCTGAAATTTTTTTATTATTCACCGATTTCTTGTCCCGAAGAGGTAGAGACTCTTTCATTTTGTTCAAATATTTCTGTAAATTATAAATATAGTATTACTTTGACAAACACGTATTCTTTAAATTCTATGTTTTTGAAATTCTTAAGTTTGAGCTCAAGAAAACGAAGAAGATACGCGGCATAGGAATGGGTATGCCCACGAAATAGAGATAATGATTAAACATTTAAAAAGAGTAAATGCAAAAATTTTAAAAATAAATTTGACAGCAAATATCTCAGAGTTAAATGTCTTTTGCGAGTTTCATGATGAAAGTAATGTTGTACAAAAAATTTCTGTTTAATATTTCATTGGCCTAGCCATTTAAGTGTTATTTATCTTGGGATAATGACAAAAAATTTCTAAAGACAGTTGTCCTATATTTTGAAGTTTCGTGAAGATTTAATGTTTTTGTGCTCGTGAGTTGTACAAGTGAACGCAATTTTATTCTACCACAACACACCCTTCTTTCCTAAATCTTCATTTTGAAGCAACATCTTAACATCTTGTATAGACTTTGAAGAAGGAGGCAACTTATAATACTCTTAACACCTTAATTTTTGGTAAATGATTAAAAAATTACTAGACACTAAGAAAAGTAGACGTTCGACTTAATCTATAGTACATATCTAATTTATTGATAAAATATATGATAAAACTAACTCTCAACTCATAATTAAATAAAATATATAAAAAAGTTTGAATTTTTGCTTTCAAAAACATTTTTTTTTACAAATTTCATAGAAAGATATTTTTGGCTTTTGAAAAAGAGATCTTAAATTAAAATTTTATTATAAGTTTTAAATGAAACTTTGAGTGAATATCTAAAACAACGAGTTCCTAATTTTTTGTTTAGCAGTCATCAGCACAAATTTTTATTAAAATGTGGGTTTAGTAAAATAATGAATGGGATATTTTTGACTGAATGGTCATAGAGTATTCAAATTATAGGGTTGGAAGTCCATGAGATTGAAAAACTTGGCGAACTCTGAATTAAAAATCTCGTTCCAGATAGATTTCATAAAAATCTTTCATTTGCTTCTTCTTTTTCCATCAGTCAAGCGTGCAAAATATCAGATAAATATTTTAGTATTACATTTTAATCTTACTCATTTTATAATAAAAAAGTTATTGTACACGTGGCAATAATAAGGCAAAATGTCGAAAATGACGACTCTCTGTTCAAGTGCAACATTTCCTAAAATGCCCCAAAAAAGTTAAGTACACCCTTCCTTTGCCTGCAGAGTTTGACACCTTAATTGCTCTCTGTTGCTTTGGACGTTTGGGAGTCATTTGGTGGATATGTTATAATTAAAAACCTTTAGACATAATATCAAAATCATTGGATACATAATTGAGAGGCTGGCTTTCACAAATCGCGAAGGAAGTAAGGTTGTATGGACGCCAAGCCTCGAAACTCAAATAATGTGGCTTCGAATCTAACACTAGACCTTCTTTGTGATTAATTAGACATATTCAACGTATGAAAGCGCTGACTGAAGCATGTTGCCTTTACCCAAATCTCAGTATTTAAAAGATTGTGCGAATTTAAGGATATCTTTTAGACAGTGTTAAAAAGTGTTAAGAATTCCGAAAATATTTACATGAAAAGTGAAGGAAAGCACAGATCTGAACTTTAAGAAACCTGCTCTGATTGCCTCTTGCCTACTTCACTCAATCTGTTTTTATCCGTGCTTCACATTTTTTTCTCTTTTATCCCTAATCAGATGAGATGGCTGCGTTAACGCTTAAGTAGCTGTTTTGTTACAAGTTAAAGAACTTACGTAATTTTAGTGAATGAAAAATTACAAATAAAAAAGAGTAATCTTGTGTATGAAGTCGCGTGAGAGATCAGTGGTAAGAGCACTCACTGCTCAGCATGGTGATAGGCTGGCGTTGCTAAATTTGAGATTAAGTGTTAATCATACCAATCAAATGTTAAGTTTAAGGCTCTTACTATCTACTAACGCCTTCATTGCTTTGCTTTGTGTCCCAGTGGATTCAATCAAGCATTCACGTTTTATCTCATTTTATGGCTTTCCAAGCTTAGGCACTTTGCACGCTGGAGAAGAGTGAAACTACAGCACGGCCAGCGCACCATGCCAATTTAATACTTATGAACAGCAACGTTATTCTTTCATCATTTGTGAGAATGAAATGTACTACTGACAAACTTGAAAAGACTTTAAAAGAGATATCTTAGGATCAGCATCAATGCCATTGAGGCATAAAATTGGAGAAACGCTACCAAGTGACTTAACCAATCATAAATTACGCCGAGAAATGATTGGCTAAAAAAGTTACTTTATTGCGAGTTTCGTGGGAAAAGCATGCATCAATTATAGATCCTCCACACAAGGCGAAGGAGGGGTTTCTACAATTAGCTTCATTTGCTATGAAACGCCATAAATGATACAATATTAGAAAAGGCTAATTTTTTTATAATATTATTCTATTCCATATTATTTTAAGTTAAACTGGCGAGTTGCACAGTTTTGAAAGGTATAGAACCGTTTTATTCAAATTTTTGTACAATTTTTTAACATATTTCTTGAAAGCTTTAGATGTTTTGGATTATAATTTAATATTCAATATAAAGAAATTCTTGATATTAGAAAATGTATTTTTTAACTTGTATGCTAATGATTTTAAATATTAAGGTAAAAAGCTTAAAACTTTTAACTGGTATATTTATAATCAAACTAATTAACTTACTTACTTACAATCTCTTAGTTGACTAACTTACTTTAGAATAATTAACGGTAAAATAAATGAGTAAAAATGAAACAAAACATTAACTAAAAACAGATAAATAATAACGATATATAAAAAACATATGAACATCAGCATATTTGGAACTGAAATTTTTAGATGTCTTTCTTTTTGTGTAAAATTTTTTATAGTTGTCTAACTTATAAGGCTAAGAAATTTCTTATTCTTATTAAACTTTCTTCGCTAGGACAATAATAAAGTTATACGAAAAAATGTAATTAAACTTAATTTCCCTTTAATTAGAAAGTATAAAGCCAAATTTTGATGTATTTTGTGTGTTTATAACGTTTTGTATAATTTATTGTGACATAATATTTATACAAATACTAGTTATGCACAAAGATTTAAGAATAAATTCACAAATTTATTCTTTCAACTTTTTAAAAAAAATTGCTTTTCCATTTTTATCAAATTCAATTCGTATAATCGGAATCAGCTTGACAAGAGGTACACGAACATATAAAATATACAAAAACTTTTCATAGGCCTCATGAACTAGAACCAAAATGATCTTTTAACGGTAACAACTGCGCAATTTTTATAGACATAATATAAGTCATACTTTCTTTTTCTGTTCTCACGTGTAGGTCAGTTATTAAAGGTTTGGAAAAAATTTGGACGCGTGTTCCCATAAAAACATCACTTGTTTCAACCAAATATAAAGGCGGATAAAAAATTTAGATCTTTAGACCATAAAATCTGGTGTTCCCGTTATGCTTCTAAAATGCGAAACTTAAAAGAGATCCCATAAAATCAAGATATATTTAAACTAAAAATTGGAAGATATGTCTGTCTATGTAATAATTTTGTATAAAAGTGTGATTTTGAGGTTCTATTTTCAAAGTGTGTCTAAAATGGCATATCTTCATTTAATTATGATCTAGAAGGATATAGACCAAAATGTAGTTTTCTTTCTCAGAAATGTAAAGAATAAATGTTTCTTCCCTAAAACACAAACTAAGTAAATATTAAGACACAAAGCTAATAAAAAAACTAGCTAAAATTTTTATACTCGAATACTAACAATTTAACTTATAATTGCTTAACTAATTAATTAATTAATTAATTAACTAACCAACTTAACTAACGTTAAATCACTAAAAATAATAAGTCTATTAAAAAAGAACATATGGATGGTATAAACAATTTTTCTTTTAGAATGCGCATACATTGAAAAATAATCGTTTTGTGCAAAAAATAATGAATATTCAAAAATTTTAGAATGCTATAATAACAATCTAAAAATATAATTATGAAAATAAATATAATAATTGAATAAAGTACTTGTATCTATTTTAAAAATAAATTTTAAATATTTTTAGTAGAGTTGTGAGAAGATATAGCCCGATTTGATTTCACAAAAGTAAATTTTTTACTCAGGACACTAAAAAATGAAAATATCCAAAGGGTTTATATCCGTTATGAATGTTAATGCATCCAAACAAAATTGTGAGGATCGAAAAATCCCTTTAGAAAAAATATATCAAGGGGAAATTCACTGCGAAAAAAATTTGGAAGAATCTCCTTGTCATTATTATTTTAATACATTTTAATTTGTTCTTGTTCATGATTGGCATCTTATTTCATACCCCAACAGATCATACCTTGCACACGCTTACAATCTTTTATAGTGAAGTTCAACTTTGAAATAGCCATATGTTTTTGTATGAATGTCCAAAAATTAATTAAAGAATATTGGATGAAGTTATCCCTTTTTTAAATGATATCATCATCATGTTGTGTAACGTTCTAAATTTTGGATCAGGATCATAGCTAGTATTCGCTCTTTTGTATTTGTTTCTTATAATGAAAATGGTGTATAGTTGTTAATTATCAAGATATCAATATCTTTCTTGAAAAGCGTACTTTAGAAAAAGTAGATGCCGACTTGAGGACTCAGACACCACGGATTTTGAATATGGCAAAGAAGAAAAATACTTTTCTTCACTTCAGCCATTGAAAGAAGCATTTTTGAACGAGTAAACTGATTACTGAAGCATATGAAATGTGTTTCCCAACGTTGAAGAATACACCGACAAATGAGAGACAAGTGAAAGAGGAAACCTAAAACTTCACATTTCTCTCGCATATGCATGCTTTTACATCTAACTTTTCTTTTGAAGAATTTACCTTTTAATGCTATCAAATATTTTTAAAAAGTTGTATGTATTTTGAAAAAAAATCCATATAAAACTAGAGGACGAGTTTTTAGCTTTATGGAATATTATTTGTCAAAATAAACTACGAAACTCTGAATAAAAATAAGGGTGCAATTTGACTTGAAGTTTGTAAAAATGGTAAATAAATTGTTAAAACACTGCTTCTAATTATCTTATCTACTCAAAGGTGAGCAATTCGGATTTCTTACAACTTTCTGGAATGGAGGCAGTGTATAATAAAGTTCTATTTTTTAAAAAATGTTTTATGGTAACAAATTTTTAGAAATTGTTTCTGATAAATGTTTCCTAGAAATTTATCCCTAATATGACTGTCCTTAATTATTACACATATTAGTATATGCAGGACCGCAACCAGAAAGGGGAGAGAGACGGCAGTTGACCCCCTAAATTCTTCAGATTAGAAGAAGAAGAAGATAAAGTATGAATGAACAAAGTTAAATAACTATACAGCACTAAATGAATATATTACATGTAGCAGTGAAGTATGGATACTAATAATAATTCTGATAAAATTTCGAAAATATTAACAAGTAATTAGAATTATTTTATCAGCTTAGAAAAATCTTAGAACAAAAGAAGAAAAGAATCAAAGAAATAATGCAAATTATTATATACAAAAATAGAAAGAAGGATAAAAAGAATACAGGATATAGGTATTTAGGCACGCCGATTGTAAGCTTTTTTAGATTCCCTCCTAAAAAATTTCTGTTTACGGTCTTGAGTATATGCAGTAAGTAATGTATGTATTATCACTAAAAAAGAATTTTTACAAGTTCGCCACGAAACTAACTACCAATAATAAAAATTCTTTATATTTATCCTGAATGCGAAGATTTTAGGTGAATTTAAAGTTTACTTATTGCCGTAGTTTTGAATTTTAATTAGTTGTCTCTCCCTCCCCACCCCTCCTTCTATTTTTTGACATGGTCTTATCAGTGGCCTAGCAAGACCATCGGGGGAAACAATATTTATATATCGTATAATGTATATGTAGGCCTGTTCACTGTCCGGTTCAAGACCCATTAAAACCGGTTATAGTGGTTCACTAATTCCCTTAATTTTTGTAGTCTATAAATATTATAGGTCGGTTGAAACTATAGACGGTATAGTCCAGTCCTAGTCTGCTTATTATGAGGAACAGACGGGAATTTCAGCAGGTTTATATACAATACAGTAAAACATTTATACAACAAATTGACATTGTACGGTTTTTCAGGTAGACCAAAAGCTGTTCAATTAAAAATCACAATTAAGCAGAGATAGTTATGAGAACTTCTGTTCACGGTTCGATTCAGGATCGGTTAAACCGGTTCTATTGGTTCAGTCCTTAATTTCTGTAGTACGGTATACGATCTGGTCCTTAGATACTTAGGTACGGTTCAAAATATACGCACTCTAGTTCACTAAATGTGGACTAGGGATTTGGATATTATGAGCTCTGGAGTGACTAGGATCAGACTTTGAAGGCTAAGCCCCCCCCCCCCCCCCCCCCCCCCCCAACTCAGATTCAGAGCCCCCCCCCCCCAACCTAATATATTTTGATATCAATAAAGGGTTCAAAAAATGGTTTATTTTTAGACTATATATAAAAATTTGGTACTTATTAGTTATCTCCCTCTCACTTTAAAATTTTTTTCAGTAATTTACTAAAAAATTTTTTTGAATGGGGGAGAGATAACCCATAAGTACCAAAAAAATTTTTGTGAAAATATTTAGCCCCCCCCCCCCCCCCCCCCCCCCCCCACAATTGAAAAGTCCTAGCTACGGGCCTGCTTTGAATAGGTCTATGAATGTAACATAAAAATATATGTATATGTAAATGTATATATAAAAAACAGAAATAGTTGTTTTAAACTAAGAAAGCCTCTTTATAGTGAACACATCAATATAATGAACAGAGTTATTGATTTCCTAGAGCATTGTTTCTCAACCTTTTTTTCTCAACGCCCCCTTTAGACTTTTTTTATTTTTGTACGCCCCCTTTGCCAATTGAAATCATACCCCCATATAATTATCAAAGAATGAATTTGATCTCATCGATACTGAGCATCAAATATTTTTATTGTGCTTTAAATTTTACTATATTCATTCTCCCAAAAAAACTATAGTTTCTCCCTTTTAAAACATTTTCATTCCTTGCTCCTTCTTTAACTAACTGGTCTGTGCCGCCTCTAGTAATTTGTTCGCGCCCCACCGGTTAAGAATCCATGTCCTAGAGCAGATATGTATATTCGTAATATATGAAATTTAATTAAAAGTACAGGGTCAGCACTAGTAGGTACGTATAGCGTACTCGGCATGAAAGGGAGTGAATAGAAGAGGGTGTGAGTATTATTTATTATGATTAATATAATAAAATGTATGAAATTTTTATTGAAAATAAATTACCAGTATATCTACACACACACAAGCGTTACAAAGTACTGGCAGAGAATTTAAATATGCCAAATTTAATTAGATCAAAGACATAGTAAAATTGTAGTTAATTAATTTACGCGACTTGGATTAGTCTTATCTGGAATACCAATGTGTCATTCAAGGAATAGTGAGTTTGATCAAGGGTTATAGTAACGTGTGCACTTGCGTCATACCCGAAGCTATACTACATCCTGTGTTGTGAACAAATATTACTTACAAAACTAAGTGTTTCATTAGTTCAAACATGATCTTATAATGCCCATGACACTTCCTCTCACGCCCTTCCTATACCAGTATTGTTGAATATATGCTAAATGCAAAAGATCATTGTGAGTAATAATCTCTTGGATTTTCTGAAAATGCATTATCAATCAATATTAAGCACTCTCTGATTTTGCGCTTAAAATTTAAAGGATTTAAAAAAAGTTTGTCGTTATCAAAAACTGTATACGATCACTCGATATTATACAGGGACATCACTCACATAATTGATAAATGAAAATATAGCATTGATTGTTAACAGATTTGTTATAGTTTCCCATTTCTCTTGAACTCACAGCAACATCTAGTAGAAATTAATTTACCATAAGAAATTCTGAAAGTTAAACAACTCTTTCCTTTTTAAATCAAGGAAATCCTTTTCTCGCTTCTGTTTAATTTTGTTTCACAATAGGTTTTTATATGCCAGTAGAGGGATTTTTAATCTCTTTGTTTTTCTATACCCCTAGACAGGGTACTCACATGCCTATGTAACGAGCCATAGCCAAAGTTCTAGATGCATTAAAGTTCTAGTGACACCCCACGCTGTCAAGTTTCAGATCTAACAATTACATTAACATTTTTTATTATACTACTACGAGAAAAGTTCTGAATAACACCCTTAAAATTCATCTCCATTAGATATGATAGCAAATTTTAAGAGTTTTCTCTCCTATCTAAACCTATTCAATCGAATATATCTCCCTAAAAACTATCATCCGGGGGTATATGCCCCCTCTGCTCCCAGACCGGCTATGTAAATAATATCTCTTTATCGTATTTAATTTTCATATTTTCATACTTTTTTGATTTCTCTTTTCTCATCCTAAAAGATTTGTTATTTTTCCTTAAGGATTTAAGATACAAACTTTACAGGCTTCTAATATGTCAGTATGTCAATTGTGCGTACAAAGTACATCTTTAATTGGAAATAGAAGAAAAATTTAAGTCAACTTAAAATATCATTAAAAATACTAAATACAAAGTTTTCCATTAAATCCAGTAAGTGTAAATTTTATGTGGTATAAAAATGCCCAGGCGTTAATTGGAACGTTTGGCTAATTTCGGTAAAAATTTCGGTAATTCTAATGTAAAAGAAAGGAGACGTGTTAAGTTAAATATTGTTTGTGACGTGTCGGTACTCCTTGGATATCATGGTCCTATGGCAATGCTGAGTCCATGTTCTTTTCATCCAATTAACAACCCGCTGACGATAACGTGTACTGCATATCTATATTTAATTTTCAAGAATTGACATAAGCTTAGAGATAGATACAATGTAGACGTGTTAATAATGATAAATCAAGCATTTTGGTGCTATAATTTTTAATGTTTGTTGTTCTTCGCATTTTTAAGCATATATCTGACAGAAATACATGGCTTCCATTCACTAACAAAATTGCAATCCATAAAATGGCTGATTATATCAAGGCGATAATCGACAAAAATGGCAGAAATCGATCAATAGACACATCATCAAAAAGACTTTTTCTACAATTAAATAACCTTGGCAAAGTTATTCCTTTCCACGAAGAAAAACTTCTAAAAAATTGAATGAAGAAGAAATATGCTAAATGAAACATAAAAAAATACATAGCATAGCAAATAAGCTTTCTTTGTGGAGCAACAGACTGAATCATTTTGAGAAGAATCCAACTTTATTTATATAGAGTCAAAAATGTTTTATACAACTGTCTGAACCGATTAACTTCAATTCTTCTCAATTTATCCTGATTGAGGTATTCTACTTTTATTACCAACCATGTTTCACAAAGACGATGTGTTTTTGGCGATCTGAATTTTATTAGAAGTGGATGCCTTCATTCACGGTTGGTAAACCCTCATTTGAGGGATAAGTTTAAAATCCGCAGTTATCTTAAAGTTCCCCCCTCCCTCTTTAAGACTTTGTTGAGCAGTGTGATGTCATGTGTGCTTAAATATCTACAATCCCATTAAAAAAGGAAGCTGAGGATTAGACTTCAAAATTTAGGTTCTTAAATGCATAAGTCGCTTTTATAACCCGTTCCAACACTTTTATGATGGAATGTTTCATAAATATAAAATTCTCAACTTAAAGTATTTTGCAGATGAAGTAAAATTAGTTGCGCGGGAGTAGTGTAAAGATAAATAAGTAAAAAATGTTAGTTGTGCAAACAAGGTGCTAAATAGAAGGTGAAATCTTAGTAAGATATTTTGAGAAATTTTACTAAGTCGAGCAAGTGGCACTTTATGAAATAACAAAATACGTATTAGCTTGTTTCAATAATATTTTCGTTGAAATTTGCAAACTTTGAAAACAAGTTTCGGCTCATAAAATATACACCACAGTTACACCATATTACACAACGACGACGGTGAAAGAATTGACGAAGTTCAGTTTTCCAAGATTTATTTAACACCCATTTATCTCTTGGTCAAGCAAAATTTAAGCGTTTTATCCGTCTTGGAAAAACGAAAGGTGAGAAGGTCGCTAAAAGGCCTATCTTGATCACTTACAAAAACTATTCTGATAAATTATATCTGTCGTTAGCGCATCGCCTCTCTTAAAAATGCCCCCGATAAGATAAAAAAACACTTTACGTTTCTAATGCCTTCAACTCTCAAGAAAGAGGAAAAATTAATAAGTTAAGCACTGAAGTAAAAACACTGAATCAGTAAAATAATGGCGATTCATTCAATTACACTTTAAGAGGAAAATCTTTAAACGATTTTCAAATCATCAAGAGAAAAAAGTTTGCTGCTCAATCGGTACACTTATGCAAAAGGATGATGTTTACTCAAAACAAATAAAGCTTTTCTCAGTGGTACATAAAGTAACTTCCAACAAAGTTCTATCCATTTTTTACACTAATTCAAACCAACTTTTCCCCAAAATTACAGAGATTTCCTTGATGATTAAAAGATTGCACTCAGACCTAATTCTCATCACCGAGGTTCTCCCAAAAAATCATGCGAAATTTCCCATAAACTCGTATAGCTATTCTCTCCAAAATTTGTATATGTTTAATAATTTTGGCAACAATTCGGATAACGTCTTCATGAAAAGAGATATTATTGTTTACTATAGATCATCTTCTAAATGTCAAAACAGTCTTTTATTTTACTCGTTTTTATACTGAATACGTTGCTCTAAAAATCCAAAATCCAAACTCCATTATTTGCTGCATCTACAGAAGCCCTTCAACCAGTCAGATCCACTCAACTCAGAAAATACTCCAACTTTTTGGTGTTTCCAAAATTTATTCCCAAACTCAAGCTTGATCTTTATCGGTGACTTCAACTGCTCCTCAATTTGTTGGAACCCACAAGGCTGTTGGAACCCACAAGACTTCTGTTGAACAAAAGTCTTTAGAATTTTTAGCTTCTAATAACTTGTTCCAGTTAATACAGGAAGCAACAAGAATAGACCACTCAGATAAAGAAAGTATTATTAGATTTATTGGTCACAAATTCTCCTGCCGAGATTTCGCTCTAATCTGTCCTACCATCACTTACTGGTAGTGATCATTATTCAATTGCTTTTGATATTTTTTATAATACTAAAATATCTTCTTCCATTTCGAATAAACTCAAGGTTCACTTGGTGTAATAAGATAATACCAGAAGAGACCTATCAATTGTTTGATGGGACTCCCACAGCACAGGGTCCTTGGAGTTCTACGAATTTTTTATGCATGTTATGAATCAAATAATAGCACAAAACATACCTATAAAAAGAAGCAAAAATGATTTATAGCCCATATTTTAACCGCTTTACTATAGCTATATGCAAAAAGAAAAATAGCTTATATAAGAAGTATATGAAGTATAAAGACCCCATATTATGGCCTCAATTAAAAAAAGTTTAGCGTGAGATAAGAAAAGCAAAAATTTCTTTTGAAAAAATATATCATTCAACATAAAAGACAACCTTAAAAGGTTCTGGGGCTATTTGAATGTATTCAGAAAAAGAAAATTAGGATTGAATCTTATAACAGATAATGACGGGAATCCTGTTGAATCTAATATCGACAAAGCTGAAATTTTCAACCAATATTTTTCCACTGTCTTCTCAAGCAATACAAGAAACTCACCAAGAAACATCCGTAAGCGAAATTATTCTCCTACAATGAATGAAATTGTAATTAATGAAGAAATCGTTTATGAAAAGCTGAGTACACTGGACGTAAACAACCAGGTATAGACAACTTGAACACCTACAATTTGAAAAAATTATGCCATCTTTCAACGCCAAAGCTCTTTAATCTCTCATTAAGCGAAGAAACTTTTCCCTTGGCCTGGAAAACAGCAACAGTAATACCTATTTATAAAAACGTAGACCCTAATCTTGCTTTTAACTATAGGCCAATAAGTTTGACTCCAGTCTTGCCAAAAATTCTTGAATCCATAATCTCCGACATCTTCCCTGCTATTTAGAATGCAACACTTGTGTTATAAATGATCAATTGGCTGCTTTAAGAAAACGTTAAGAATAACCCAATTATTGGAGTTTCACACTGATATTGCCATTCTCCTGCAAAACAATGCCGCCGTTGATGTTTTGTACTTTGATTTTCATAAAGCATTTGACAGGTACCCCATAAGTATTTGCTCAAAAAACTAGAAGCATATGGCATAAATATAAAGATTGTAAAATGGATTGAATCTATCCTGAACAATATAATACAGTTTGCATCTGTTATGGATACTTGTCTAATTCGACTGAAGTAACAAGTGGTGTTGTCTAAGGCAGCGTGATTGGCTCTTTGTTATTTAATTTATATATAAATGATTTACCTTTTAAAATCAATTCTTATTTGAAACTATTCGCAGATGATCTCAAGATCCATTGTGCATCTACTCACATATCCCAAAAACTTTACAAGCTGACCTCTTTACTCTGTACGAATGGTGCAACCCTTTTTGGGATGAATCTCAATTTTTCTAAGTATAGCGATCTTCAAATTCGAACAAAAAATATCATTATCTAGTACATAGGCAGTTATGTTGTAAAGCGAATTCAGCTTATCAACGATCTGGGTAACACTATTGACAATGCACTCAAATTTAAACCTCATTTTTCAAAAGACACTTTGTCCTTGCCTTCCTTGGCATACAGGAATAAACAAAACGATATGATAACGGTCTACAATATAATCAACCAAAACATGGATGCCAATCATACTGATTTACCTGCTTTTTCCCTAAGAAGCTCAAGAACTCACCAAAAAAAGTTTATAAGTGCAGAAAATGTTTTTATAAGGCTTCTTTCTCAAACAGAAGAATCAATGAGTGGAATATCCTTCCAAAGTACGTTATTGCTTCCCCTTCTTTGCATACATTTACAGTTTTCACTTTCTTATTTGTGCAATACCCATTTTGTTTCTTAATACAATTTGGCTTTCTAATTTTTGCTGGAAGCATAGAGATCATTTAAGATGATTAGTATGAAGAAAATGCATCATTGGAGGAGTTTTATTTCGGAATATTCCCTCCGTGCCTCACGTTACGCGCAAAGATTAACTTAGTATAAGGGTACTGAGTTGGTTCGCCTATTCATTTCTCGCTAACACTTGAAATCATTTTGCGCGTATGGATTATTGAAGATTCAGTGACGTATATGGAAAATTAAATATTGTGTTGATCACTTAGGGGGCATCCATCATTGATATAGTAATGATCATTTATGCGAATACTTAAAATTTCTTTTTTCTAAAAAATTGAAAATTAAATCAAAGTAAGACGACAATCCAGTAAAAATGAGAAAAATTCTTCCCTAGCCTTGACATATATTTTTCATTTGCATAATTTAGATAAATAAAAATTGCCGCTTTCAATACATAGAAGCGCGTCCTTTTTTAAACTGTTGAAAATTTTTTACTTGCAAATCTGGTTTTCAGTTAAGCAAAATAATGTATTTAAGCACTTGAAACTTTCCCCACTGGCAATTGCTTCAATGCGAATTTCGACCCTGTCCATGTTGCGTCTGGCAATTATTCAGATGAGAATTTTCAAGTTACAAGACCAATAAGCAATATGTCACACTACATCTAACAATCTACATTCTAGAAGATAAGTAGAAGGGAAAGTGCATAAGAAAATCGTAACGCCAAGTTTAGTAAAGCAGTTTACTCAACACCAACGTAAATACTTTTCCTTTCCAAGTTTATCCATTACAAGAAATAAATGCGCCTTGATTCGTAATGTGAGAGTGATGTTGGAAACCTCCATCAGATTTGTGTGCAGTGGAAGCCCAATCTAGACAATAGAGCTGTTATATGTTCACCAGTCTTTCAGCTGTGTCTCCCTTTCTCTTATTCAAATGACAGGTGAGTAAACAAAGCGAACTTACTCCAAGGAGTATGTCATTGGGCAATAATTTCACCATGAAACCAAATACGGAAGTAATTCAATGACGATCAGGGGTGTGCGAAGATTATGTGGGTGCAGCATGGCTTTCTCACTCACAAATCTTTGCTTGGAATGAAGAAAATTCTTTCCTCATATTTCAATGGAAGCGCCTCACAAGGGGTCTTCTCTATGAAAATACCCCATGTAATCTTTACTTTTAAAGGAGTTAAAAATAAGATCGGTATTTTAGATATATCTGCATTACAAAATTTACTCGATCGAATTTGTTGACACAATGAAGGTAAAGGTACAGGGGAGGGTTTTCATCAAGAAGACACCATTTACACTACTCGTGATGAATTATAAGACATAAACTGGATTCGCACCTTAAAGAGATCATTGAGAATCAAAGCCAGGTGTTAGGCAATCATACCCACACACAACTCCTGGTAAAAACGTGATCTGTCATTGAGTTAGAACCGATGAGATTGTGTGATCGAATCCAATACTGGGGGCAAGTCTTTCTCAACCTAGGTTTTTCCATATACTCTTAAGCCGAGATTTATCAATGAGTTTAACTCCTTTTAAAGCCTGGATTAAAGGCATAATCCCACGCCTTGCTATTGAGGCGCCATTTTTGAAAGTGACCGTTTCACCCTCACCATTTCACGGCGAACTTGTAGGAGTTGAATTGTTTCAGCGCTGGTAGCGTCAAATGTCACTCATGTTTTTCGAACTTATTTATTTTCTTTTTTATGTTTCTTTTTTTAGAGTTTTCGTTTAACCCAAATTACAATAAGATTAATTTACATGAAAAAAGAAATGGAGTTGTCAATGAAAAAAAAATTAATTTTATATAAAAAAAATCAAAAAACAATATTATTTAACTTTGTATACTTTTTTCGATAAAATAAAAATTTGAAATTCAGTTAAATTCCTCGATATGAAATGCATAGTTTTCAATTTAAATCAGTTTTTAATGGGAACTATGGAAATATTTGCTTTTTTTTAATGGAATGTTAGACAAAATCTATTCACATATCGCGAATAGCAAAGTTGTGTATTACATCCAATTCGAATATGAAAATTTATAAATAAACAAACAAATAAATTTAGTCAATTGAGCCTTTGAATATTTCTAGCGTTAATGAAAGATAACAAATAAAGAAATGGAATGCAATTCAAGAAAGAAAGAAAATAAAAGTAAAGAGGGATGAATGAGAATATAAGGAGGTACTTACAGGGAACTTTCTTCGCCACGTTCATCACTTTGACTTTGACTTCATCTGAAAACATGTGGCTTTTTGGCTCGATGGTCGGAGGAGATATTGTTTCCGGGGAAGTGGATGAGCTCTGAGAGGTGAGCGAAGTTAGTGTTGGTATAGGTGCCGAAGTTGACGAAGAGATTAATTCGTGGGGAACAAATTCTTCTTTTTTAACTCGAATAAACTTTTTCATTTTCTTCAGAGTTTCTAAAAAGATATCAATACGAGTAACGTCATTTTGAAAAGGATGATGCCTGATTTTGTTTGTTTAGCGTGGGAATTGCAATGTGCACCTATTAGTCGGTAAATAATAATATTCAAAAATTTATATCATCATTTCTAGCTTCATGTAAACATCTCGTTCTTTAGCATATATACACTAAAATGAATTCAGTACACGGCTATGATATACACTTGTAGATTTTAGCCAATTTCTTAAGGAAATGAGACCTCTTTACATGTCGGTGGTAACGTTGAAGGGACGAGTTATAGAATCTACAAGTTCAGCACTTGATAAGCGGCATTCAATTCCATTTGTTTTATCATTTGATCAAGTTAATATTTAATTAAATGTGCTTTAAAATTTTAAACAATACAGATAACTAATGACTGTAAGAGCCATAAAGAAGCAAATATATGCTTTTTATAAGGAAAATAAATGAATTAGAATTTATATTTATAACTTAGAACACATCTTTGCTTAGCTGTTAAGAAGTAATTATTTTTAAAAAGACAAACCTTTTGTAAAGAAAGCAAGAAAAAAAGATAAAATGGTATTAGATATGGAGGGAAATTAGAAAATATGATGAGCTAGGAAGTGATATCATCACGAATCGATATTCACTACAGAGTAGTAATATATATATATTTTATACGATTTATAAATAGATACAATTTAATTATAATCTAAAGACATTTTCTCTCAATAAAACTACAAAAGCTATTAATTATTATTATCAATGCATGAAACAGTGTTTGAATCGAGTGATGTCTAAATGTGTATAGAAATAAGCTATGTAGTATGTACTACAGAGGTCCGCAGCCAGAAAATTTAGGAACGACTAAAATAAAATAGGGGCAGGTTTCCGAAATTTTATTGTGCAATTTTAAAGGCTTTTTATCATTTCTTTCATCCGCCATCTGTAGAAGAGAAAGAGATGTCCTAAGATTAGTGTGATTGACAAAATAATTACAATTTTGTGTTAATATTTTCCAAATTGCATTGGAAATTATTGAAAAATTTTGGGGGTATTACAGCCTCTTATTAAAGATATACTCATCACGTCTATACACAAAATTTCGCCACTCATCACAACTTTTTGCACCTTTAGATCCTTTGGCCATATATTATACCTTTAACAATGAAGCGTTTAGCTATTACCATAGTAAGTATACACCACACGACACACGTATACGCACCAGCGAAATATATTGATGCAGTTACAAAATTTGCGTATGCAAGCAACACTCTTTGGTCTATAACGAGTTCTATATACCATTAAATTTTACCTTTTTAGTTTAAATTTTAAACGTTTTGCATTTTGTTATTCTTGTTTAGTTCATCACTCATGCACACGAGTGTCCTGTGTAATAACAATAAGTCAATCTGAGTTTCATCCCCAGTGTTTCTATCAAAGATTTTGAGATAGAAGTCGGTGATCTGAAGGCCTCCGATATGTGGGTGAACAAGTTCAAATCACTGAATGAAGATTTGGAAAGACTTGCACGAAGCAAAGCAGAGCTGGCGAGCAAACACAAATGGACAGACATGAAAAAATTTCAACGCGCAGACCAGCTGATTGCCAAAACTTGGAACGCGCTTTCAAAAATTGCAATGTCTGAGTCTTACCATATTAACCATGTTTGGCTCTACACATGCATGTGAGCAGTCTTTCTAACACCTGAAAAACATCAAGACCAACACGTTTAACAGATGGAAGCCTAAACGCCTGCATGAAGCTGAAGCCCACCACGTATCAATCAGACAACAAAGCCATCAGACCAGAAGTCGCATTAATAGTAAGAAGTACTTTGCTTATTAATAAATAACTTCGATAAAGCAAAGTTGCTTAAAATAAATTCGGTCTTATTATACTCTAAAATTGTTGGTCTTCTTTTTCCATTTAGTTGATTTTAACTATTTAATAATATATATGGCTCTCAGAGGATTAGATTTTAAAATAAGTCTTTCTTTGGCTCTTTTAGTCAAAAAGGTTTCCCACCCCTGGTATAGAGGTAGATGATTCTTTACAGTAAAAATGAGTTAAAGAACGCGCAAAAAAAAGTAAAAAAAAAAAGATTTTTATGAGCCATTATAATGCAGAAACGATTAATTATATATTAAAATGTGATGTCTTTGGAATCGATAGACTTTCAAAATGTTCTTATAGGTAGATGGACTTAATTAGTGGCACCCTACTCCTTTACATCTAAAGCCAAGACTATACGCCATTTTGAATAATGGAATTGAATTTTCGTTAGTTACGTTAAAAATAAAAATATTGGAGAATTCGTATTATAAATTAAGCTTATAAGAGCAAAATCATCCATTGCTCTGTATGGCAATATTTCAAGATTTTGAATAAGGATTAAAAACACCTCCTTCATATCAGATCTATCTACAACAAATATCAACCAATTTGCACAATAAACTTGAAACATCTGACTCAATATGGATCTGAAAAAATAACCCGTCCTGAATTTTGGCCATAAAGTTACAAGATGAATGCTTTTTCATCAGCACAAAAAGAGCGTTCGCCTTAAATGCTTAAAATATTAAGATTTATTGGAAAAATAAGTAAAAATATGAGGTTGGGGAAAGGCAGCTGTAAATGTAAAGATGCATCTAAATGATATAAGGAAAGGTGGCATCAAAGAGCACAAATTAAAAATGAAGCTTTAATACCCCTTATCTAAAGGGACAAGTTACAAGCAATTCATGTTCATTAAACTTCGAAATAAAAATGAAAAAGAACACCAACTCTAAAAGTTGATGCAATCGAATAAAAAAGATCATTTTAAATGGAAAAAAAGCTGCCAGTATTGATTCTGATGAAAGTAGAGTAAAAAAAAGGATTTACAAAGTTTGGTCTTGAACTTGAAAAAACATCATTCGTTTGAAAAGGCCTTGTTCGAATGAATATAAAAAGATTTGCTTTGTAGTCGTTGATAAGCGTGGTTGTGTGATGTGTCGTTTTCTACGTGCAGGGGGTATGTGTGCGTGCAGCAAAGTAAATATACAAAAAGCGCTGTTTTTAGCAGTTGTCAGCTTGTTTTACTTTTTAGTATACACAAAGGTAATATAGAACGACTCAGATCAAGATCTTTTATTTGTTTTGTGTAGAGTTTCAGCTTGATTCCTATAGCTCCAACTTTTACATCTTTTGTCTGGAAAATCGTTGTTGGTGTTATTTTCAACTACAATATCGACTTTTGTGAAACTTTGCCTCAAAAATGAATGTATAATAAGGAAGGAAATATGACGACACCTGAAAATTGTGAAGGTGTGGCTTTCAGACGACTGGATAAACTTGTTCATATTTATGCGATGAATTTAGAGCTGCTAACTGTCCAACGGTTTTCACTTTGAGGATCAGAATTTATAACTTGGGATTTTACACATTTAAAACACCATTTTCATTGCTTGGTCCTCAAAGGGTTAAAATGTAAATTTTCCGGTACTGATAACAAAATTTTGTTCAATCGACTGTCAACGATTGAAGTTTTTTCTTTCATTTTTTTGATTTTTCAATTTAAAATTTTCCATTTTTCTTTTTGAATGAATTCACTCTAAATATTTTTTTATATTTATTCTTTGCCCAGAAATTAAATAACGATAGCATATCCTTTCAAAATACGAAGGAGCATATAATTCAGAAATTCGAATCTTCCAGGACTCATTTAGGTGTTCTTCATGACATAAATATGAAGTGCTACTGGGTTCATATTTCTTATCGAATATAGTAAAAGATAATGATCTCTATAAAGTATTTATTGTAAAAGAAGCAAAAGTCAATTTATAGGCAATTCAAAGAAGCAGAAATATTTATACACGTCTACAAATGTAAAGAAGACACTTTGCGATGCTATAACAAATTATCTTAAATTTAAGTGAAATTTTTTACGTTAGTTAGTTAGATAACTTTTTGAACTGTTAAGTTAGTGAATATTAATGTTTACTAAACCTTTAACCAAAATCTTAAATGCTGACAAATTGTTGGCTAATGGGTTAACCAAATGTATTGACCCATTTAGTTAATACATTTTGCCCCTGAACCTCCCTTTAAATAAACTTTTTTATAGTCCCGACCCTATTAAAATCAGTTCCCCGTGTATTTGTTTTGACCCCCATGGATTTGGAGTCTGGCGACGGAGCTGGACACACGTAACCCTAAACCCAACCCCTAACCCTACAATCTGAAAAAGAAAATTTACGAGTTTAAAAATTAAATATGCAAATAATCTTATGCCAATTTTCTTATTCTAATAATATAAAAAACATACATATAATAAAAATATAGGAAAATCATGGCAATCATTTGCGATGACGATAAAATCATTTAATTTTATTAAGAAGGACCTTCTAACCAGGGCTTCGGAACAGGGTCGGAGTAGGAATATATGACCGCGGAGCCAAAGATTTTAATACCTATATTCAATATTAAGTGCGGCCAAAAAAGATCCATTTTTTAAATATTAATATCCTAGTAACCACTTTTCTGTTTATAAAATAGAATACACTTTGAAATTTGTAAATATAGACTCAATAATATATAGACCAGTGATTCCCAAACTTTTTTATCCCACGGACCCCTTAAAACAAAATACTTATCATTCGGACCCCCTCATGATAAAACTCACATTCCATCAAAGTTACGAAGAAAGTTGGATTCATTATTACCAGCTAAACTTCGTTTAAAGAAGCAGATAAAATAATGTGCAAAAAATTGAACATTATTTTTCAAATTTTAACATCTTGACCAAAACTATCTATAATCACGAAGAAAGAGACGTCGTTCTTACATTTTTTATTTAGGGGATAAAGAAAAAAAGAGGGTTTTAAAAAATAAAGAAATTTATGCTTCGGCCTATATTGATTTCAGACTCCACTTATTATCAAAAAATCAATAATTAAAAGTAATGTGTTTATGCATTGAAAAAAATAAAATTAAAACGTAAAAAATAGTTATAATTTTCTTTATAAATATATAACTGCAATATTTTATAAGCTATTATATATGATGCAAAAATATTTGCGGACCCCTAATAAAACCTTTACGGCACCCTAGGGGTCCGCGGACCACAGGCTGGAAACCTGTTGTTTAGACTTTAGAAATAGATCTCAGGGTGCCACTTTACTCTGTGTCGTTAAAACTTTAAGGTTGCAATTAAAATTTTTTGTCGATTTTGTAAAGGATAAAAAATGAATCACAACTTTACTTTTTCAAGGAAACACATTTATATAAAATTTAGAAAGATTTTGCTTTAGTTTTCATTTTTAGTCCAAGAAATGGACAGAAGTTTTGCTTTATATATGCAGAAAGGTAATTTTGTAAATTAGGTATATCATTTCCTTACAAAAATGGATCACCAATTTATTTAGCTGCTAACATATATAATTGAATTGTCTGTGTTAATTAGATCGCACAACACTTTTTGAATAAAACTGTCTCTTTTAACAAATATCATAGACGGGTAAAATTTAAAATCTTTATTTTTATAATACCCAGTTTTTTTATGCAAATAAACATTAGAACTCATGAAATTTGTCTCATTTTCCTTTTCCATTGCACAATTAAAGGGATTAAAATTCAAAATTTGGGTAGTCCCTAACAAATGAAAGCTTATAATAAAACAATTATGTGGTTATATAAATCCTCTTTTTCTAGGCTCTAATCCATTTTTTCTATTAATTAATAAAAAAATTGAAGGAGCCGGAGTCAGACAAATTTTTCGGCCTACAAAACCCTGATTCTATCTGTAATTAGAAAGTGAAGTAATAAAAAAAATTTACCCGTAAAGTGCAGAATGAAAAAAAGAAATTCAGAGAATGATAAAATCAGAAATGTGAACAAGGACATAGAAACAGACAGACAGATATGGGACCTAGTATGCACAAAAAGTAGAGATGTTGTACGCGACATTTGGTACTTACACGAAGCATGTTCGTAAACCTATACTGTAGTGCGCCTTTTGGACCCTGCCAAATAAAAATATGTAGTGACCTTACTGGGTATATACAAGGAAACTGAGGCCGTGTCCGTGATTGAGACTAGTAAAACTGCGACAAAGCTAGCAACAAGTAGCAGCGCATCTAAGAGAAAACTTTTAAGATGGGACATAACCCATTTCGCGCTATTGAAATTAAAAGTGCATTCAACTTTAACAAGTATCATTTATTGTTTTCATACAAACATTATATCATACTGGTCAGAGTCATGCGTGAAGCGATTTAGGGAGTAGCAAAGTGGACCGAGACAAGAAATCCTATTCTCCCAGGAGAACGGGGAAAAAAAGGCTATAAAGTCCACAAACATGTTATTCTAAAGATTATTAGGATATATGGACTTTGAATGAAAATAAATTTTAAAGCTATAATTTTAGTAAATATAAAATTGTTAGCTTTATTTTCACGTATCATTATCAAATCTTGAACCGTTTCTGGATCCAAATCCATTCTTTCATTATCAATAGATCCTTAACTACAAATTTTTATAAACATTGTTAAATATTTTTTTCAACAAACTACATAAAAGTGGTAAATTCTCATCGCTTTCCTTCCCCATGTTAAAAAATCATTTATTTTCCATCTGGTAACGCCTTATATATGTCGATTCCTTCAATTTATTTTGATTGGCTTTGAGAATTTATGTTTTTATAACTGTTTTTCAATTTGGATGTTAACTATTACAGTTCAAATAATACCTATCAGTTGTTTTAGAGTCTAATACATTCATTAGTTTTGTTGTACTCATTTTCTAGACCATTTTCATATTTGAATATAATTTTAAAAATTTTACATGCGCTGATTCCATTTTTCACTTTCAATGAGTGCATGCAAGAGTATGTAACTATTCCCTCCTCCTTTCCTCCTTTTTTTCTCTCTTTGGTTTCTCTATTTATTTCAATCTGTGCAATTTCATGCTAGCGGCTTTTGGCCTTTTGAAACTACAGATGTTCAATGTTATTTTATATCATCAATATATTTATATTCATTTAAATATAAATTTGTGCTTTTGTATATATTTCCTTTTTAAATTTATTCAAATAAACCTTCTTCTTCTTCTTCGTCCTAAAAAATGAACACATTCCTAACGAAGATACAAGTCATTGGAAACACAATTTTCGAAAATGTAAGTTCTGCCATTTGGAAATCAATTTTCCAGTGCTTCTTTTAAATCTTCGCAAAATGACTTAAAGAATGTACGTCTTTGATAAACTGATTCATACAATCACTATGGAAGAAAAGTTATTCAATCATTACATTTATCCTCGATGTTTTTACTTATACGCTTCCCATAGTTCGTACAAAACTGTTTATAAATATGCTAAAGCAGTAAAGAGCATCTGTATACAAGTTGTTATTGATGGTATCTAGTCAAAATCCCCTAAAACTAAAATCCTCTCTACCTAAATCGATGAAAACTAAGGTAACAGGGACCTTAGTTTTCCTGGATTTTCATTTTTGGGGATTTTGGTAACGGGGATTTTGACTAGGAACCGTTTATAATAGGTGTAGTAAATTACAATATCAAAAAAATCGATTAAAACGTGGAAGAATTTTTATAAACAATGTAATAACAATGTTTTTTAGGAACACTTAAATTTAACCATACGTTTCTTAGAGATCTACAATTATTTTGGAAAATCTTATTTACTAAAAAATACAAAATGCATAACTAGCGTTTATAAAAATGAGCTTTTAAATCCCATTCTTAACTATAATTTTAACTGTCCGAGTATTTCTTTCCCTATTACGTTAAACGGGGAGTATATCAGCTCCCAGAGAACGGGAAGAATGCCTCCGTTCGGAGAACGAGGAAATTTGGGGTTACTGCCGGACTCGGACACACGTATTCGAGTAACGTAGCAATATACAGTACTATTTACATTTACAAGTTTTAAATTTAATTGCGAATTGGTCTTAAATTCAACAAAATAAGAAAATATTAAAGTTAAATTAGCCGCCAGCAATTCACATTAACATACATCACACTAGCTTACCAAATCCTTAAGGGCTTTGAGGCCAAACCAGTTTTATCATCGGGACTAATTTCGCTATATTATTGAAATTGACTAGAGCACTTAGCGGGCAGCTCGAGCCTTAAAATAACATTTTGACAGCGAAGCAGATTGCGCTGTATCATATACTGCTCCAGGCAGAATAGCGCTGATTGGTCAGATTTCTTGTAAAAGAAATACAACATTGTAATCAGTGTGGTTGTGGGGCTTTGACATCGCTAGGCGCCAAGCAAAACTTCTGTTAGCCGTTTCAAACGATCCGAAATTTCTCATCTCTCTAATAGACAATCGGAGAACGCTATCCCATAGATTTTCCTAATTAGGGGCAGGGGCATGGAGATAGAAGTGCTGAGTGACTTATTGCGTATACTCCTTAAGATTGGTTATTTTCGAATTGGCATGAAAAATGTTGCTATTGGTGAAGGCAAATAGCGAGCCTGTTCACGTCCACCATGAAAATGTGAGCAAACGATGCGAGTAGCTGCGATTAGAAGAGTATCCTTGTCATTAATCAAGAAAATGTGCTACAACATGGTTACGACATGAATATAGTATATCAAAAATGTAGCTCTCGTGGCTGCTTATCAATAAAGTTAATCGATAGCACTCATTACTTCGACTCGAGTCATGAATAATGCAATTGCTTTCAACTAAATTCTCAACTACTAATTCTCATCTTATGCAGGCAAAGCTGTACATCAGAGTAAAAATTAAATAAGGTAGACAAGCTACTAGGTCATCTAACTGTGTATGAGACAAGGGTATTATTTGCGATTTACTAATACGTTTTGAAGATTTCAATTCAACTGAATGGACCAATGCCGCTAAATAGCAAAAATTATTATTGCCAATTCCATCATAGAATTTGTTTCGTTTTGTTTCAAATTTTAAGTAATGTTAATTTTTTTTTAAACTTTTTCAAAAAAATATCTTTGTCTTTAATTTTATATAAACATTCATAAAGTTATACTTTTAATCCATTCTGATCGGTAAATATTTTTTCACTTAGTTTGGTATAAGTGATTAGTTATTAAATTAGTAAGATTTGACAACACATTGCTAGAGTAGTGAGAATCATTTATATTTTATCAATACTTTAAATCAAATTATCCCAAACTTAAGTTTCGTTATAAAGAGAAGCGTTTAAATTCATGGACAAAATTTCAAATCTATTTATAATATTCACAGAAAGTACAATTTATTCTTTAATTTTTCTTCTTAGAAAGTTACATTAGATTCACAAAATTATACAAGAGCAAAATAACTATAAACAAATTCGGAAAAGAAATGAATAACAATGTTGATTTTTAAGCTGCACTAAAAATAGCAGTTTAAAAAAGATAATTTTAAAAATGAAACAAAAATGGAGAAAAAAAATCAAAATTTTTAAAGGCACGAAATAAAGGGTTTCCTAACAAAAGCACGAGCGCCAAAAGCCATCTCACAAAAATGAACTAACTTGCCAGCTAAATATATTAGTTGTTATATTCGATTGATTGAAAAAATGCAATTACATTTTCATAAAATATTTGATATCTAATTAACTATAAATTAATCACGTCTGATCTCCCTTACACACTGAGGGGAGAGGGATGTGTGGTGGGGGTGGGGGAGGGAGAACGCAGAAAAAGTGTTTGTAGAAGTTTCTTTTTAGGAAGAATTTAAAAAGTAATTTTAATAATACCATATTATAAATTTTGTCATTCTTAGAATTATCAATTTAAACTAGATTCCGTTGTGTTGAATTTGATCCGAGCAAGACACAATCTAAATTTGAAAAAGTGAAAGTTCCAAAAATTGAGGTTAGAAACATTCGTTAACAAATTGAGGACTACTTTTTTTTAAAATTGAGCGTTATTGTTTTGGAAAATAAAGTGAAGAATTTTTTCATGACGAATATTTTATTACACTTTGCGTTTTCCCTTTATCATTCTTTTCAACGAATTGTAGTTTTTGCTGAAATGTTAGAACCGTAAATTTTACAATTGATCAATTTCAATATTGGTAATATATTATCGGAGTAAAAAATCAATGTCAAGCTTTGATTATATTTATATTAAAACAATTTTAATCTTATTTATAAATCTTAATAAAATTTATTATGTTGAGATACAAATCAAGCGGAACAAAAGAACAGGACAAATACGGTCTGCCAAACTATTTTCTCCAATCACTCCATTTTAAGACATTCGCTTAAAATAGAAGGCTGCAAACACCCACTCGCTGCAACTCAAAATAATTTTTGTCATTTCCGTTTGACTCAAGCGCAAGCTGAGCGAAAAAAGATAAGTGTCTTCTGAGAGCACGCTAATCCTACTGGAAACGCCATTTTGTTTGCGATTCATAAGGAGGGCCTCTGTTGGAAAGGATGAAATGAAGATATGCAATGCCATGCATGTCATGGTATCATAAAATCATCAAAGCATGCAGATTGAATTAGGGTGTCCACCCCGGGGATCCTCATCGTCTAATCCCCGGGGAATTTCTGAAATTTTTACTCCTCCTCCTCAAAACTCATTCCTCGACTCCTTAAATAAAAGAAGATTTGCTTCTGTGCTGAAATGTTTGATGAAAATTTTAGGCTTATTTTATAGTTTTATATCAAATGAAATTTTTAAATCTACATTTTTTTGATGAAACAAAAAAGTTGTATTAAAAATCTTTAGTTCCTCTCTCTTTTTTCTAGTTAGAATAAAATAAAAATAAAAATAAATTTTTTTATTACTCTTCTTTTTGCTCCAATAATATTTACCTCATAGCTTAAAGTTTTGAATGATTTTTTATGTTTTCAGTATTTAAGGTATTTTTAATATGAACAATTTGAGTTGTTTTTAATTTTGTCCTAGATTATAAATAATTCTTAAATATTTTAAAATATTATGTTTCTTTTTTAGATTTTAAAAATTTTTTGATTTTCAAAATATTTAATTCTGTTTTGTTCCAAAAACTAATATCAAATTCCACTGAAAATAATTTCAAATATGTGTCATTAACAAGAAAGTCTGAAGTATGGCAGCATTTCCTCTTGGATGTTTGGGACAAAAATCATGCAAAATGTCGTATTTGCAAACAAATTTTAAAAGCCAAAGGAGCAAATACAAAAGGGATGTTAGATCATCTTAAACTAAAACATAATATATCAATCAAGAAAGATGAAATTGAACCTCTTGCAAAAATCCAAAAAATAGATTCATTCTGTAAAAGAACTGAGACAATAAGATGTATGATTTCAAAGCTCGTAGCTATTGATGGACTCAGTTTTAATCAAATTTCTTCCAGTGATGTGTTGGATAAATTGTTCAAATACGGTAATCACATCTTGCCAACAAGTCGAACACAGGTTTCTGAAATTTTCATGCACTTTTATCGCGATATCAGAAACAAGGAAGTTGCTAAAATTGAGAAGATTAAAAAGGAAGGCCATAGATTTTCAATTACTTTAGATGAAGCAACATTAATAAAGAACAGAAGGTACTTGAATATAAATTTGCATTACAGCGATGATAAAATGATTTGTCTTGGATTGATTCGAGTGAAAGGAAGCGTGAATGCGGAAATCATTTGGCTGATTTTGGAATCGATTTTGAAAAGGATATTATAGCCGTAATTACAGATGGTGCTTCAATAATGAAAAAGTTCAGTTCAATTACAAATACTGAGCATATATTTTGTCTCTCACATGCTTTTCATTTGTCTGTATGTGATGTATTATACGTGAAATGTTCAACAACTAAAATAATTCCATTTGAAGATTCAAGCGAAGAAGAGGAGGAAAGGCAACCAGAAATCTTAAAATTTCAGCCTTCGATTTCACTTGTAATTCAAAAAGTGAGAAAAATAGCAAGATTTTTTCAAAAATCACCTGTGAAAAATGATTCAGAAATTGTGAAAGAAATACATGGCTCCGAGAAAAAGCTAATACTAGATGTAAAAACAAGATGGAACAGTTTATTTCAAATGTTAGAAAGGTATTTAGACATTAAAGATGAAATAAAACTTGTTTTGTCGTCTACAAAAAAGTCAGATGAAAATTTTTTTGAATTGAATGATGAAGAAATTTCATTGGTTACAAAAATTTGTGGAGCGTTGGAATCAGTAAAAGTTGCATGTGAATACCTCTGTAGAAAAGAGGCCAATCTTTCTAAGGCTTGTTCATTTGATAAACTTTTTGGACTTCACCAGATTTATTTATAAATCGTTTGATGAATATGGTGAAAAAGTAGATAAAACAGAGATTATGGAAAAAGCTACAGAGCTGGTTGAAAGGTTACTGCTTGATTCCAAGTCCGACGAAGAAAATATTGAAGTTTCGGATGACAAAGATGAAACATCAATGGTTAGCAAGCAAAAAACCGAAAAGAAAAGCTTGAAGGAGGAAGGATGAATTTCTGAAGAGGAATGAAGATGATGAACGCGAAAGTAACATCAAGATTTCAAGCAGAAATAAAATAATGAAAAAAACGTTTGACCTTTATTTGGAAACAAAAAGAAGGTCCGAAGTTTTGAAAAATTTTGTTCAAGAATTTAAAAAGCATAAAACCAACATCTGTAGACTCCGAACGAGTGTTTTCATCAATGGATTTTTTTTCTACGAAAATAAGAAGCCAGTTGAACGATGAAACTTTGAACGCCCTAGTATTTCTTAGATATTTTTTCAAAACATGAATATTTTTTTACATTTTTTAAAAATAATTTTATTCAACTTTTGAACTAATAAAAAACTTTCAGAATACTTTATATTTTTTTATTCTGAAAAAAATCGCTTTTTCTTCGCCGGGGAATCCCCGGGGAAATATTTTAAAAATTACGAGGTCTTTGTTCCCCGGGGAATGAAAAAAGACATTAAAGTAGACACACTTTGAATCATTACCAATTCAAGACCTTCCTGCAGCAAATGAATATCGAATCTGGACAATTGCTTTATCATTCTGTGGTACGATGGTGCGCCGTGATAATGTTTTGGAAATATTTTTTGCGCCTAGCCAAGGAATAGGAGTATATGAAGAAAACAGATGTTGCATGCAGGGTGATGAAGGTTTTATAATTTTGGGCTCATCAATATATATCAAACATGATTATGCAAATGAGGGAAAACATCACTGTCTTCAAAAAAAGACCAAGTTTTTGGGAAAAATCGTAGTTACTAAAAACTATGAACATATTCCATCGCTGAAATCATTGAATTCAGTGGTCTCTGATGCAGTCTACGCGAGTGTTTGGAATTTATTAACAAATTGGAGAAGAGAATTCGACAGACGATTCAAAGTATTGAAGGAAATCAAGCGAGAGATTCAAACCACTTTCTGCTAATGTTCCTTCCTCAATTCAAGCTAAACTTTTGACAGGACTTATGATGCAGCATTAACCCATTAAGTCCCAATGTTCCCATTTGGGAACATAAGTAATTTCATCTTCGTCTGCTTTTTTCAATGTCTTTGAATATAAATCGTCTGCGTTTTTTTAAATATCGTCTGATTTCTATGGTACTTAATGGGTTAAAGCAGAAGTTTTTAGATGTTGGAGTGCCTCAATTTTAAATCTATGGTGATGCTGTAAAATTCCCAAGCATCATATGTTAAATTAGGGAAGTTGAACAAGAGAATTTTTTCAACTTCAAAAATAAACAAGGCGTTCATGAACCTTTGAAATAATTGCTTAAATTGCCAACAACCAGAACAATTGTCCTAACTAGTTGAGGAAAAGCGGTACCAGAAACGCAGCCAGTAGTTTAGAGCAGAGGGTACATTATTCAATAAAGTAGGCAAAGTTTTACCCGTCCGAGCAGAGTATTATTTTTCAATTTTTTTAAAAGCAAATTTTTGCATTGGCAATGTGGCATGTGCATTTGTTGAATCAATTATATTGTCAAAATTCCTATTTTGAATAAGAGTGTGTTTCATCTTCAATTTAAAATTATGATTCTCTTATATTCCCATCATCTTTCTGAGAAACATATGTTACATGTGTATTTTATGGCCTTTTTAGACCCCCGCCGGCATGCGTTCGGCAATTAACTCATCATAGTGTTATGCTGGTGATTTAAACGATGAACTCTATTTAATGTGAACGACGTTATCTCATTGTTAAAGTGCGTTTCGATGTATTATTAAATATATATTCTGAAGATTATGTATGCTATTCAAAATTTTTGGAAAGAGTTTGATTCTTAGCTAGTCACTCATATTTTTCAAAATTTTCAGTAGTATATTTTTTGTCATTTTCATAACTTACATATGCGAAGGTGGATTTCTAAGTCTTTTGACAATAAAATCTAAAGAGAGGAATCGGGCTTTTGTGCTTTATCAAGTACAACTTATAGCATTGAATAATTTTCAAAGAAAAAAATTTCAAAAGTTAAGCTAAATGTTTGGCTGATCAGAAATATAAATAAAATTTTATAAAGTTTGAGATAATATTTCACGAATTGTTTTTTAAAAAAATATTTAAATTAAAAACTGGTAGTCGAGAGGAACTCATTGGCTACATTTGTTGGTTTGAAGATCAAAGTATTTCATTGGATAATTCTACATTAGTAAGACATCTCTTTTTTTGAAAACTGTTATTAGAAGGAATCATATGAAGTTCAAAAATGAGATTAAATCGTTTTGATGATCTATATATGACACACAATTGGGTTAAATTATAGAAGTATGCTTTTACTCAAAGATCGCTTCTTTGATATATCGCAGAAATAGTTTTATATTGATAACAATAAATTTGTTTTGTTTTTTGTCATTTAGACTCTTTCTCACATGTCACTTTTCTTGAACATTTCATGTGATTCATCTGAGCATGTTCAGTAAAAGTTTTGATACATTTAAACAAAAAAGTAGGGCATTAGAATGTACCATATAATGGATTTTCGATATTATATGTTTTCGCATCTAAAATATATATAACAAAATTGAAAAAACGAGTCGGGTTAAAATTGTCAAAAAATTCATTCAAAATGCCCATTTACCACTTGTTCAGTTTATTATATAAATTTTAAATTTTGGGGCCTTGAATCATAATGGAGGCTGGTTTGCTTTTATAAAAAACATGTGCGAACTTTGAATTTACACTAGTAATCGAGGAACTCTTAGTGACAAATAGGGTACATGAATCCAATAGGTAAATACTATATAGAAGCTGGTGTAGATGAATAAAAGCAAAAGGACATCTGAGACTAGGCGATGGTTGTAGTGGTAATTTTGGAAGAAGGACATTTTTTCCACATCTCTTAGCAGATAAGAAAATTTATTTTGAAATGAAAAACCTCAATAAAAGTAGGATTAATTGTGAAAGCGTAGAAAATTTTTGGGTATAAGGTACGGTTGTTTCACCTACCAAAAAGGGTTAATAAAATAAAAATGTTCAAAGTTGTTTTCTTTGTAAGAAAATTTTGTGGATCAGCATAAAATACTTCCTTGTTAAAATTGTTACAATGAAGTATAATTTTTTAATATGGATAGCTACAATTGAGAAAGTGATATATTTGAAAATAGCATTTTATAAGCATTTCGTTGTAATGTCTTTAAACCCTCGTTCAATTATAAGCAAACAATTTTCAAACGGATTCAGATCAGGCATTCAGGTATTGATACAGTGATCCTAAGCATACTCACTAGCATAGACAAGTTAGTCAATGCTAAAAAATTAATCACTATGGGAAAATTAATCTTATTTCTTTTATTCCAAAAACGTCAAAAGTGTACAAGAGAAAATACATTATCAAAAATTATGGTGTATTTTAAAAACTTTTAAATAGATATTTTGAAATTTACAGGTTATACTCATTTTTTAATATGTCCATAATTTTTATTAAAATTTTTGGAGTCAAAACACTATAAGGCCCCCCAGGCCCTATACCGCCATGCGAGGGTGGGTTATTAATATCTTAAAACCTGATTATACAATCATTTGTATAATGGAAACTGGAAAAATTAATAATAAAATTTACTCTGCTTTTCTAAAGTCCCAACCTTTCACAAGTTTTTATACTTCGACTGTCGAAAAATTAGGCAAATCAAGTTATAGTTCCCTTTGAAAATCTAAAAGTTTTTTTATATTTCCTAGCTATTAGTTAACGATCATATTTCTTCGTATCATTTCAAATATAATTAAATCAATTTTTAAATATTATTTACTAAATTTTATCGAGTGGTTCTGCTTCACACGTCTTGTTGTCACGTCTGCTTCACACGCAGAAGGTCCTGAGTTCGAAGCTCAGTAGAAACCTTTTTATGTCATCAGATGGCACTAGTATGGTTGACACATAGGGTCTTTGACCGAACTTCTGGACTTCAATTCCTGATTATGACAACCCTAATTAAATTTAAGTTACTTATTACTAATAGATAAAATATAGTTAGCTTTATAAACTAATTTTAAAATAGTGATTTTAGTCAGTTAATTAACTAACTACCTGACTAAACCAGCTAATTAACAAAGATAAATTTTAAATTTTCTATAAACCCTCTGGATAATTTATAATTGAAAATATTGATTGTAGCAAGTTTTGGATCAAGAAAAACAAGCATTGTGTGAGGAGACCCACCTTTTTATCTCCCTAAAATCTAATAACAAAAGTGTACAATTACAAAAATAATGAAACAGATGGGGAAAAAATTTCAAAAAAAAAGAAAGCAAATTATATCAAAAATTGTGCAAGCATGATATGTTCTTAGGAAGTGATCATTTCAATCTGAAAAGAATAATAACACTTTTATACAGTGTGAAGTCGGAAAAAAGATTTTTTGATTTTGTTGTTAAGCTAAAGTTATATCAATTGTTTTAGAAAGAAGAAATATATTTCTAATTAACTAACATTTAAAGCAAAAAGTTTTTAAAAAGAAATTGATTGTGAAATTATTAATCTAAAAAACATGAAAAGAATTCAACAATACATTCCATTTAAGTAAAGATCAGGACATTAAAATGCTACAAATTTCATTTTTTTATAAGAAGCTGACTTATAAAGCATTTTAAGTATTTCAAAAAAACTCGAATAAAATATAATTTTTTTTTCTATATAACTAATTCACCTTAAGCAAAATAAATAACATTGATACGTGAGGATTAGTTCTAGGCTGCTTTAAATATTATGCAAAATTTAGGGCGAGAAATCGGTTAAATTTAGGAAACTTCTTAAAAAACTTCTGAATACACTGAATCAAAGTAGAGAACTTTTAAATGAAACTTTTAGTATATAATATTTTTCATTTCTTTTAAAGAAAACGAGGGTATACTTTGGGGATGGTATAGGATATCCGCATCCCCGCATAAAAAACTACATCCTCCTCATCCGCGGATCATTTAAGTTTGAACATTCAGCAATAACATCCGCGTCCGCAATTTTAAAACATTTTTCTTTTTTCTATATACCACAGCTTTTTTTGGAATATTTCAATTTTTACTTTGTCCAACATTTTTATGATAAGTACGTGAAAATGATAACACATATGAATTGGCATCTTCTCTCTAAATTTTTAAGACGTATAAAACGTGCGTTTGTTTGGAATAGCAATTACGATATTCAACTTTGATATTTGCATCCGCTGATATAAAAAATTTCACATCCGATACATCTCTAGCATACATTTTGTGCACTCATTAAAATAAAGATATAGTGAAAAATGAATTACTTAGTCAAAATGTGCCTTTTGTTCACTTTGCTGGAATAGAAGATTTAAAAAATTGTAAATAAAAAGTAGTTTTGGAAGCCAAAGTTGAATTCGCGAAGGGAAGTAATGAATAGAGTGGGATTTACAGGCGTCTATGAGAAGGCTTGGCATAAACTCTGTTTGAAGCGCTAACTCGAGGAAAGAGTAGTTGCATATCGTGTGTACTAGTAACGTAGAAATGGAAAATCAGTCTTGAGTGAGAGAGCAGTTATCGACAGCAAGACGACAACGAGAGATGCGCAAAATCAATGGAATCGATACGCGCGCGAGAGAGAAGTTTAGTGGTGCGCTTAACAAAGCAAGCAAACGCCACGCTCTCCTCCTATCACTCTGTCTGTAGGCAGCCAAAGTTCGATGCGTGTACTACTTCACTTGTTCTTATTTTATCTCTTTGTGCTTTTATCCAAGTGATTCAGTGAAAAGCATCTTACTTACACGATCATTTGCATCGCTGTACTGCCAAGTGCCAACGCCATTACCGAAATATCATGCAATTACAGAGTTCAATATTTTGAAGATTTTTCCCTTCCCACCGAGATTTCCTGATCTGTTGTTATCGGCATTTCCTGAGATATCCCGTGATTTGTATAATAGCTTTTATAGATACTTGTTTCACTTTAACTTATAATGAATATAGTAAAATTCGAATAATAAGTTTTTATTGTTTACACAAGTTTAATGAATACACCTGACAGTGATGGATCTAGATCGAGCCCGTTACCCCTCGTAGCATAATTTCAATTCTTTAGCATTCAAGTCATGAATTTGTTCTCAACTAAAAATATCACTAGTTTACAATTATCTCTTAAACTTTGGTATAAATATGTTAAAAAACGAATTAAATTAAATTCATATTTATTGAGTTTTTAAAGATTATATTTCTTTTTTTAGCACAATTTGGCAAGTTTGTGCTTCATTCCCGTAGCGCGTTATGTATGTGAAAAGAACATCTTATCGTTCCCATTAGTGAAAACTAATCGTAGAACTACAATGACCCTGATATCCCTCGCTAAATTTGGTTCTCTTCTGGGCATCCCAGTGGATCTTGTCGTGGATAGCGCTTGCACTAACTTATAAAATATACGCTGTAAATTAAGAAATTTTGGCGAAGAATTTAATTTTCCGCAAACCAAAATTCGCCGAAATTAAATTCCGAGATTTTAAATTCCAGAGTTTCAAGTTTTTTTATATGACATTTTTTATAACATTTAAAATCGTTCATACATACAATTAAAAATCACTGTACCTTCGATATCAAGTGCTCAACAAGTAAAGAAACTAACTTTTTAGAATAAATATCCAACAAATTGAGAAATTTTTATTTGTGTGATTAAATTATGGCGAATTTGTTTTTGAACCACATAATTCGTCAAATTTGTTCTCGCGATTAGAGTGCATATAATAATCTAATTCAATAAATTAATCTGATTTGTAATACTAAAAAAATCTTTTAAAAATGGCCATAACTGATTAAATATTTCATAAAAATGGAAATTTTAGGGAAATTAAAAATTCCAGGATTTGTACATTTTATCCAAAATCAGCGGTGTTCTTTGTATCCTAGTTAAAAAACTCTACATAAAATAGACTAAAATGAGAAGTTTCATCATCTTTAGTATATCTAAGATTTACATGAAAGTTTGGCACAAAATGTCTAATTTAGATACGAAATGTATTGATAACAAAACGTCATGCAACAAAAATTAGTTCATTTTTCACAAAATTCATGATATAACAATTTGAACCTGGGTTTAATAACCCAAACATTGTTGAACCGAGTTGTAGACGTACCAATAACACATAATGCAATGGAAAAGATGAAAGAAACAGGCCTAATTTTCGAGACAACATTTGTTTCGTAGGTAGAGATGTTCGTAACGCTAGTTTTTATATCTTTATTACGTAAAAAAATCGCCATCTGTCTACGTTTTGATGACTTTCTCTAATTTTACCTGACACTTCATCACAGATTTCAGGGGGATATAGAAGATTTCCAAATTTGTGTATATGTTTACGAGCACGCCTCGTCATAAATCAAAGTAACAATGTTGCTTATGACGCCTATTTACTCCGTGTGCATACGAGCTCCTAGTCTGTTTGTTTCTATTTCTTTTCCACATTTCTGAATTTATCATGGTCTATATATTTTTTTTTCATACTGCACTTTACGAGTATTTTTTTTCATACTGCACTTTACGAGTATTTTTTTATTATATAATCTCTTTATTGAAGGCCCATTTTGAAAGATCTAAAACATTCGATCGTCATTGCCAATGATTTCCATTATTTTTTATATTTTATTTAAGTTTTTGGTCCATGTCATTATAATAAGCATAGCGCCAAAATGTAGTTTACATATTTTACTTTTAAACCGCTAGATTTTAATTTTTGGTGAGGGCCGTAACTTAGATCAAGATCTGTTACTCCAAGAGTCCCATACTTGGTGAGCATCCTACTAACTAAATGTTCTATCTCAAGAAAAAGTCTTTATAATAACTCTATAGTCCATACCCTATTCTATCCCTTCTTCTTTGTTGTCAGTCACCATGCCGATAGCCATAACTTTATTTCACAACAATTATTTTTTCTTAACAGTAGTCTATTCGATCTCTTTTTCCTGAGTCAGGTTGTCTTAGATGCCTATCCTAGATCTTGCGCTTGAATTCAGCATCAAATCTTCTTCACCCATAGTTTGATACAAGGGGTGCAATTGTGGCTTCTCCTAGAAAACACGAAACTCTACCCTTAAAACGTATCCGTTCTTTATTTCACAGCAGAGTCCTGCGGGAAACCAAAAATTCTCTGTTCACCATGTTTTCCGTAATCGTGTAAGAAATAATTCGTGCAGTGCAAACCAATACTTAAAACAGGGAACCTAAAAATTCATTAGTATAAACTCTAGTTTACCTAGCTGCATTTTTTAAGATGTAAGACATTGTAGATCACTATAATCATATCCTTCCAACTTAAGTGTTTGCAAAAGATATGGCTATTAGACCATACATGAATATTCTTCTTTGTTTAATCACTTTGTTTTGATATGGTAATTCATTACAGCTATTATAATGGTTTTTTACTGCTCTAACATATTTATAAACAGTTTTGTAAGAACTGTGCTAAACCCCAAACGATAAATGTTAGCATTGATAAACTTTTAATCATTATAATTGTATGAATTACTATGTCAAAGAAATAAAATGTTTCAGCAACCTTTTTGTGAAAATTTGAAAAAAGCCTTGAAAAACATGGTCGAACCACATTTTTAAAAATTGTATTTCGAATTACTTCAATCCTCGTTAAAAAGGCATGCCTAATTCAGTTTCAAACAGGAAAATTGACCTAGAAAATGATAAACTAATGTACTAAACTCGCAAAGAACTAATAAATATTATTTGAACTGTAATATTAAATATTAACAACTTTCCACTACAACTAAATTGAAAAAATTAAAAATACAAACATTCTTATCGCAAATCAAAATTAATTGAATGAATCGACAAGTATAAAGCCTTATCAGACGCTCCTCTTTTTTATCCTTGATAGCCAAAGATCCAGCTTCATTTGGAAGGCAGTTAGTTTTTCTGCAAAAACAAGTATGTTGGAATTTTCTCCCTGAAGTGAAAGATTAAGGTAATTCCGAATTAAGAAATCTACCAAGTATGCAGTTTTTGCCAAATTATTCAAGTCACCAAGTAAATTTGAAAGTTCTGTTCTTCCTTGCTGAGATGGGAATTCTCTCACCTCAGCATTCAACTCAAAAAATCTTTGCAATACTTTTCGTTTTGACAGCCACCTTACTCAGTGTGAAAATTCTTGGAATCCATTTCTTGCCTAATTTTAGTGAACAAGCGATTGTTCAATGCATTTGACTTTATAAAGTTAACAGCTTTAACAACTGATTGCATAACAGTTTTCAAATCTGTTGGCAATGATTTTGAAGCTAATACTTGACGATGTATAATGCAATGAACTCCAACAGATTTTGGAAAAACATTCTTTACCATTTGTTGAAACTCAGATGTACAACCAAGCATAGACGGTGCACCATCAGTACATATGCCACCAACATTTCCCCACTTAAGTTCTTGAAATTCACTTATTTTTCAAATATGTCAATGCTTTTAGTTGTTGTTTCTAATGGTCTGCAAAAGAGAAATTCATCCTAAAAATCACAATTATTTATATATCGCACATAAACTAATAACTGAGGAAGATTACTTACATCTGGGGAATCATCAACTTGTAATGTAAAGAGATCAAGTGGAAATGTCTTAATTTCATCAATAAATTGAGAAAGAATATCACCTGAAATATCTGCAATTCTCATCTCTACAGTATTATAATAAAGAGATATACTTTTTAAAGATTTGACTGCCTTATCTCCAATCATGTGCTGAACGATGCCTTTTGCACATGGTAAAATCAATTCCTCACCAATGGCATGCGGTTTTTCTGGCTTAGCAATTCTCAGGTACACTGTGTAAGACGAGCTGATTTACTTTGTCTTTGGAAAGTTCCATCACTGTCAAGACAAGATTTTTTTAGTTGCACACACTTATTCTTGAAAAACTCACGGCTTTCATTACTGAAATTTAACTTATTCGGCTTCATGGATTCTTCTGAGAGCACTTCACTCAACACTACACATTAAGGTTTTCTTTTGCGGTTGAGATAATGCAAGTAAAAGCAAAGTTAAAAGGTAGTCCTCCATATATTTTCGCTTTCTTTTGTTGTTTGTCATCGCCATTTTAAGAAGAAAAATATAAAAGGATTGCAAAAATCATATGCAAAGATGAGAATCAAACGAGGAAGGGAGAAAGAGAAAGATGATAAATACCAAGAAAATCTACTGTGATAATAGGCATGAAAATGGTACGAAAACCTTAAATTATTATAAAATTTAAAAAAATATGTTCTGATGCATTTATATACACACTTTTCTCCTCTCCTCTTTCGTTCTCCTTTGATTTTCACTGAATTTAAAGCCAACAACTCATTTATTATTTCTACCATATATCCGCATGTCCTTCTGCAGCTTACTGTAGGTTTGTAAACATCAATATTTTTCGCATATATGACTTGATACTAAGGTTAGTAATTTTCAGTGAAATTATCATTAACATTCAGGGAATATCATTATTATCTTGAACGTAGTTAATAGAAAATTCAAACATCAAACAACCTACACACAAAAAAAACTATGCACCTATGTACAAAACCCAAACAAAATTAGTCCTTGGAATACTAACTATTAAAACGCAAGAGCGATAAATCAAATGTACAACAATCTCAAATACTACAACGCTCCATACTTTAACATTCCAAATACAAATTCAGTGTTGGCTCAAACAGACTGGTAGCACAATGACACAGAGAGATGCCAGATGCAAACTCTTAGCAGAGCTCGAGACAGGCATATATATATCCGAAGCACTATGGATACAGGTATAAATGGCCAAGAACCCATGATCCCCACAAGTTAATCCTAGGATGAAAAAGGTCCTTAGAAAGTGGGTACATAACAATCTACTGTACAATTGACCACACCAATTAATCATGGCATTACAAAAAGGAAAATAGTTCAGTTTGACCTAACGTATATTCTTTCCTTTGGCTTTTAGAATTAAGCCTATATATACCGTCTCAGGTTGGAAGCGCAATGTTCGGGAAAAGCCTTCTGAATCCTCTTAATCCATTGATATCAGCCTAATCCCTTATAAATCATTATCATTTATAATCTCTTTGCGACCCCAAGAAAATTACTTGCCGACCCCAAGTGGGGACGCGACTCCAGGGTTGGGAACCCCTGGTCTAAGTGAAAATATATGCACTTAACAATATAAGTGAAAAAATATTTATGAATAATTAAAATGAGAAGTTAAGGACTCAAATTTTATCACCAAGAACATACTGAATTTGGATCCAATTCAGTTGCATAAATCGTTATTATTTTAAAAATACCCATGTATTTAGATCTGGTATAAAGGAAATGATAATTACATCGAATATATTCTGTCTTCAAATAGACGCCTTCTTTTCACATTGTCTAAGAACAAAGCCTTGTTGTTACAAGGTGCGACCTTTCCCTGATATATTCACTTTCTGTGACTTAATATTGGGAGGATACAATGAATATTATATTATGGTTACCACACGTTTTATCAGTTTATATCATTTCACTGCAATTTACTAATTTGATACGATAAAACAAAGTAAGTTTCATTTCACTACATTTACTCTCGTTTTTTAGAGCTTCGAAAGTAACGATAAAAAGATATTTGATAACAAAATTTTTGTATATGGAACGACACACTAAAAATAATGAATTTTTTTTTTAATTCTAGAAAACGCATTAGAATAGAAGCTTTTCCAGAACTTAATCACAATATGAAGATAAAGCAATGTATAAAAATGATTGAAAAGAATAAATTTGGATATAAATTTAGCTTGAGGTCCGTAGAATCTTAATTTCAGGTTTCGATGGAAATGTAATATTTGAAGAACCAAGACTTTCTTCTCCTTACTGTTTTGTAATTGATAATAAAAATCTAGTGGTTTAACATTCTTTCAGCGCAACTTCAAAATTTGTTGATTATCCTTTATTATGTTTATCCTTAATTGTTGATTAGTTTGAGTAAGGGTAATATACGTATTTGAGTTTGTTGTTAAATATGTCTAAGATAGAAAAAGATCATGTCATATCTGTAAAAAGACGAAGGCTCAAAGACTGAACAAATTTTTAACAAGTTTTTAAAAAGTATGCAGTTTCAAAAGCCAGACAAGTTAATTACGCAGTTAGCACGCGCACCAGTGGCGGATTCAGAGGTCCAGAGTTGGTGTTATCGTCCTCTCTCCCTCTCTTCCATTGCAAATTTTTAGCATATCAGAGTATAATTCAATCAGAGTTAGTTTCATTTTGTAAAAGAAGAGTTGTATCCACACTCTAAGCCAGGGGTTCCCAACCTGTGGTACGCGTACCCTTGCTGGCACGCGAAAGCCTTCCAAGTGGTACGCGAGATGTTTTTCAAAAATTCAAAAAAATACTTGTTTTCACAGAAATTCCCACAGAGAGAAATGTAGTGTAATGTGAATTTGGCCAAAGTTCATTTTCTTTAGTTCCGCAACTGTAATACATGTAAATATGTGCATATGCGTATAATGTAGTATGCACGCACACACATTCTGTTGACTTAGTAGGTACAGTGCTGTGATTAATTAACTTACCATCTTTGTGATTGTTTATTTTTATCGATTATTATGTAAATTATTATATATATTCAATATATTAAAAAGCAACTTTTCATTTTATATCAGATTGTTATAGCGATAAATCAAGATACCCAAACGACAGTATAGCGATCAATATATTAATTTTGGTTCTATGAATTGAAGAATAGGGAAGAATCTGTGCCACGGTATGTGCTGTGTATGAAGACATTATCAAATGCATCAATGAAGACTTTTACAACGCCATCTCCAAACTAATCATCCAGGCTAGGAAGACCGCGATCCTAATTATTTTAAGCGAAGAACGACTAGACAAAATGGGGAAGTAATATGAGCAGTCGGTTGGTATTGTGACAGCCTCCTGTGAAATTGCACTTTTGGCAAAGAAATAAAACCTTCCACTAGAAATGGTGAAATGGAGTTGGTGAAGCAGTGTCAAATAATACGATACAGAGGTGTATTAAAGAAACCAGTGAGAACCAGTCATACGGAAGTACAGGGTCAAAATATGGATTTGCAATACAACTGGACGAATCAATGGACCTGTCAAACTGCGCACAGCTTCTGATATATGTGCGTTATGCTACTAATGATGCAATTCGAAGTGAATTACTCTTGACCAATGAAATGACAACTACAACAAAAGGAGAAGACGTGTTCGAGCTTATGAAAACTTTTTCAAAGAAAATGGTCTCCAATGGACCAAGCTAGTAGGTTGCACAACTGACGGCGCTCCTGTTATGCTTGAGAGAAAAACTAGGTTCCAAGCTCGGGTGTAAGTAGTGTCTCCATCTGCCACTTCTGTTCACTGTTTCATACACCGATTTGCTCTCTCTGCTAAAGTTCTACCTCCCGATATGAAGACAACCATGAAACTGGTGGTTAAAATGGTAAACTACATTATGACATCTGCCCTAAATAGTCGTCTCTTCAAGGTCATTTGTGAGGATATCGGATCAGAATACACGTCATTGCTATTCATACGGAAGTCTGTCTCGAGGGAGTACCACTATGCTCCTTTTTGTGCTGAGAAAGGAGCTGCTTCAGTTTTTCCAAACAAGAGATCACGAAGTTCAGAAGATCCTTGAAGATGGAAACTTCATTCTTTACCTTGCCTACCTGTCAGATATTTTTGGAGTCATGTATCATTTCAATTGTTCTCAGGGCGCTGAAAGTAACATCATTGTTTTCTCAATCAAATTGACTGCATTTACTCGAAAGCTCGATTTGTGGATTGAGAACTGACCGATTAGAATGTGTGAGAATGTGGCGTCACTTAAGGAGGGAGGAGCCTAGTATTGCATTTGGTCAAGAGATCACCAAAGATCTCCTTCTGTTGAAAGATGAAATCAGGCACTACTTCTTCAATGATTGTGATGCACAAACATGCACTTACATTCGGAATCCATTCACAACACTGGTGATCTCACAGTGGGAACTGGTGAACAAGAATAACTCATCGATTTGCAGTGCGACGAAGGTGAAAATCATAAATTGGCCAACTTCTGGTTAAATGTAAGTCCCTCCTATCCGTCACTAGTGAAAAGCAATTCATCAGCTTCTCATATTTCCAACGACATGGGAATGCGAACAAGAGTTTTCTACCTTTCTTACAATCAAGTCGAACACAAGAAATCGTTTCGTAAACCCAGAACACAATTTCCGATGTTTTGTGAGCATAATATCTCCACGGCTTGCAAAACTAGTATTATATTTATATGTTATTGTGTCTGTTAACCTTTTAGTATAGTTCTTTTATGGTCAAAAACTAATCGTTAAAGTTAGGTGGTACGTACCTACAGAATAAGTCCATAAGTGGTGCACAGCAACAAAAAGGTTGGGAAACTCTGCTCTAAGCAGTGGTTCTCAACCTTATATAACAAAGGTATCATCAATATTGCACTAGAGGGCTGCATAAATGGTATATATTTTGTATACTCCTAAAAAGAAAAGATGGGCGATTATTACATCATCTCTAAATCCGCAAATGCCATGATGTGTAGTTCAATTTTAAGATATTCGACTATACTACATCCTATGCACAGTACATAGATCAAAAACTGCGAAATTGTGATCAAATCAAGCCAATTTTGTGCAACTTTACAATGCGGGCCGCAAAATAAGAGACACTCCCGCGGTTGAGAACCTCTGCTAAAGTAATACTGTAGGTATTATTCATTTAGCAGAAATTTTGCATATGCAAAATTCAGAAAATATTTATTTTAGAAAAAGAAATGTTTTAAAAAATGGCCCCGGCAAAATATCTTGTAGATCCGCCCTGACGCAGACACATAATCACACGCAAACACAGACACACACACCACATAAGCACGGCACACCGACACAAGAACAAACGGTTAGATATGATTTATTATATATTTTTGCTATAATATCAATAAAAAATGTATGAGCGTCCTTGAAAAAAATTCGCTAAACTGCAATCGTATAGTAGATAGAGCATAAAGTTTTTCTTGCAGAAAATATTCGATAGCGATCGTATAAAATTATGAAGTGCATAACGATTAAACCGTAAATATAACAATGCATTGTTACACTAAATCAAAAAGTGTCAATCTATTTTTGGCTGGCTTTATTCACGAATAAATTGAATATTGTCCATCTAGCTAGATTCTAGAATAAGAAAATAGAGCAGAAATGATTTTGTTATCACATGTCAGATGATATATTCCTTAATTTAAAATAACTCCAGTAAGCTCAGTGAAGTGAAAAAACTGTAAATAACAGTCGGTTAAATCATTCATTTGCCATAAAGTTACAAATTAAGGATACAAACCCAAGACTTCATAGAAGATTAAAAAGGCCTTCGTTTGGTCCGCTATCTTTGGCCTTAACATAAAACATGGAAATTAAGGGCTGTTATTTTTAATTTTGTTTATATAGCCTTACTAATTTTTTTGTTTGTTTTCCTTACGATTAACTTGCGGTCCGAGATAATATTTTAATATAAAATCATTTTATACAATGTCAGTTAAAACATGTCTCACATCTATGCTACTTGTTTAAAACCATCGTCATTACCTGCACGAGGCTTTTTGAGTCTGACACTGTTGCCATAACCTAACCATGAATAAATCCAAATAGAAGAGTCTCAGAAGAAAACTGAGAGTTTAATTCTGGGTGTAAGGATTTATTTACTTCCCAAAGTAGCCGGTTTTCCTTTTCGACAACAAAAAATATGACTTTCGAAGATATTTACAAAACAAGCATTGAGAATTTACAGAAAAATAGTCAAAAGAAGGTGAGTAAAAGAGTGATTTTGTAACTTCAACAGAAATCTGAGCAGAGAAAAGCTTCGCAGTTTCGGTGATCGTAAGGTGGTGTTAGTCGTTTACAACCGGGGAATACATGAAAGAATAGTTCATTATAATATTAGAGCATCTATTCTGCAACTTTAAAAATAAACAGAAAAGCGTCTCTCTTAGCAAAGGGCGCAAAAGGCTTGAACATATATCACTGTTATTATATTTGAACTCTAAGGGGCGATATGCAGAACTGCTTGAACAAATACCCTTAAAAGGGCCGGCGATAGGACATTTGTGATGCTGCTGTGGGTTGTCTAAAAGCCAAATTGAATAAACACATCTCAACTGGTTTTCAGTACACAAGAAGTACAATGAGCTTTTCCCCGATTTTTAATTGGAAATTCAATTTTAATAATACAAAATTTCATAATTTTTGTGGACACATATTTAAGTTTTATAATTTACGTTATTTTTTCTTAAATTTCAAATTCAAATGACAAATCAGATAAAATTTCATTTTTAAGTTAAATTCATTTACCTCAACTTCAGGAAATTTCGCCATATTTAACAAATTCTACATGTGGAATAAGGTATGTGTGCAAATTTTCAAATATAAAATGTTTTTTAACAAATATAAAAATAAAAAACGTAGATATGATTCGCTTTCAATTCTTTATATATAAGACTAAATAAAAGAAATATATACCTTTTAAATATAGGTTTTTGCAATATGTATATAAACAGTGAAATAAATTTAAAAAAAAATATTTTTCAACATTTTGTCCCATATGTGTCGACATTTTGTCTTTTGTCATTTTGTCTGCGCACCAAGGTCACATGCTACAACTCCCACATTGGAAAGATATGTAGTGAATGTCAAGTCACATTTTAAACAGTGGAAACAATAGAATTTAATGAGCTCATATTTTTAACATAACATATTTATTGAAGCAAAATTGAGGCTAATGCCTGTAAGATTTGCATCTTGAAATTAAGCAAAATAATGCAATCTCCTAGACTGCCAAACTGCATCCAGTTTGTTTTTAAACTCATTCAACGTAGTAGAATTCACAACTTCACTGGGCAAAGAATTCCAATCTTCAAAAGCTCTTTGTGTTAGAAATGTTGGGCGATACTGGTTCTGGAAACTTTCAGCTTTAAATTCTAGAAATTCTTGTTGAAAAACCAGGCAGGACATCTTCTTTTATTAAAAAAGAATCTTCTTTTGAATAAAAAGTCAGCCAGTTTATATTATAGTTTAGCACAAATATAGGAAGAATTCAAAAGGACGTGCATATTTCACCGTCTAATTTATTTCAAAGTAGGACTACACTTGCACCCTGCACTTTTGTTGTGGTACTCCTTGGCTGCAGCAACCGGTGAAACTCTTTTTTAAAACTTTAGCAAAACGGCAATGTTATGCGCGTCCAGAGATTTTTCTCTGACGAACGAGAAAGCAAAATCTCTCTTTTGATAGAGGACACCTGATCTAGAGCACACAACCAAACAAGAAGAATGTGAAATAATAATAACACTGATCAAAATCAAATTTATTGTCTAAGTTTTTTTAGCTGATTTAAGACAATTTTGATGTCCTGAATCCAAAAATAACATTGCTTTTCCTCAATCAAGTCAACTTCCTGAACTAGGCCACTTGTTTTTTGACATTTTGTTTACATGTAGCGGTATTTCAATTTATATGATACAAATTTTTTTTATTTCTTGAAATAAACGAACGCAAAATAGTTTGCATACGTCAATTCATGTCTTACTATTTTATTTTAGATATAAATAAAATTGCTTTGACCAGACGAACTTGTAAAAATAAGCACGACAATTCTGCTACATCTGGTGCGAATACATCATTGTTCCTAACAGGAAATCAGTCACATGTTTTGTAAAGTGTGCTTATTATACTATTTTGGTATTATGGTGATCAGGATAAAGCTTGGATGCCACATATGGTATGTAAGGCATGCACCAAGAAGAGTTGTCTGCAGTTTGGGATTGCTATGGTTTGGAGGGAGAGGACAAATCACGGTACTGACTGTTACTTTTGCATTATTGATGTGAGTGGGTTCAACAGAAAAAACCGCTGCAGCCTAAAGTAGCCTGATTTAGTTTTAGATAATGTTCTGACATTAGTTGTGAAGATTCCTCTAGTGGTGAAAAAATGAAGAAAAAGAAGAAGTGATTACGATGATGATCGACATCATTTTTACCAAAATGAGGTAAATGATCACGTTCGCCATCTCAGTTTGTCAAAGTCATCTGCCAAACTGTTAACATCCAGATTGAAGGTAAAAAACCTCCTTTCTGAAACTGCTCGCATCACATTTTACAACAACAGACATAAAGAGTACCTCCATTTTTATTTGAAGAGATGGATTTGGTGTACTGTACAGATATTGTTTGGCTTTTGAACAAGCTTGGAGTGTCACAGTACAGAGAAAAAGATTGGAGACAGTTCATTGAAGAAGCAAACGTTCGCTGAAATGTGTTCTGCTGCAAAACTGCAACCAATTTGCCTCTGTTCCCTTATTTCCTGAACTACACTGAAGGAAAAGTATGTAGAGGTGAAATATGTGCTGGAGGAAATTTCTTATCTTTCAAGATGAATGGTTAATTTGTGTTGACCTGAAGATGGTGAACTTTTTGTTAGGACAGCAGTCGGGCTTCAACAAGTTCCCATGTCTTCTGTGCATATGGGGTAGTAGGATAGTATAGGGACACTGCTCAGCATTACACGAAGAAGGGACGGCCTGTGTGAGAGGTGTTGCTGTCTTGCAGAACAAAGAATGTCAAAGTTTTTCCAAGTTTAATCACAAAGAAGTTGAAAGCTGTCAACTTTGTTAAATCTGTTAGCTCATCAGAGATCCTGAGTTTGAAAACTCAATGAACAAAGTGGAAGTGGTTTTTCCCGGTCGAGAAAACTTTCTTGACAACAACAAAACTAGGAACTAGGGTCATTCTAATAAGCGCAAGTTCATTCCTTAAATTTTGCACAATGCTAACGTAACATCCACATGTACTTATCTTTATCAATGTCTATTATTCAATTTACCGAAATCGTAGTTTGTAACACTTTTTTCAAAAAAGCTTTTTTTCTTAAAAAATATTTCTGATAAAAAAAATATATAAAAAAAACAAACAATAATGTGACAAAAATGTAATCGATTTTGTCAAAAAATGTAAATTTTTAAAAATCAAATTTGCATAAAAACCAAAAGTGATGGACAGAAAGGGATGTCATTTCATTCAGCGATGCAAAATTGCCCAAATCAGTTGAAAAAATATAGACAATGTAAAACAGCAAGTTCAATTGTGACTTGAAAGATGACATAAGAAGGATGTTAGGTTGAACCATGATGATATATTTTCAAAAGCAAACATGGAAGCTTCAAGCCAACTGTCATTCCTACTACTTGACTGTGAATCAAGACGAAATTTGACAAATTTGAAGATCAGTTTTTCGACACTCATTCAAGAAGGTCAGAGTCTGCAACGAAATCGAGAAAACAGAAGCACCATATGGTATTCATTAGACAAGGAAATAGAGAACGAAGACGATCCACGCAGGGACATAATCAGGGAGAAACAAGCCCGGCAACTGTTCTTAGAATCAGGTGGCAAAATTTACCGCTTTGAGTGAACTATTTGAATGTTGATGTGATTGTATTTTGAACTAATAAAATGCTACTTTTAGTTGTTTTAAAGTATACTTTTTATTTTCTAGGAAAAATATGAACATTTCCATCATGCTATAGACTACTAGACCAGTGATTCTCAACCTTTTTTCTCTTATCGACACTTCTCGAACTGAAAAATCTTTTGCGGATCTATTATTATTTTTCGCTACAAATTTTATATTTTTCAAGTGGTTATATATATCAAAAATATAAGAAAAAGTAAGCCGTTCTTAATCACAATTTTTTATATGTTTACCCAATTTTATAAAAAATTTAATGTTGTTTAGTGTGAAAGCTTGAACTTGATGCCTTGAAGCTTAAACTTAATATGTCTGTTTCAAATAAAGTCAATTACAATCTTAAATATCCTATATCAATAAAATTTATTGATTTCTATTTTTTGAATGCAAATTTTTTTTAAATTTCAGAACTTTTTTATATTTTATTTTCAATATGCACCCTTTGCAAAATTTGATAAACTCGAAATTTGAAATATTCTTAAATTGAGCCGTCTAAAAATATTCCACATGGACCAGGTTGAGAAACACTGGACTAAGTTAAATTCCACATTTTCAGCCATAAGTACACGTTGTCTTATACGAGAGATCATTTAATGTCTAAACTCTAATAAACCAGTATATACATTATGTCTGTTTTTTACATACTTTTTTGTTGTCTGCTATTTTAAAACGGAAAATATGTAGGCATTGATGAATTTGAGAAGGAAGTAACTCTCCATGTACACAAAAAGGATCATTGATGTTGCAATATTTAATAGTCAAACCTGTTTAAGCGAGACAGGCTGAGGAGGACCTAGTTTGAGTGGCTCGCTTAAGGAGCCCGCAATAAAAATTCGTGATCTTTTTATGTAACATTTGTTTCAGACATTCACATAAAAAATTATGAGATTTAAATGTACATTTAATGATGTAAATTTATTTGAAGCATTCCCATGATAGAACGTAAAACTTTTTAAGTTTTCAGAAATTCTAAAGCGCAAGAAAATGAAGAAACCTTTGATTTTGATTTGTCAACTATACTTTTCTTATTATCATCTTCAAGATCAACATCACCATTATCTTTACTATCATCATCAAGAGAATGAAATTTTGTGCAGGTTTATTCCAATCATTTGCAGGTTTTGAGGTATGAAGCTTTGTAAATTTGATCAAATTTTTTATAACCGTAATTAAACAACGCATTGGAAAGTGTGAGTATTGAGACGGAAACATAACTTTCAAATGCATATTTTTTCACTTCCTTCAGAACAATAGAATTGGTAAAAAAAAATTTCTAATTATAAAACATTCATATAAACTTTAAGTCAAAACACGAAATTTTATTTGATAAAAAAGTGCTCATATTTTTTTTAAATGTAAAATCATTCTAATAAAAAATAATAATGATAATAATAAACAATTAAAAGAAATTTATAGAAAAAGATCACGTGAAAAGAACAAAAATGATTTATCAACAGAATCCAAATTTTCAAAAAGAAATTTTACAATTTGTCAAAAAATATTAAATTTATAGTAGAATAAAATAACAAAATCTTTGAAAAAACATGTTAATGTTGATATAGTTTTCAAATGAAATGCAATAAACATAATTAAGTTTTTTGATTTTAGCTGGTGTCCTTCATTTAAAATTGGGTGGCGATTGGCTGTGTTAGAGAGGTGTAGGCATTGTATAGAATCAAAAGTGAATAAGAGATATACGAAATTTAGTTGGGACTTATGAAAGATGGCGCTCTTATAAAGGTGGCGCTTCATCAGGTTAGACTGTAAATTGTTTTTTCTTTCATTAAATGATAATAATCGTCACTTTTTATGCAACCTTTTTTCGTTCATCTTCCAAAACCTTTCTGGATTGCCCAATTTAATGAATTGATTTTTAAAAAAAGTATATAAATATACATATTTTTAAATAATTCAAAAGTCAAAACAATTGGACCTATATGTCATAAGTATGTAGCATAAGAATATTAACATAACATAATTTTAACATAATTTTATTGGCGAAAGTAGGTTGAGCCTATAAAATATTGCATCTGCATAAAGAGAAGAATGTACGAGAATCAAACATTCTATCCTTCCAATAAATATCTAATCTATTCTTGAAAGTATCTAATCTATTCACAATGTAATCTGGAAGGGAGTTCCTATCATTGATCATTCTTCAAGAGAAAAAGCTTCTTAAATAAGACTTTTTACAATAAGATTTCTGAAATTTATAGGAGTGAAACTTTGGGTTCTCTTTGAATATTCAGGTAATATTTTTGAGCTAATATGCATGCTTTGATGAAGGATGTTGAAAACAGAAATCATATCTCGCCTTTTGAAACGATGAAGTATAAGGAAGGAAGGTTCACTTTCTTAAGCCTTTCTTCATAGCTTAAATCTTTTAATACAGAAATCTTCTTAGTAATAGTTCTGTGAACTCTTTCAATATTAACAGCATCAAAAGCGTGATATGAAAAATAAATAAAATTATTGATTAGGCCCAAGGATGTGGTAAAAACAATAGCATATCTTAGTGTTTTTGTACCACATGTTTATTTGAAAGATAATATGTATATAGTAATGGTACCGTAGGGTGTTTTCATCGAAAAGGCACAATTGCGCCGCTTGTATCGAACTATGAGGAAAGCAAGCTTGATGTAGGATCGAACACAACTCCTTGAGTTATCGAATCCAGCATCTAATCAACCATACTCACGCGTATATTCTTTAAAAAACAAAACTTAAAAGTGGAGAGTGATATTTTATTAAATACTTCGAATTTTGTCTCCAAATTTATGAGGAATATTTAAGCCCATATGATACTTTTATTAACCTTTATATAAAAATTTAATTAGAATTTTATGGCATTTATTTATATATTGAACAAGAGCATCATAAAATGTCTTGACCTTTTTGAATCACAAGACACAGTTGGTGTCGCCTTTGCTATATATATATAAATCTACAAGTTAGTTAGATGGTTAATTAAGCAAATACGTTAGATTAGCTTTAACATGTAATTTGAGTGACAAATGAGACAACATATTGGAAAAGAAATGTGAAAATTTATTGGCAATAACAAAGGTTATAGAGTTAGTCAGTCTGGCATGCAGAGATCTACAAGAATTTGGTTATGTGAGTCCAGTTTTTTCAATTTCTCTTAAAAGCTTTTTACTCTCCCGATAATCGTTTTTCTAAGCATGACTGCGCAAAAGAAAGAAATTAAATCAAAGCAAATACTTTTTTATCTATATTGACATTTTGCTGCAAAGAGAAAAGTAATATCAGTTCTTTCAAAATCATGTTCTTTTTAAGGAATACAAAAGATTTACTAGGACTGAATAAAATACTTTAAAATAAAATTGCTTTATATAATAGAAAAGGAAATTAAGCTTATTTTTCCTAAGATTTTTATTGGTAGAAATGGAGCACTACTTAAGTACACAATTTACGCGTTCTACAAAGCAAAAAAGGTATATTGAATATGATTCTATTTTATCACAAAATCTTTAATTACGCGCATAATCATGCTGATGTGATCGATATCTCCTGAATACGTGTCAATAATAATTGACCGAATCATATTTCAAAATTTAGTTTTGCTACTATTTAGGCTAATGGTTCTTATTTTAACAAGAGTCAATTGAGTGACATAGATGTGAGGGAGTAGTTATCGTTAAAAGCTTTTCAAACTTTTCTAGCATTAAATCTGCAGTTTTTCTTGATAGGTGATTTGTTTAGACAATTAAATAATCGAACTAATGATCAGCGACTATTCATTACTATTTTTCAAAACGTATGCTCAGATGCACTGGTGGGCCCCAAAACATTCCAAATTGGGCCATTTGAAGATTCTACTTGATGATTGTAGAATACTAATTTCACTAGGTTTATATAACATTAACTTTTACCCCATAACGTTTGGGAAAATTTTTTAAAGTCAAAGAAAATACTTTAAAATTTATTCAAAATGTATAATTTTTTGTCATCAGCATATAAAAACGAAAAATTATTTAGGGATTTGATTATTAACTTTAAATCCCCATTTAATAGGGGATAAAAACGCCTACAAATTTGTATTTAAAAATAGACAAAACTTCATTTGAACTTCTTTAAACTTTTTTTTATTGCCATATGGCAACGTTAAAAATTTTGAAAACAAAAACAATAATGTTTCATTTTCTCACTTGAAATTTGTTTTTGTTGAGTTTAAATGATTTTAAATTGTAATCAATTTTATGATAACAAACTGTCAAATAAATAGTTAGGCATTAGGGTTTGTGCATTAGGTTTAGCTCATTAGAGAATTCCAAAAATAATTTTAATTTTTTTGTTACTTTTGATGACTTGATATTTGATGTTATCATTTTGTAACACCACGAAGTGACTATTAAAAGTAACCAACCTGCTTGTAAAGATTCTTTTATATCACAAACAATGAGCAGAAGAATTATTAAAAAATTAAAAAGTTTTTTCTCAGAATAATAATGAAACTTAGAAAAGCGAAATAAGGTTCTCAGATTTCAAAGTTTTACGAATGTATCAGCAAACATTTAATTGAGAGAGGAATTTTTCACAAAAATGAGTATTGTTGAAGGTATCTTGTAAAATTTTGAAAGCACCGTTGAAAATATTATATTTGAACAAAAAGTTCGCTTATCAAGTTCAAGGTCGCAAAAATTCACAAAAGTCTAACAAAGAACTTTAGAGACAGAGTGATGTCATGTGTTTGCTAAAAACTGTATCCTGCAAATCACGGATTGTACTTTGATAGTAATTTAATCATCACATCTATAAATTCTCCTCATCAGTTAGCCAGAGACATGAAAAACGGTGCTCTAAAGTACCTGTTCTCAACCTTCCCAATAGTAAGAGCGTAAAAATACTTCAAGATCTTGGACAGCAGAATATATCGTAAAAACTTTCGTGGATATATTTAAAAAACTTACGGTAAATTTTATTGCTATTCATTTCATTTTGAGAAATTGACTTTGCCATTGTATCAAATTCTAAAGTTAGGTGTGTATTTTGATAAGCTGTTCATAAATATTCTTCAAGATTTGAATTTACATTGCACGATCTTAGTCTGGATTTAGTCATATCCAAATGAGAAAAGCAAGATTGCAATAGGTATGTAGTAGAAGCAAAGTATGTTTGAAACCTCTACGTAACAGATTTCAAATTGGGAAATTTATTCTTATTTACCTCTTGGTTCTAAAAATCACGTTGCATATTTTATTAGCCTTCAATAAAACTTTATTTTGTAAATCTATTATTCCTTCTCCAATAATCCTTGTGATGATGATGGGAAGAGAATGATAACAATGATGTGATGATCATGATAATAAAGAAGATGGTGTTGATGACTGCTTTGGGCGTATTTGAGTAAATTTTACAACTTTTCATAAATAATTATGTGATCTGATATTTTGATAAGATAATATATGCAGCATTTCGTCTTATTTCCTTAACAAAAAGCAGATAAAAATGTAATTACAAAGATGGATATAACATAACTTTTTTCATTTTTCTTCAAATCATTGATTTTCATATGATCATATACTTGTGTGAACGATGATATTCAAAATATTTATTATGTCTCTTTCAGACACATCAAATCGCGTGTGTGACACAAGTTTTTCACGGTATCTGGACAAATTTAAAGTCACGAAATGTAAACAAAAGTCAGAGTAGTACTTTGATTGTTTAAAAAAATTAACGCGTCTTCAGGGATACGGAGGAAAGTAAAGTGATTTATGATGTAAGATTTAGTAGAATGAACTATGTATAAGTAAAAGAATATTGCTTTGTTAGAAAAGCGAGCATATGACTGGAGTGTTATTTTCATCAGACGTTCTGAAGCAGCTAAGACGGGAGATTTAGTCGTATGGAGGATACGTAGGTGGAAGTAAATAGCTAAGACAGGGGATTTAGAGATTTGACGCAATATTACTGACGTGTTATATCACTAATCTTCAGCCAACGTGAACTATAATAATATATGCTACAACGAATGTAAAAGAAAGAAGCGACTGTACTAGTATTTCATTATATTTATGTTTAGAACAAAACATAAATTTAAACAGTTTAAAAGAGGGAAGACAAAATGGGCAAAGACTGAAATACTATTTTAAGCTTGATTTTACAATCAAGTTACTACTGTGTCTTTTTGCTTACATTTTCATTCAAGGATAACTTTAAATTTGTTTCGCGGGATTTTGTCATAGTAGCATTTTTCACAACCGGTGTTGACGCACCCCTTTCTGACGGACATTCTTTTTCAAAAAGTAGACCTGCAATTTAGAGAGCACCATATATTTTATTTTAATAAGAGCGTTCTTATAACCAGGACAACATCGTGAACTTTATGTGGGCGCATTATTCCAAACTGAAAAATCCATGTGTGTTCGTTTCTTTTTTGAAGCGTGTAATTGTTTGAGGGCTTGAGTGTTTCTAAGATATAACGTTTTAGAATGTGGCAAACTTTCATTTGCCAGGTAAATCATATATTTTCAGAGTTGCTTTCAGAGTTGGACAAGGATATAGCAGATGACAGTCACGCATGTCACTACTAGAGGAATATTAGCGTGTAACATTTTTGAAAAAAGAAATGTAGAGCTTGTGAAGGAATTATGCAACTACACGATTTTCAGAGAAAAATATATTGGAATAAAGCTTAAAGAATCTTTCTACATTATAAATCACTACAACAAATCAAAATATAAAAAAATGGATGCAGCAAGTGAACAAGTACTTTGAACGTGAATATTCTGAAGATTTTTTGAATAAGATATAGATATTTCGATTCTGTCACAAATAAGAAATAGCCAAGTCTTAAATTTGTTTAAGAAAAAAGCATTAGATTTCCATACTTAGTATCATTTTGTTTGAAATTAAATTAATTTTAAGAGAGAATTTTGCAAAAAAAAAAACACTAAACATTCTTTACAACTTGACAAACAAATGCTAATAATTTTGCTTCCCACACTTAACCAATATCAAATATCATGGTAGAACAATAAAAATTTATTCTATAAACCCTAAATCAGGGGTCGACGAACATTTAAAATCATTACCTAAAAATACATTAATTCAAGCATCTTGATTTTAAAAAAAATCTTGGATTCTTGATCTCAAAATTTTTTCTGAATGTATATATGAAAATGGATTCTCTATTATAGAAAGCATAAAACAAATATTTAGATAAAATCATTATCAAATAAAACGCTTTTCTAGAAATTTTTCCCTTCACGTTATGGAATAATGATTTTGTTTATTTTTCGTTAGAATTATGCAACAAAATTTGGACATTTTAATCCTAGGGCAATTTGGATGCAATCTTATCAGTTCACAATATTTCTCTACTTTGTTTTACACTCATTATAGCGGAAGTCCTTGTTCAAAAAAGTAGGTTGTTGCAAAAAACAGCAACTTTTTGACGGTCTCTACTTTCAAAAATAGGAAAAATCAATTTGGTTTTCAAATTTAATGAATGCATGATTATTGGATAGCAATTGAAGAACTCTAGACCCGGCCCTAACCCATATAGTTTTACTTACTAATGATAAAACTCATTAAAATCAAAATTTCTATTTTTTCACAAATTGGAGCAAAATATCCCGGATTTCTCCCATGAATGTTAGAGAATTGTGTTATGTATCCAGTTGCGTAAAATCAATGTCAGTTTCATCTAAACGTTATAAGCCTTTGAAATGATGGTGTGATCTTTAATAATGGCTGCTATCTTCCAAATAATAATAGATATATAGAAATAATAAAAGTTTCTGGATAAAATTGATCTTATGGTTTACGTCATATGTAATGACAAAGAATTTGAGATTAAAAAGATGCTTAGGAATAAATTATATTATTGACCTTTTTTATCAAAATATTGAAGAAAAAGAAGAAGATAAAGATAGAACTAGCTACATTGATTTTCTAAGAGTTGAATGCACAATCGAAAAAGGCTTTATGTTCGATGAATGTAAATACCTCTTTACGAAACGTTGGAAATATGCTATTTTTTGTATATTCTTCGAAGCAGATAGATAACAAAATGGCTGATCTGTTTTCTCATTACGATAGTGACATTATTTTAATCAATGGCGAGAAATGCTAACTATTGTTCAGTCATTACGTGTAAAAACACATCATTTTTTAGCTTCTGGGCATTCCAAGTACAAAATTTCAACAACAAAAATACAGGATAAATGATCAATTTTGTTGTGATGTGTGTTTGTTTAATTATAATTAAAAGATACCCTACTCCAGTGCTATCCAAACCACTTAGACGTTCAATAACAAGGACAACATAATGATTAACTCAGAACTTCCACATACCTTAAGCTTTTCGGGTTAATAACACCGCGATCCATTGTGATCCAACTACATATCCTGTACAACGCTTTTTAGCACTTCTACAACTGGGTATGTTTGACTTACTTTTTTATGTAATTAGGTTTTCATGAACAATGCAAGACACAATATTATCGTAAATAGACAAAAATAATTTATACGCGTTGCGAAAACTTTGTTTGATAAAGCTAGAACAACTTCATAACTACTTTTATAATAAATTATATCCAGCTAGTTTTTTAAAATAATGATGAGACTATTGAAACCTGGAATCAGATTGTCGAAGATAATATGATTGTGATCTTTTATGATTTCAATCTCCCACTAACACAATGAATAAATCGATCAACGTAGGATAACAAAATGCCAGGAGAACAAAGAACTTCTTTCTTTTGATCGTTTATTATATATTCCATCTCCTTCCAAGACTAAGAAATTCACTATACAATATACAAGAAATTCTATTACTTTTGTATATTTAGATGAATTTTAGCATAGATATAATGAATAAAAATAATAATGGCATTTCTCTTAACAATGAAATGATATATAACTATCATCCTTCCGAAAAAGTTTCTCCCGATTCAAGTTTATAGGCGAGGGTATATTCGTAAAGATTCTCACCCTCAAATGATATTTTGAAGTTTAAAATGGTAAGAATCTTTTAAATAAATGTGATGCGAGGACAAAAAGTGCTAAAATACTGATATACATTAAAAATGATAAAGACAGTGCCTTACCTCCTTAAAAGAAAAAATGTGTCAGAATGTGTAAAATGAAGCACTCTTAGGCGAAATAAAATAAGTTTGCAAATTGTTCAAAACACTTAATAACAATGATGAGAAAAGAGCTTTCTGAATCCTTTAGAACAAATTTTTAGAAAAATCAATTATAAAACTTCAAGGATAAATAATGTAACTATTATCATTACTACTTTTATTGAGGGAGAAGGCGATGACGAGAATTTCCTATTAGTATTATAGCTTGGAAAACAAAATCAATAGAGAGCAGCACGGACCTAAGCTATTGCTACCATCATAATCATACTGTCATCATGAAGATTAGCATTGTGGGGAGTTGCCCATTTTTACGTATCGCAAATGCCCAGCTATAAAATACACCTTTCAATTCTAAAATCATCGTGCATCTTATGATGGAGAGCATGAAATTAAAAAATATCCATTACATCTTTCGAATTAATCGATTGCTTCTCACATCATTCTATTTTTCAGGGATATGAGTGAAATGCCTATACTTCTGTGCTCCATTTATTCGTGTCAAAGATAACTAGCGTCATGGCAATTAGTATAGATTATTCGATGCTTTTTACTTCAAAAGACACATATGTTTTATAAGCAGGGGCATATTAGATCCGCGGTCACAAAATCCTCGATAATCTCCATCTTTTTATATGAAAATCTCCTGGAAAATTAGTCATTGACTTGATAAAGTTTAATCAGCATAGCAGTAAATTGCCTAAGGTCTCTTTTAGACAAAACCATTTTACTCAAAGTGTTTATTCAATTGTTTTTATCAACTTTTGAAAAGGGTATCATTTTGTTTGATTTCAACACGAACTAATAAGATATCTACAACAACAAATTTCATGTCAGTATAAAAAGCGATATATATTTTTACTCCCAAAGGCATGCTTCTCCAAATAGAGTAGAGTAGACCCTCGTTAACTCAGAACCTGATAACTCGGATAAGTCGGACCGTGACCGAGAATACAAATGTTTGCCCTTATAGAAGTGGGCATTTTCTTTGAATTTTTTAATTTTGCTTTGCCTTACAAGCAGCCATTTTATTTTTTACTCTATAGGTAGTTCGCGGTCATTCTAAATTTTGACGTTATTCCAAAGCTTGTTGTGGCTACAAATTCGTCCAATTTGAAATATTTTTTTCTACCATATATATATATATATATAGACCCTCTGTTATGTCAGATAATCGACATAGTTGGACACCCTTCTCCCCCATGTAGTTCGACTTAACGAGGGTTTACTGTATTTCAAAAAAAAAATTTAAAGTTTGTCAAAATGATACTGCATTGATATATTCTCAGATAAAAGCAAATTAAAAAATGGCAAAGCAATTAATACATAAAAGAAAAAGGAAAACATTTGAATAAAACGGTTTTTGGTGAAAAGAAGCACCTGTTTTGATTGCATCAGTGTTGAAATTACATATGTTCAAAAAATAGAACTCAGATTACATGTTCAAAAATATTTAAATTAATCATGAAATTAAAATAGATCACCTTGAAATTAAAAGATTTGAATTTCTAGTTAAAATAATTAAACGACGACCAATAACTTTAATTAGAATCAAATACTAAATTTTAAAGAACTCAATACCAAATCTAAAATATATAAAATCCAGATCTTTTCTTGTCCCATCTATCCAAAAAATTGAACACAAACCACAAATTTTGGATTGTGGAGCTTAATATTTTTATCAATTTAAATAGTAAAAACAAATATATCAGAAAGTCTCATAGGCGAAGAAAACTTGTTCACAGCCAAACGCATTATAAAGTTGGAATTGGTAATAAGGGTTACTCAAATCATAAGGAAAATAAAATCGTTCAATAAGTTTAAAAATTGGTAAAAAGGCCTTTGTCTCGTTCTGTACCCTAATGCTTTTGATAAGATCACTACTTGCATCCTACACACCGTCTTAAATAATGAGGAACAGTCTTTCATCATCATCATTCTTTAAAACTAAATGATATAGCTTTTCTTTCTTTTTAATTTTGATTAGTGCACCCACTTTCTAATTTTTTTATCCACACGTACACCCTTTTTTCAAACGCATCCTAATGAAATCTTTTCATTTTCCCATTTCTTCGCCTTTATTCTGTTTTGTGCTTGATGTTTGTGAGATTAGGGAAGACTGACATATTTTGAGCAAGGATTTAAAATGGAAAAATATAAATTAAATGTAAAGTTTAGTCATTGAAAAAATGTGATAAAAATAAAATTCGTCATTAAATTTTTTAATCATTATTTATTCAGAAAATATTCAAAGTGTAGCATTTTAATAATGATATGGAAGAAGGAGAAAAAAATCTTTAAACTTGAGCAGGTTCGGTTATATTCTGTATCTCACAAATTTCAATTTCGTTAATTTGACTAGATTCATTATCATCTGAAAATAAATTATATTAATATTACTTTATCAATACTTACAATTTCAATGAATTGATGGTTGGTCGAGAGTGAAATACGTCTGCCTATATGGGATTAACCCTCTCCTGACCAGAAAAATCAGACGATATTTATTAAAAAGCAGAAGATTCATATACAAAACTAGTTGAAAAAGCAGACGAAGGTAAAATTATTTATGTCTCATATCTGATACACTGGTCACAAAAGGGTTAAGAAAAAGACAACATTGTTTTGTCAAATTATGAAAGAACATTCTGCACTTTTTGAACTGGAAAATGATTCCTCAAATGAGAATTCATACACATTGTTTTGAAACACAGTTCATGAAGCTAGTAATGATATTCTAGCGGTCCTATGTTTTGATTGAGGTAAATAAATACTTCAAAGTGGCATGATGAGTAAATGCCCGTCATCTTAAAATGTCTCCTCATCGTTTACGTATTAAGACTTCTCTTTTCCTGCAACAAATAATAATAAAAAAATTAATATTAAAAAATGTCTTTAATCCATTTCATCCAGGAGAAGCCGATGAGATTAATTACTTTGATATACAAATAGTAGGGTAAAATCAAGAAAGCGTGTGCATCAGTTTGAACTGACGATTGTATCATATGGGTTAAATTAAATAAGGCCCATTTAACCAGAGAAAAATTACTAATTTATCCTTCGCAACTTTGTAAACTATTGTATTAGCTTATCTCATTAAAAACAGTGTAATATAGATCAATCATAAAGAAGTAAAAAGGATGCGCTGAAAAATATTACGCAGAACATGCGATGTCTTGGTTTCGGTGTTCTTATTTTTCGCTTCATGAAATTCAGGATTGTAGAAGAGCTTGCGACGCGTTTCTCGCGGAATACTGTTATCGGTTCGAATGCATGTAAAAAATGTGCCACCAAATGATCTTTTACGGGCATTGTCCTGAAAAAGAGATACTCAAAATTATACCATATAATTTGAACGAACGAGTAAAAAATGGCAGGAATATAACTCCATTTTAATTATAATTGGATTAAGTTTGTTTTTATTTAGTCTAAAAGGATTATAAAAATGTTACTTTTTTTCAAAATCCTTTAACTAAAAATTAAAATTTGTTCAAAAAATTAAAACCATAGTAAAAATGAACTTTTTAAATCAATTAAACAAGTACATCTTGAAGAATTTATTTTTTGTTCATTATTTTGAAGGGATTGAAAGCTGATTGGATGGCATGTAAACTTCCTTTACGAGTTGATCTTTTATAAATTTATTTTAATAGTTTTTAATGATGACTTTTTACTGAAGGGGTGAAAATAAACCCTAACTGAATTCAAACTCTTGTACAGAATCAATTTATGAGATTTTAGATTTACTAAGTCCTTGTTTGATCACAACACTGCAACATATTAAGTGGATAATTTAGAAGTAATGTTTTTGCTAGCATATATTCATTATTTAAAGGGGTAAAGTAGAATATTTAGAAATAGTTTTGATTGTAAACAACATCATTATAAGATTTTGCTAACTTCATAATTCTACTGATAACGGTGATTCTTTTAAAACAAGTCTCAATGAATGGAAAGATGTTTGTTTAGAAAACATTGGAAGTCTTATATTAATTATGGAGAATGCAGAATTCAACATTACAAAAGGTTAATTTTCGTTGGCTTCCATGTTTTGTATTTAAACTTTTTGGTTATTAGATATGGGTGCCCTAGTGAACAATAATTGAAAGAGCGGATAATAGATAGGGCATTTAATAAAATTACAATATCTAACTTACCAGAATATGCTGTGTTATTTGAACTAGTGATAATCGTGATTGTGGAGATAAAATAGTTCCATCAAACAACAATCTTAGAACAGATGAGTTACTAGTTCTCAAATGCATTGACTTTTCAGATAAAAAGAACTAAACACTTCAAAAAAATTTCCACTACCTTTTTAACACTTGTATAAGAATAGAAATCATGCTTTGCAATGATGCAACTGCGGTCTTTAGTAAAGTCTAAATAGTTGGTTTCAAAAGACAGCCCTCGTACAACGCCTCGATATTTTATAACAGGTGTAAAATCTCGAGAAGAAAGAGCATATACAACTTTGGTATTTTTGAGAGCGCCTTCTCGGTATACCTGTAGCAGGGGCGCACATTCAGGGGGCGACGCCCCCCCCCTCCCAATGTGATTTCAACGGGGCGAAAGAGCCTCCCTCCCCCTTCCCCAATAATTTTCCATTTTCTGAATTATATATATTTTTTATAGTATTTATTAGACTTGTTTGTCTTCTGAGTAGATTTTCGATATTACTTTTCTTGTTTTAAGGTTAAGTCTTAGAATGAATATTTAAAATCTATTTTTTTTCATTAATGTCCACTTCTTTGTTATAGTAATGCAAATTTGATCAAAGGCAGTAATGTAGCCAGTCATTTGAATAAGAGACCATGTATTTTTGAACGAGGCGAATTTTTTTATAGCACATGGTTATATAAAAACTCTATAATTTAAAGCTTAAAATGTTTATTCCTAACTGTAACCAAGCCCGTCGATAAGGGTGAGGGCAAAGGAGCTAGGCCCTCAGGGATTTATTTCGCACCTCTGAAACTCCTTTGAAATATATAAATGTAAACACTTTCTTATATTCCAGGCCCCATTAACCCATTAAGTCACAATGCTCCCATTTGGGAACATAAGTAATTTCATCTTCGTCTGCTTTTTTCAATGACTTTGAATATAACTCGTCTGCGTTTTTTTAGATATCGTCTGATTTCTATGGTACTTAATCGGTTAAAATCAGTTTGCCCCCATCACCTTGATCAGCCCCTCCCCCATACCTGAAGTGGACGATGGAGCTAATTTAAACTATCAAGTCTTTTATTCTAGGAATCAAATATATAGCATCAATATCCTTAGATATTCGTTTATTTAATGTTTTAGTCTTTTTATCAAGATTTCTTAGTATAGTTAGCAATGTTTTTACAATTTGCTTAAAATTTTTGCTAATAAAACTTAGTACACATTATTTCATTTTCATGTAATTTTTAGCGTAAAACTTAGGGATTGTAATAGCTAATTTATATAAATTAAAAATTTGTATATTTCTTCTATAAATTTTAAACCTTCAATTTCTATCTTTTATGATACTTTTTTTCCAATTTTTTTATCCTATTAAAGTTATAAAAAATGTCAGCTAATTGCTCTTCCTTTATGCTTATATCTCAATCTTCTTAATACTTCTAATCTTCCTTAAGTAATATTTACATATATAATTATTTATTTATTTATTATTATTATTTTTTCTCTTCTATCTTTAGTTTTATTTACATTATACACATTAATTTATTACATTATTAAGGGACCCTTCTCCTTGACTATTTTAATTTCTTTATGGACATGGATGATTACATTGACCCTCCTGGGAAACGTACTAAGAATGTCCATCTTTCTTCTAATATTCTTACTGAACCTTATAACCTGAAATTAAATGCCCATGATCTATTTGAAAATTATAATAAGGATGTTAACAGTTTCATTGAGATTTTTGATCAAGTTAAAACTACAGTTTTTCAACAGATGAGTGATACCATTAATGAATAGTCCACACTTATTAAAAACTTAACTTTGGAAAAACCGAGCTATGCTGAGGCTGTCTCCTACCCTACACTCATGACTAAAATTATAAATCCTATTAACACAGTAAGAATTAAGGTATCAAATGAAAAAACTAACAGAACCCGGGCTTCTGCTCTGAAAAAAATGTAAAAATAAAATTATTGTAAATGGAATGAGAATTAACTCCTCCGGAACTGCTATTGTCAGCCTAGAAAATCCTACACACAAATCTCAAGCAACCTCTATTTTGGAAAATAATTATAAAGTCTTAGAAAACTCTCAATTTAAGCCGAGATTTATTATGAAATCAATTCCGAATGACTTAAGTGATGATGACATAATCAACTCCTTGAACTACTCTAACTACAATATTTATAGGCTAGGCGGTGTTAAGTTGCTCAGGGTTATTCAAACTAAAAATGAAAAATATAAACTCGCTATTATAGAACCCAACAACCCTCAAGTTGCCAGCATTTTAGCTGATAGTTCTACAATTTTCTGTGGATATACAATTCTGTTCCTATTAGTTTATCTTTTGGAAAGCCAAAACTTTGCAACAAATGTGGCAAGTTTGGTCATTATGATAAATTTTGCCATGCCACGAGTCCACCTTGTCTTAAATGCGGAAAACTAGGTCATATCGCTGAAGCGTGTAGAGAAACTCAATGTAAATGCATAAACTGTGGGGAAAAACATCAATACAATTTTGAAAAGTGTCCTTCTTTCATTAAGAAAAGCGAAACCTCTAAGAATTTTCATCTAAATATGTTGAACTCATATATATCTAACTAATGCTTTTGAATATACTTCACATTAATCTGAGAAAGTCCAGAATTGCCTGGTACAATCTATTAATTTTTTTAGATAAAGTTTACTATGATATCATTTTATTGAATGAACTTTGTGGAAAGGTAAAATCCCACGTATCCCTACGAACTTCTCTCTTGCTATTTCTGATTCTGAAAAGCCTCTTTCTGCGATACTATTTTCAAACTCCCTTAATTTTAAATTTGAACCACTATTATCCAGTCATTCTAATTCAGTTATCTCTGGCGTATTTGACAATTCTTTGATTTTTCTTATCTCAGCGTATTTTCACCCTATAGACATTGATTTCATTAACCTATTTTTTTTTAATGTAGTTCCAAAAGTCGAAGCCCATCCTTTCATCGTCATCGCAGACACTAACTCTCGCCACCAACTATGGGACTCTAAAACCAACACAAGAGGAGAATTATTTAATGAAAAACTAATTGAGTTTGACTTGAATCTAATTGACTCAAACAAACAACCCACCTTTCAAAGTTTAATGTCTGATTGTCTTCTAACTTCTCATATCGATGTTACTTTCTGCAATAATAAAATGAAAAAATATGTGTTAGCTTGGCAAATCCTCGTTGAACCAAGTCTCTCAGATCACTTTTTTGTTAATGTACAACTAAACTATCCCTCTACCCAGAATGTCACTAGGAAAAAATGTTTATTCAATCAACAAAAAATTTTTAACCATATAGAAGAAAATTTTCCACAAACATTTCCGCTTAAACATAAATACCTAAATTCGACTGACGATATTGAAACCTTTTCGAAAAATCTAATTGACCTCTTTAAAATTTGCTTAACCTATTCTTCCTATAATATTCCCTGTAAAAACAATTTCTGGTGCCCTTCTCTTAATAAAATTAGGCAAAAACTTCGCCATGCTGCTAAGGTGTTCAGGCGCACCAAAAAACAAGAGGACCTTTCCAGATATATGTCAATAAAATCCTATTACACACACAAAATTAACTACTTCAAGAAGGTATCATGGAAAGCATTTTTGAACTTCGACCGCAATACAATATGGAAAAGAATAAAAACTCTCAGAGGCGAATACAAACCCTTTACCTTGCTACCAAACCAAAATACGGTAAATCTCACTGATGGCTCTGAAGAGGTGTTTAGCGTTTTATTTTCGTCATCTCATCGATGTCAATCTTTTGATATTAACTTTGATATTAGTCTCAATACCGATTCTTTCCCAAGAGTTACTACCGCTGAACTCACTAATGTCTTTAAGAACCTTAAAATGAAATCTTCTCCTGGTGTGGGTAAAATTAACTATATTCTGACAAAACTTGCGCTTCCAGTCATTTTCGATTCCTTAATCTACCTGTTCAACGCATGTCTTGAGTTTTGCCACTTTCCATCTATCTTCAAACAAGGAGAACTTATTCTTCTTCCCAAGGAGTCTTCGACAAATCTTGAACTCTCAAACTGGAGACCTATTACTATATTACCGTGTTTGGGAAAAAATTTTGAGAAAATTATCCGAGTAAGGCTTATTAACCATATCTCCACTTCCAATTGTATAAGTGAATTCCAATTCGCCTATATAAATGGAAATTCTTCGGACATAGCAACGGATCGTTTATCTTCACGAATATACAACTGTTTCAAATGGAAAAAACATTTTACTTGCTTATTCTTTGACTTTGAAGGAGCCTTCAATTCGGCATGTCACTCGTGTATTCTAAGTAACATGAAAAAAATGAATTTCCCTTGGCACCTTATTTTGTTTATTAAATCCTATTTAAATAATAGATCTATTTCTTTTCGAGGCAATCTCTCTTCAACTTTCATTTTGTCAAGCTCCACCACTCAAGGAGGATGTCTCTCTGACTTATTATTGATTATTCTTATTAATCCACTTTTTGAATTAGTAAAATCTTATGATTGTTTCTCACAAGGGTACTCCGATGATTTTATGTTTGGCATCGAAGGCGACAACACTACAACTAATCTTCTCTTTATAAGTGAGTTGCTTGTGACATTTTCCTCTCTTTGCTTTTCCCTTGGACTAACGATAAATTTAAAAAAATCGATGCTAATAAACTTTTCAAGGTTCTCAAAATTTTGCCCAAAGCTTGTTTTCAATGACCATACTTTCTCCCCTGTTCAACAAATAAAATATCTTGGGGTGATTTTTAAATACAATTTGAAGTGGTCAGCTCACTTTGAAAACAATCATGTAAAATGCATAAAAATTCTAAATAGTATCAAAACGTTATCATTTAACACTAACAAGCATCATTTCTCTCTAATGCTATTTTCTTCTTTTCGGATGGCTCCTATGCAGGGGCGTAGCCAGAGGGGGGGGCAAGGGGGCAGTGCCCCCCCCCCCTCCAAATACCTTTTCTGCCCCCCCCCCCCCAATAATTTTATTTCCAATATGCTTGCCCCCCTAAATTCCTTACATGCCCCTCCAACTTCCATTTTTTGGCTACGCCACTGCTCCTATGACCCTATTACCACATCCGGTGCATTTTCTTTTGCCCTCTTCTACCGTAGGCAAAAATTACCCCCATTTTTCTAGCTAAAAATATTGGGAATTTTTCCTCTGCTTTTCTCGCTGAATCTTTTGGACTGCTCTATGCATTAAATTACCTGACGCAAAACTTTAAATATTTTCTCTCTTACAAATTAGTTTATTTTTTTCCGACTCTAAATCACTAATTGAAAGTCTGCAACTTAAGTCTTCCAAATGCCCTATAATCGGTCAAGCATTATCTTATTATTCCTTCTTGTCTAATTACTTTTGTGTACGATTTGTTTGGTGTCCAGGACACTCTGGTGTTATAGAAAATAAATTTGTTGACTCTAACGCCAAAAACGCCCTTCTATTTGAGCCTTCTTTTTCTAAATTACCTCTTTCTTCTTATAAGCAAATACTTAAAAAAAAAGTCCATGAACATTTGGCACCAAAAGCTGCTCTTATCTTCTTCTAATTAAAATGTGCAACTCAAGCTCTTGCAGATTTGGCTGTCTGACTATAGAAGATTCAAGCCATCTACTCTTTAAATGTCCACATACGAGTTCTTTTTTTGAAAACTTTTTCGTTAAACTTCTTAAACATCATGGTTTTCTTTCCCGTCTCTGTCTAATTTCAAAACCCGAGCTCTACTTAACTACACAAACTTTCATCAAAAAACTTGAAAATTTTCTTAGGCTTCATCCACCTTAATCTTACTTCTTCGCTTTGCTACACACCCTTATACAAAAAAAAATTATTTTTTTTTTGCCCTCTTCCCTTTTCTCTTTTGTTTCTTTTTCTTTCTTTTTTCCCCTATCTTCTCCTGATTTTTTTTCGATTGTATTAATACTTCTTTTATCATTACTATTCTTTCTAACAAATAGCTGACACTCATAAACAGAATATATTCTAAAAGCATCCTGCCAGCTTTCAAGTCCTCTGCGCTTACAAGCTGCGTCAATAAATCAAATTAAAAATCAAATCAATCTTTTATGATTGATCTTCTTTTTACTTCAACTCGTTCTAAAATGACTCCTAAGCCTTTTTAATTTTTTTTATATTAACCCTTGAAAACTTAATTTTCCTTTATAAATACATTACTACTAATCTTTAAACATATTTTTTACTTTTCATTAGCTAATTTTCAATCCATATATAATATTATTTTAATTAACTTCACCGATTTCCACCCACTAATATGACAAATAAAAGGGCACGCTCTGACACCGAATCTCCCAAATCTACTACCGACACTTTAAATCATCTATTCGATGATTATATAGCTAATACCACACTAAATCCAAACGATCTAATACTATTTAATAATCTAAAATACAACATAGCCATACATTATATAAAAACTTTCGAAAGCCAAAACATTAAGTCAACCTAACACAAGCATACGCTAATGCTGCTAGTTTAGCCCCTACTCAATCATATCCTGCCCCAACACTCAGTTCCACCATAAATACGCAAACTACTCCACACACTAGAAAACACCTTGAACGTAACCTAACATTAAAAATCACTCCACCTAACAACATTTTAACTAAATAAGAGATTCACCGCCAAGATGTCATCAAAAATCTAGATACCCAAAACAACTCCCTATCGATCACCAAAACAAGATCACCCCACTCCCCTACCATCTACTTCCAATTCAAAAATATAGATCAAAAAGTTACCGCCAGAAGAACACCCATAAAAAACGGTCTAAATGCTAATGACTTACCTCCACAAAAACCAAATACTACGTGGCATCCCTACCGATATAACATTAACCCAAATCACAAAATCTATTGAAGAACAAAACCAACACTTTAACGCTATAGGCAAACTCGAAAATCCCATACAACTAGGAAAAACCGGCACATATAGTTATACTATAATCTTAGAACCAAGCAACCCAGAAATATATAAATACTTATGTACAACCCTAAATCTTTCTAGGCCACCACCAACTAACCCTCATCACACTAAAACCAAAAGTTAAACAATGCGAAAAATGCATAAAATACGGTCACATCTCTTCAAAATGCAACGCATCTCTACATAACTGTGCGCACTGCGGCCACAGTGGGCATGCTACTTCATCCTGTACCCTACTAAATGACAATAGCAAAATTTCTTGCATAAATTGTCAGCAACCACATTTTGCAACATCTAAACTCTGTAGTTTCTACATAAACCATAACAATCTAATCATATCTCAACATAGCCAAATCTTATATAACTACTCATGCTAACTATTTTATACATAAATCTAAATCACTCAAAAACTGCTTGAGACAACCTTCACATCTTACACTCACACACTTACGACATAATATCAATAAACGAACCATACATTCATATTCCACACCAAACAGCCGAATACGTACTCCTACACATACCTCTACCAACAGCATACTCAGCCTGTATATTTATAAAACAATCAATTACTAATACACCACTATATCAATACTCTAATTCAAACTACTTCTTCACACTTATTCTCTCAAACTCCAAATCCTTACTCTTCTGCTCTCTCTACTCCCAACCATACTTAAACCACCCCATACCTAACAACTTCTCTCAATCACTTATACAAATCAAACATAACATAGACAACAACCACCACATAGCTATATCCACCGACTTAAATGCTAGAGCCTACCTCTGGGACATAAAATCAAATACACGAGGTTAACTCACACTCGAATTTCTAGCATCTCACAATCTAACAATAGCTGACAACGATAAATCCCCAACCTTTGGACGACTACATCTAAACAACATATATCAATCACACAACGATTTAACCATCATTTCCAACCAAACAAGAAATATAGTTCACAACTGGCGCTTCTCAGACATCCCATCCGCATCCGACACCGCATATAACCTTTCAAATCGACCTCACTACTAAACTCTCAAAAATTCCAAATCCTAATTATGGCAAACAAATAATCTGGACAGCATTTCTTCACAATCTTAAATCTAAGCTAGACAACATCACCCTGACTATAGATACAACAAATAATCTCGAAACATCTGCTCTTCAGCTTAACAAGTCCATCACAGCGAGCCTTCACGCCGCAACTCCTACAAACCAACTTCCTAGAAGACAGCACGCTCCTTTTTGGAACCGTACTTTGAACAACCTCAAACAACAATTACGCAAATCCTTAAAAAATCTAAGAAAAACCAACTCTCACAGTAACATTCAACAGTACTTCTTCCTTAAAACTCAATATCAAGCAGAAATTAAAAAAGCCAAAAAACAAGCCTGGAAACATTTTTGTAATCAAACTTCAACAAACCCATCAACAAACTTATACGCAAAAAACATACACCATCACTCTCTAATCTTCTTTCAAATAATCAAGGTTCAATATTTATCAAACACCCTTCACTTAACACTCTATTTCCCGCCGACACTAATGTAACCGACAATATTACCCATACACTTATTAGAATGGAAACAAAACATAATTACTAAATAACTCCATTAACTCACACCCAGAAATTACAATCAAAGAGCTAAACAAACCATTGATTCCATGAAAACCAAATCTTCTAGCAGCCTTGACTTCATCTCCATTAAACACGCGAAGAAAGCCTACAACATACTACACCCTCATCTCCTCAAAATATTTAACGCCTGCCTCAGACTAAGCTATTTCTCAAATATTTGGAAAATATGTAAACTAGTGCTAATCCCCAAACCAAATCGAAACCACAATTCAATCAAAAACTGGCGACCAATTTCTCTATTACCAACCCTAGGCAAAATCCTTTAAAAAATTCTACGAAAACGCATGATCCACTACATCCTCAAAAATAACCTAATACACCCGAATCAATTGGCATATTTACCAAATAAAAGCACCGAATTGGCCCTATCTCGCCTAACCCTTTACCTAGAAAAAACACTAAATAACCAAAATATCGCAACAACCACATTTATTGATATCGAAAATGCTTTCAACGCAGCATGGCACCCTGCAATCATCAATAACCTCATCGACAAAAAAATACCCTACATACATAATCAAATTCATAAACAACTACCTTCAAAAGCGCATTCTCATCCTACTACATAACAACAATACATACATTCAGAAACTAACTCTCTCCACTCTGCAAGGGGGTAGCCTATCAGATATCCTATGGCTAATCCTCATCAACCCCATTCTTAATTTTATCAACTCAAAATCCGACTTTGCCCAATGCTACTCTGATGACATCTTATTCACCTTCTCAAACACACTGCAACTAAACAACATCAATCGCACTGCTAATCTAATCACACAAATACAAACAATGGCCACCAACTACAAAGTCTCCTTCAACTCAAACAAACTAAAACTTATACACTTCACACGAAAAAGAATAACTCCACTACCACTGAAACTAAACACATCAACATCACTCACTCCTGAAACACATAAAATATCCAGGCGTCACATTTCAATATAATCTAAAATTTACACTCCACCTCAAAAACATATACACAAAACTATCACCAACCCTATTCTCTCTAAGAAAAGCTATCTCATATAAGTGGGGTCTTCATCCAAAAATCTCAAAGTACATCTACAAATCTATCATACTTCCAGTCATACAATATGGCTCACTTGCCTGGGGAAGCTCACTCAAATTCCAAAACTCACTTACCCACCTCAACAAAATACACCGCCTATGCTTACTCACAATAACAAACGCATTTCACACTACTTCTACAGCAAAACTTGAACTTCTTACACACACTCTACCCTTACACATAAAACTTAAGAAAAACATAATTAAAAAATATCTTACTACCTTCCACTCTACACCAGCTCCACATAACTTCACGAACCTTTACTCAACTAACACCTCGCCCTCACTCAACTTTTTCAATTCCCTTCTTGAACAATATATGCCACAACTTACTCACTACCAGGTTTTACCACACTTACATCCATACTCCCTAGTTCACCCATCGAAATCGACCCCATACTCAACTCATATATGCCACCACAAATTCTTAGCACTCAACACCAACGCGACTCAAATGCGCACCACTAACTCTCAATTTTTACCGACGGTTCAAAATCACGCAACAAAGCAACCGCTGCATGCGCTTTTTTTAATCACAATACAAGCACTCCTTTCTTCATACAACAAATGCAGACAGACAATAACACCTCCGCATATGAAACTGAAGCCCTAGCACTCCTAACATCATGCAACCATTGATAACCTAACTTTCTTTACATCCAAATTCAAGCACATAATATTTTTCACAGACTCACAAAACATAATAAAAGACCTACAACTTAACAGAAAAATTCCCCTTTCAACACTAAACCTAGCCAAAAATTAATCAACCTTAGCAACCATTTCTCAATTAAACTTTTCTGGTACCCCGCCCATTCCTCCTCCTTTGAAAATTTTTTAGTAGATCTCTTATGTAAATCCACATCCATAACATCACATTTCTTAAGCCACGCCCTCCCTCTATCCACTTTTGAAACATCCATAAATATCTCAACTACAAACGAATGGCTTTACTCAAATAACATACCTACCTCCTTATCCCAATTTGCACTAAATAAAAACATTACTCTTCCTCGCAACATTATAAGATGGTTCACATCACATTGCCCTTGTTACGCTTACTTCTACAACTTTAATTTGCACTCTAACCCCTTTTGCAGATTCGGCTGCCATTATATCGAAACTCCAATCCACATTATCCTCTATTGCCCAATATTCTCATCAGAACGAACCAAACTCATTGAAAAAACACATTTATATTTTAAAGATCTTCCCTCCTCTCTACTAAAATTCTTATCATATCCCAAAATCATTCACCACATCTCTCTTTTCCTTAATACAATAGAACCATTACTCTCTACCCACCAACACTTAACTCCACCCTTATTAACACCTTGCATAATCATATACAGGCAACCTAATTTATACTCTTCACCTCACCAAGCTTTCTTATTTCTACTTTAGATCCTAAACCCACTACCCATCCTTACAAATCCCCAAGTTAGCAATTGATGCAAGCATATCAACCAACGTTGGAAAGTACTTAGTTATCTCCTACCTACCTACCTACCTTCAATTTATATTTAAATTCATGGCTACATACCTATCAATTCATAGACCCAAATCCTAACTAAATTTTCAAACAATTTACTTTACCGACTGAATATATGTGTAGGTAGATTATGAAGATTATATAAGATGATTCTTTGTTTTTCTGTGTTACTAATCAAGCTTGGTAAATTTATTATAAGCAACAATGGATTTCAGTACAGAGTAATACCAATTTTGATATAATCATGCTTGTCTTTAGAAAACAAAAATGTTTAACCTTCGAACACCAAATATAAAATCGGTGCAACCAAAAATTAGGTTCCCTAAAGATTTACAAGAGAACATTTTTAGTTATGGTATAATACCTTCACATGGTTAGAGTATAGAATATCTAATAGATAGACTATACAGATAGACTGTGAGCTTTCAGAGCAATCTTTGCAAGTATAGGACTCTCCCATTTCAATCAAAAAATCGTGATGTGATATTTCAGAAAAATATGTTTTGCACCTCCTCAATCATTACCCAAATCAATAAACCGTTGTTGAATTAAGAAGTCTTCTGAGGCCAGATTACTAATCGAGATTATAAACGGATTTTTGATAAAATGATAGTATTTTTCTAATTTTTATAGATTAAGAAAATAAAGAGAAATTTCTTGGCATGCTACACGGTGTTTTATTGCTCCAGGACATTTTTATTAATGAAAATCTTTCATCAACAAATATGTTCGAAAATAAAGCAAAATTTTCCTTGTCAAAGAATGCAATTATTCCAGCTTCATTTCAAAAGATGTTATTTTTTATCACAATGGAGTACTCTGTACTCTTTTCCTTGCAGCGCAAGGTTAAAGGAATTCATATATTCAAATATGTTCACTAAAAATGATAGAAATATACGAAAACGGACCTCAGAAAATTCGACATGCATGTCTAGTTTGCATTCCAGAAATTGTTGAATTTCTTTCCATAGTATCGCTTGGAAAATTTTCCTTTAGAAAGCCACCTCACGTTTGAGTGCAGAAAGAGTTTTTCAAATCTGAAAACAAACAAGATTTGAGGCATTTGCTTTAATGAAATACACTGTTTTAATGACTTCATTGAAAACATTTTTCAACTTATCGAATATGGTTTTATAGCTCGGAGCACTGGATACCAATTATATCTGGAGATTTTTGCTTAGCCAGATTCCGACTTAATACCATGTGCTGTAAAAATTTTTATCACTTTGTCAAATGTTTCTCTTACAGTTGTTCTATTGCTGAGTTTCGCAAAATAAAAAATTGTCTACCAGGTTCTTGTCATATACATATTATACGTAAACACAAGGTTGAGATAACTTTGAAACATCAATCGTTTCATCAATCTGAGCAAAAAAGTTGAAAATAGAATTCCGAATCAATAAAACCACGTCTGACATGTCATCAAACATTTCTGCTATTCGCCTTCTAACAATATCGTTTGACAGGAAGATATGCTTTAACTTTACAACTTCAGAACTTAGCACATTCAATATATCTTTCCAGCAAGGTAATATCAACTGTTCCGATATTTTGTGGGACTTTTTACAACAGATATTTTTTGAAACTTGTCAAACCATACTTTATATTTTGCAAAATAAAAAATAGTTTTGTTTTCCGAACTCAAGTGCTTCACTACCAGCGCAAGCTTCACTTGACGGGCTTTAAAAAAAGTGGATGCTAACATTTCAGAACACAAAGGACACTTATGTTCCTCTTCCCCACCAGACTTTAACCCATTTAAGACCAAGCAAAGCAGACGATATCTAAAAAAAAACTCAGACGATTTATATTCAAAGTCATTGAAAAACGCAGACGAAGATGAAATTACTTATGTTCCAAAATAGGAACATTGGCCGTAAATGGGTTAATGCAGTAAAAGGAAATTTCAAGTGTGAGTCGTCATATTTCATTGTTTAGCCATTAAAAAAATGTACATTTACAAATTAGGGCTGAAAAGCAATAAAAGAAAAAAATAGAACTCAATTCAAAGACTAACTTATTTATTCTTTTTAAATGTGATTTATTGGCAAAAATGGCTAATGACCAAATATGGGTGCATTATTTTGCGAAAAACGATTCGCTCAGTGTCCTGTTCTTGAAGGTTGATGCAATCAGAATTACAAACAAGGTCATTTGACTTTATAAAATCTGTACAGCTGTGGTGAGATTGAGGACTTACAGTGCAAGTATAATGCCGGGCGTAACATCGTATGAGGTAGCAAAATATTAACAGAAAGTTTGATATTTTTTGATTTTTTAAAGAATATTTTTCGATTCTTTGATTACAGAATTTTATTTTGATTATTTGACAAATATAATATTTAAAATCGTGCAAATTGCAAAGTATAGGTAATAACTTTTGTAACATCGTATGAGGTAGCAAAATATGAACAGAAAGTTTGATATTTTTTGATTTTTTAAAGAATATTTTTCGATTCTTTGATTACAGAATTTTATTTTGATTATTTGATAAAATATATTATTTAATATCGTGAAAAAATTTATAACTTATCTAACATCCTCTCCCCGAATGAGGTATATCAAATCTTACATCTAGCAAAATATGAACTGATAGGTTGGAGATGAATTATCGCGGTATACAGGTTGAAGATGAACCATCGTAGTATACAGGTATAATGTACTTATGTAGCATCGTCTCCCCGAATGAGGTATATCAAATCTTACATCTAGCAGAATGTGAAAAGAAAGTTGAACATTGTCTCCCTAGTTATTTGTACATGGAATAGAAACCATCGTAGTATACAGGTTGGAGATGAATCATCGTAGTATATAGTTTGGAGATGAATCATCGTAGAATACAGGTTGGAGAAGAATCATCGTAATATACGGGTTGGAGATAACACGGAAGTTGTCTACCCGCGTTCAACCGTACAGGTTATGAGATTCTGTATCTATTTATTTATAAATGCTTTGTTATAATAAACTTTATTTGCTTAATCTTCGTTCCTTAAAAAAATTATTTTCAGCAATAAATGACTTATTTATAATTGTGAGTTTTTTGAATATACATTAAGTATCAATTATGTATTATTATTATTATGTATTCCCCAACTTGGGGACAAGGTGTAGTCAAAGAAGAAGACTATTTTTTGATCAAAAGTCATTTAGTAAAATCTCGGTCAGCCAAATGTCCGTTCGGTCAATTGTCTGTTCTGTCAAATGTCTGTTCGGCCAAATTTACGTCGGTTAAATGTCCATTCGGTCAGATGTATGTCGGCCAAATGTTTGTCGGCCAATTGTCTTTCGGCCAAATGTCCGGGTACCAATGTCGAGTAATGATGGTAGTGTGTTTATTGGACAAAAATTCTTTTATGATAAATTTTGAAAATTATTTTAATTTGACATTGTAAATTTATATGGATCTACCTTTGAATGACTAAGCAGAAATTATTATGAGAAAACTTAAAAGATATTGATACATTTGGAATTGGATTAGCTTATATATACGAGATGTTAAAGCTTGCTTCATTCAATAAAATTATCTGGCACAAATCCAATTTTTACTAGGGCTTACCAACGGGAGGGAAAGATTCTCCTACTTTAGCAATTACTCTACATTGATTATTTTTAAACTACCCCAGATTTCTCAACTTTGTTTCGGTTCAATATATTGATGATATATTAGCTTTTTTTGATAAAAGTACTGATATTGACGATGCTTTCAAATTTCTTGATGAGATTACCAAATACAGGAGGAATCGTAATACTGATAATTCGATCCCATACTTAGACATCTCGTTTCAAACTCAAGCGAACAACTTATTTAAATCTTCAGAAAGACAAAAGACAAAGGAATTACAATTAATTAAAACTCTGCACATTCTTTCAAAGTTAAGCAAGCATTAATTACTAATGAGTTATATCAAGTAGACCGACTTTGCAGTACATCTGAACATAAAGAAGATAAATTGAATTAAATTGAAAACAAATTCAAAAAGAATAATTTTCTAGAAAATTTTGTCAATTATTCCTTTGATACATATATGAATAATACTAATAAAGATGCAATTGAATTTATTAGATACCTGTTTTTCGATACAAAGAAGGATAAAAAGAAAATACACAAAAAATCTTTTCAAGAAAGAAAATATTGATTTAAATATTATAAACACTAGTATAGAATTTACATACCATATTTAGACCCAAAAATCATAGATGTGATGATAAGTGAAATATAATTGATAAAACTATATACAAGCTCACATGTAATTTATACGGCGAATATTATATTGGAGAAATAAACCCACCAGTAATATTCAGGCTTAGACAACATATTCATGACATTAACCGGTTATCGACATATGTCGACTTTACAAAAATAAATCGTCTGCATTTATTAATGCTTTTTAATACAAATCTTCTGCTTTACATTAGATATCGTCTGGTTATTGTGGCCGATAACGGGTTAAACACAAGAGAACTAATTCTCCACTCGGTTCCATTTTGTTACTCATCATAATAATAATAAATACCATAACTCTGATTTACAATTAAAAATACTGCAAAAATGTGGATGATAACGAAAGAATTGTCAAGGAAGAAATATTAAGATTTTGAATGATTCCAAAAATGAATACACAATTTATGACCAAAATTTGATTTTAAAGATTGACTCATTGTATGATCGGTTGTCCTCTTATCACTTATAATAAACCTTTTTATGTATACTACAATCTGTATAGTATCCCGAAGTAGGGATAGGACTATTGTGAAGCTGCATCTCGTAAAAGGCGAGTAAATCGCTTATATATTACATTTATTCGAGTTTTATTTATTTTGTATCAATATTCATATAAACCTACATATATATTTGTTGCTCCATATTTTCATTTAACTTTCCTCTACTTAATCTTATTCTCCTTTAATATCCCATGTATCCTCATGCATTACTATATGTACTTTTTTCCCATACTTGTAACACAACTCCTCGCAACAACAATCTGTCCCCTCCTACAACCCCGGCTTATGAACCTCCTCTCATATTTTATCTGTCAGTCAACTTTAAACAGTTCTCCCTTCAACCCAGTATATCTCATTAAAACTCAGCCTCTAATCATTACAAAAGATCATCTCTCCTATTCATCTTTGTCTAATCACTACTAAAGATCATCTCTCCTATTCATCATTTACATAATCCCCTTCAACTATCTACTAACTCCGTTTAATCCTTTTCATTCAAAGCATTTACATCTCCTACATTTAGTACTTTAATTTGAAAAAGACTCGTGGAGTCGGAAATTCGTTTTATTTAAATAAATTTGTTTGAAACGTTATTTTTTTATTATTTAATAATTTTTTACTTTTATTTTTATTAAATAATATTATCAAAAATAATTAAATTAACTCAAAATGAGTCTCATTTTTTAGAAAAGAGAGAAATAAAGGCGATGTTTACAATTCTAAAAATTTAGCAAGAGATCCATATGAGGCTTTAGGGTTGCTAAGCAAGTTGATTAATTTTGACATGATTTTACATATTTTGTAATGCAATCTCAATAATGTCATCATAAAAAACTGTTTCATCTCTTTCACATTTATTTTTTCCTTCTTGAACGTTGTTTTGTCCAAACCACGATGAGTGATATCAGTGAAATAAGCAATTCGTACTCATACTCATCAGAAAGGTATAACAGTGAAAGTCCAACTTCAAATGATTCCTATGACATTCGTGACAGTCTTGTTGCTTCAGACAACACAATTTTTACTTGGACACCTACACAGTCTACTTCGCGAAGACGAACAACAAGAAATATCAGAATTATTTCACAATCAGAACCAGCTGATCCTAAAAATGGAGCTGAGCTATTGAAGGATATAGTCTTGATATTTTGCGATTATTTATGACAGAAACTTTGATTCTTCATATATATCAGAGGTCTAGCAAGACCTCCAGGGAGACAACTTGCCAAACTTGCCAGCCTTATTATATATTTAAATGTGTAAATCGTAAAATGCTTAAAAAATATACTTAAAATAAAAATTTCCAAAAAATATTTTACATACATATTGAAAGCCACATTTCAAAAATTCTACATAAAAGTTCAAAAAATTTAACTTTGAAATTGCAGTTTTATTTCATAAAAACTATATGATTGGTTGAAATGTTTATGTAATATATAATAACTAGCTAGAATTACAAGTAACTTTTTTTCTAATTTTATTGATTGAAAGTAACTCATTAATTATTATTTAGAAGTTCTGACCGAAAACTTATGAATTTATTTTCCACATATCAAAAGTTTGAAGTAAGAGATTTGTTGGATTATTTTCCTACTACATATTGGACACTCTAAGAATCCATCAATTAATTTGAAATACCTTTTTCTAGAAAAACAAGAAGACCTTTATGAAAGCAGCAACTTCAAGAAATATGTTTTATATTATACGTTTATTCATATACTTTGATGATAAAAGTTGTAGAAACAATGAGGATAAAAATTCGCCAGTCAGATATATACATGATTATTTTCATGATATATTATAAAGAGGTGAACACTAAAATAAATAATTTATTGAGCACTTAAAGTTTTTAAAATGTAAATTTTCGCCGACAGTCGGCTTTTCTAAACACAAAATGATTATGGATAAGAGGGAGAGAAGGATGTAGCTTGAGGCAAAGAATGACGGAGGATTGAAACATATGCTTTTCTTTCGATTTGATGATTTTAATCAAAATTTTAAGTACAATAAATAATTAATTTATATTATTAATTCAGCCCGTGGGTGTGTATGGCGGGATAGATGTTTGAGAAAATTGACAGATGTGCACGAGGGGGTATATTTATTTGTAATCATTAATTAACATTTTCAATATATTATACACCTCAAGCTTTTGTTACAATAGATGAACAGTTAATTAAATTTCATAGGAGGTATCCAATTAAAATTTACGATTTCTTCGTTACGGTATTAAAATATATCATGATAATGACTCTAAAAGTTTTTTATTATAAAACCTCAAGTATACGTTCCTAGGTTAGAAAACCGCAACTATTTTAGTGGTCAAAGTATGGTGAAACGTTTAGTTAGAGGTTCAAATTTAGCTAAGGGCATAGGTATTAAAACCTATCAGGTTTTTACTTCTTATAAATCATGGGAATGGACTAGAAATAAAAATTATACAATTTGTGGAACAGTAAGATCAAACAGAAATGCGAAAGCAAATTTTTATTTTATAGAATTGCATCTTTGATAGCGCATATTCCCCATAAACACGCACGCAAAAATTTCAAAGCAGTGCACCTTTCATCTAGTCAGCATTTAAAAGAAATCAAAACAGAAGCGGCATATAGAATACCAGAAACATAAAAGCGGGGTTGATATAGCAAATAAAATGCTTAGATCTTACACTTGCTATAAACCAGACATAGTTTGCCAATATAGTTGGATTATTCCCAAACATAATTCTCCAAATCTATATCCTACTGCAAAAGATGGTGGAAAAAATATTTCCACAGAAGTTTATATCTAAAACTATCACAAACTTATATGAGACTTAGATCTGAGAATAACCGAATACCTAGAAATATCCTCAACGTTTATCATTCCATGGGTAACATTTCTCATTGAATGATACACAGTCTAATTCTACAGGTAATTATTATTTACCTACATGCAAGACTAAAAAAAACAAAAACGACAAAATTTCAAAGACGTCACAGATTTATTTGTAAATTACATTCAAATATATTTGTTCTAATTGTAAATAAGCATTTTTGTGCACAAATTTATCACTTGCTTTACAATTGTTTATATATTATAATGCTTGAATTACATCATGTTTTATTTTCCTTTTCATTTTAATACCTTTGTCTTAAATATGAAAAAGTATGGTATTTCTAGTCGCAAAAACAATAACTTTGTTATAATTTTAGGAAATTGTTTTTTTTATCTTAAGTTGAAAACATTTTTCATGGGTTGCAATCAAATTTTTTTGATCAAAAAAACTAAAAAACACAAATATATTATCAAAGAATATAAATATATGTAAACATAGATCAAATTTAGCTTTTAATGAATATATAAGTAAAATTTTATATTTAATTTAACAAAACTTTTTTTAAAAAGTATATTATTTTTTTGATAATTTCCCGCTTTCCTGGGGAAAAATAAAAATTTTCGTCACACTAAATTATCTTTATTAGACACGGGATCCCGAAAGAAACACTATCTCAAAGTCATAAAACGCCAGTTTTAATTAAAACTAATTAATTTTTTTAATTAATAGTAACTTTTGATAACTAATGCGTTCGAAAAACACGAAACACATTTTAACACATTTAAAAAAAAATTTTTAAATAAAATACCTATCTATAAAAATATAGAGAATCATATGAAAGAATGGGGTTGTTAAAGAGAAAAAGTAAGGTACTTACAACAGTTAGAAGACCACCGATACTTTCGAGATGTGAAGCCTCGCGTAAAAATTCTAAAACTTTGAGAGAACCTAGAACATTGATGCTGTCCTCTAGATCAAAAAATAGAAATTCATAGAACTAAAACTAAAATAGATTTGGCATCGTTATTCGTTATCTATCTAAATCAGTGAAAAATCGAGTATCTTAACTTTTTCAATCTAACTATGAATAAAAGCAAGCATGAATCTGATATTCTTCTCAGATTAGCTTGGTTCTGTGGAGTATGAACCAGGATTGAAATGGACTACAGGATCGCACAGACTTGAAAAAATGAGTGCCTCATAAAAAAGTACTAGTAAATAAAAAAACTAATAAAACAATTTTCACTATTTTAAAATAGAACCGTCTGTTCTCAGAATAATTTCAAAATAATAGGAGGCATAAAGAATGCGTTTATTTGATATTTTCAAGTTTTTATAAGCAGCAAAAGCCAAAGTTTAAGTAGCTAACCCTTATAGGGTGATTTGGTAGCACTTGTGTTTTTTTTTAATTATTGTAAATATTCATAGTATACAAAAATGGTAATTTAACCTTTTGAGGATCCCCCCCCCCCCCCTGGATGTGCGCCCCTGGGCAAATTGATAATTTAATTGCAAAATTGATGCAAATACAAAAGTATGCTGTCACTAAAATAATATTATAAAATGAAAATAAATAATTTGAAAGAATGAAAAATTGTTAGAATAGTTATTTTCAACGAAAGCTATTCTATAAGACCGCCACTTCTTTAAGAGCGCCACTTTCTTACAGTCCCGATCAAATTTACATTAAAAATACCCTGTAAAAGACCACCACCTCTGTAACGGCGCCAGGCGCCACTACATTGCAGTCCGAATCTTAATAAAAACTTGCACAAGAACGCCACGCACCATACTAGAGTAGTATATTATTTTGTTAGCCTTCCTTATTTATTATCTACATTACTAGAAAATGAAATCTTGCATCAGTTGACTACTGAGATGACAAAAAGAAACTTTCTAATGATGTTACGTGAATTACAACTAAACTTGAAATGTAATTTATCATATGATATATGACTGGCACGCGTACATCTTGATCACTTTTAACCCTTTGAGGACCAGTGGGTCACCTGTGATCCAAGAAATGAAAATCGCCTGCTTTGAATATATAAAATTCCATTGAAAAAGAAAGCAGACGAATCTCCTCTTCAAAATGTTGGTCCTCAAAGGGAACAATGAACGGTAATCTTCGATGTGTATCAAGTTATGCAGAGTGGTAGATAAAATAAGATTTCAGGCATACGACTAACACGCATATGCCTTATGTCATTCATGTAGCATTGATAATTGTAATTAATGATGTATACGTATTTACGTGGCAATTGTTTTACTTAGAATGAAAGTTTCTTCATCACATATTTTTGCTTTATTTAGAGCTAACACATAATAATTGTTTTCTATCAAAACGTATAAAGTAAATAAAAAAAACTCTGTCCCTTGTAGATAAAGTTAAGGTGATTGAAATGTAAGAAAAAATTGAAAGTTCACGTAAAGTGGCTGGCGCATTCAGCGTCAGCAAAGATCAAGTTCAAAATATTATGAAGCGAAAAGCCGAAATTTTGTATGATTTTCAAAACAATGCTCCAAACGATCGTAAACGTAAAATGCGAAAAACAGGAAATGAAAAAGTTAATGAACTAAGTTGGAAGTGGTTTCAAGACTCTTCAACTAGACGAGTACAAGTCAGTTTGTAAAGCGTCATAATATTGTGCTTCGATCTGTGTCTGGGGAAAGTGGTGATGTAGACAAAAGTGTTGTTTGTAATTGGAAACAAAAGCTTTCTACCATTTGTGCTGGGTATGAGCCAAAAAACATTTTTAACATGGATGAAACCGGCTTGTTCTACAGAAACAATCAGCGAAACAAATCATTTCATGTTAAAGGGCATAACACACATGGCGGTAACAGTCTAAAGACCGCATTACCGTTGCTTTATCTGCTTCAATGACTGGAGAGAAATTTCCTTTACTTGTGATAGGAAAATCGGAAAATCCTCGTTGTTTTAAAAACATTGATAAACATTCACTTCCCGTTAAATATAAGTCAAATAAAAAGTCGTGGATGACAGGTGAAATCTTTGATAATTGGGTAAAAAGGTTTGATTGTCAAATGAAAAATCAAAAGCGAGAAGTCTTGTTCTCCTGCGCACCCTCATGTGACACTTACTAGCGTTAAATTAGTTTTTCTGCCACCAAACACATCAGTTATTCAGCCCATGGATGAAGGCATCATACAGGCCATGAAGCTAAAATACAGAGACAGACAGCTACAGTTTGTTTGTGACAACATTGCGAAAGATGAGTTCATCACTGGTCTGGAAATTCTCCGAAAAATTTCTTTTTTGGATGCCATCAACTGGGTCCATAAAGCTTGGAATGAAGTGACATCTTCCATTATTCATAAGTGTTTTGATCGAGCTGGATTTACTGCAGAGGTTTTCACGAATGTAAACACATCAGATATGGAAAGCACGGAGATTGACGTTGATGTTTTCGAAGAAACCAATGATGTTTCTTCATCAGTTTTATGTCTTTCCAAAAAATTATTTGGATTACAATTCAACAATCTTCACCACATTGATAATTCATGACCTTCCTACCTCAAATTATGCTATTGACTGGGATCGCTCCGCTTCAGATATTCTTCATGATAACGAAAAGGACTCAGATGGTGATGATGATGACGATGGTAAAGAGCCAGTTGAAGAATCGTTCAAGCCACCTTCTTTAACTCACGTCCAAGACTGCTTAGAAATATGTAAGCAATTTGCTTTGCAAACAGGAAACAATGACATGCTAAAACATTGTTTCGACATGCAAGATATCACCATTAACATAAGAATGAAAAAATATACAAAGCAAACAACCATCACGAACTTTTTTAAAAGAAAGTGAATTTTTTTATACATAATGAATTAAATGTTTTTATGCGTTTTTCCTGTTATATTCTAATATAAATTTTTTTGAAATTGTGCTAATTTTCTATGATAAATTTTTCAGATACTGAAGGTGAACCTTGATAAAACCGCCACCTGCGTAAAACAGCCGCTTTTGACTGGTCCCAAGGGTGACTGTCTTAAACAGGTTTGACTGTATTAAGAGAGTTACTATTTTAACTCATTCATAAGCTAACAGTTTGTTATATAAATATCGCTTATTGTATTACTCGTACACTGTAAAACAAAACCACTAAGAAAATTCATTTATCATTAATATCCACTAAAACATGAAAAAAGAAGATGAGCATATGATTTATGAATAAAAATTACAAAAATCATATAAAAACTGAAACAATTGTAAATAAAATGAACTGAACAGGAACAACATTTGAGTTTTTGAAATTATTTATTAATAGGAGGGATTTTTTTAAGTATCACAAAATGATCAACTATACATTTTATGAACATTGATTTTGACTGTAAAAATAAAGGCATTAAACAATCAAATAATTTTTTTAAAGCGATAAAACAGAATTAAATACAATTTGAAATTTAAAAAACGATCCATAGAGTAAAAAATTGATGGATATAATTAGAGACAATTTAGAGGCGAGTACAGGTAAAAGCTGATCGGTTGGCCCATCTATTTCAGCCCATGGGTGTGTATGGCGGGATAGATGTTTGAGAAAATTGACAGATATGCACGAGGGAGTATATTTATTTGAAATATTTTTAACTGTCATAAAACTTAGCTTTTCTATTTTAAGCATGATATTCTGATTTTGTCAAGGAACAAGAGAACGGATGTCTTGATTTTGGAAAGCCGCCAAATCTTTGTCTTTATCATCATCATAAAATTAAGACTTTGTCTTTATCGCTTGTTAGAATGCCTTTAAATTACTTAAGCATTCGTCTTGAAATGACTTTAAAAAACTTTAGTATTTGAAAGGTATATTGACTTGCGTAGAGATCAAATTTACAATTTAGACGAACTATTGTTTCGCCATTCAAAAAAATTGGCGAAATAATGAAAAAAAATATAGGTTTTAGAAAAATAATGAAAAAAATTATTCAATTTTAAGAAGGGTTGAGTCATTAGAGGTCAAATTAAAAAGCTGACTAAGAAACGGACGAGATAAAGATTTCAGAGAATAATGGCCACGATAAGACCGAATTTTAAATACCACTCATAGATAAATGGAAGATGATGATGATGATGAATATATGTAATTGTAAATATAGAAAATAAAATACTTATAAGTTGCGTGTTTGTTTCTGATAAGAACTCTCCGATTGTAGATGCCAATTTATCAATGTCATCATTTAGATTGAGACTGTGCTTTGTACAAAATTCATCAAGACTTCCTGATTTCTCAATCCTAGATCTTATATGAGGTCTTTTCTTAAAGAAATCGTTTTGGCTTAAAGGCACTTTATGAGGCAACTTTGGTTTTCGATTTTTTTTAAATGTTAAGTTTTTGGATTTACTGTTCGAAGAAGATTTATTCTAAATAGAAAATTTATGAAGTAACTAATTTACAAACTAACAGGATACGAATGTTCATTCATATCTAATGAGATCTTGCAGAATTTGACAACGATTCAAGAATTTATTAAAATTTTACCGATAGCACTCTTGTTTCGAAAATACTAATACATGCGCTAGGTAAGTAAAATTGGTTGCAAGTAAAATACAGTTGACTAAATCTATATTTATATATTTAATCCTAAAATAACAATATATAAAATTTATAGTCTTTTTCATTTTTTTTTGTAATTTTTTTTTATAATTGAAAAAAAAAAAAAAAAAAAAAATTCTTTGGATCCTAATTATGAATAATCGGCTCAAAAAATAAAATATGTCTAACAAACTCTGTATAAAAATGAATTCAAATTACTAAGTATATTAGTTTCTCTAACTAATGCATTGAGAAAAACTAAAATATAAAACAAAAAATACTCAAAAAAGTAAAATGGTTATTTAACCTATTTTAGAACGATATGTGGGAGCACATAAGAGTAATCCATTGCGTCAAGATGCCCACCGCCCCCCTCCCCAAAGAGCAAACACATGTTGATGATCCACTAGATTTTCTCATCTTCTGTCACAATGATTCTATTTCTCTTTCTGTCTGTTTTTCTCTTCCGCTTTCTCTGCTAAAACTCAATCATTCACTCAAGCTCTCTTCTTTCATTCAAGCCCTCTTCTCTTGTTAAGCTCTCCTATCTCATTCAGCTCTCTTCTCTCCAGTGACGTAGCTAGGCTGGGCATAAGGGGCCGTGCCCACTCTCCTATGTACCGCATGGTGCCGCCATGCATCTTTCAGTTTGTGAAAATTTCTCCAATGAAAGGATCAAGAAAGTATACAAAATGTTGCTCACGTTTTTTGTTTTTAAATTGTGCCCCCCGCCTATCAACTTTTTTCTGGTTACACCACTGCTTTTATCTAATTTGCATTTAGAGTTAAATTAAAATAGTTTTCAATCGTTACAATTTTTATCAATGAATATTGTTAGACTCGCGCTAAGATTTTTTTTCAACAAAGGTCATTTAATCTTTATCACTACGTTTGTTACATTTTGTAAATTTGTTGATTATTATATTAAAAATATAATATCGAAACAAAATGTTTAAGTTGTTAAAATGTACTTAATCTATTTGTGACAACTGTCAGAATTTTATTTGTAGACAAAAATATTCAAAAAAAAATGCCATGATTTTCTTTTCTCGTATACTTTGATTTATGTTAATTTGGTCCTCGGACATTTCGCCCCATTATTTTCATAAGACAGTTCGCCTCATTATTTTCATAAGACAGTTCGTCGCATGGACAATTCGCCCCATTATTTTCATAAGACATTTTGTCTCATGGACAATTCTAAAAAATTAAGAGATAAAATGATTAATTTGAAATAATTTAAGAGATAAAATAAACAAGAATATAAAATTTTTTAATAATTTTACACATGAAGCAAAGATGGATGAAACAAATAGCTTATGAGACAATTTGTCCAGGGGGCAAATTGTCTATAGGGCGAAATGTCTGTCGACCGTTAGTTTAAATAATTTTTTAATTATAAGGGCTAGCTACTTAAATGTTGGCTTTTGCTGCTTATAAAAACTTGAAAATATTAAATAAACTCTAATTCCTTATGCCTCCTATTATTTTGAAATTATTCTGAGAACAGACGGTTCCATTTTAAAATAGTGAAAATTGCTTTATTAATTTATTTTGTTTCCTTTCTCTCTTGTTAATTATATAGCAAAATTTTCAATTTTAAGTAAAAGGTAAGGTGCAGCGGGTGTATTTTCATTGAGAAGGCACTGATGTACCGCTTATGTCAAACTATGAACAAATTCGTTCAAATTCGAAGTATCGATGAGGAATCGAATCTAGAGGCTTCCGTGCTGAGTCCATCTCAAGAAACCTGCCATGCCACCCATAGAGTATGCTATAGGGGGGTACGTCAAATTAGTTTTCAAAAAACTTAAGTTATGCTCTAAAAATTTTTAGTTTTTGTTGAAGCTCTATAACTTTTTCTGATACACTTTTTTCCTTAAAAGTTATTATAAAAGGCAAATCATTGCAAAATGTTAAAAGTTATTTTACTTTTTGTAGCTTGTATCAATTTAGCTTTTAAACTATTTTTGAATGATGCTGAGTAAAATGAAATAATGCGATCTTAATTTTTTGTTTGGACAATTATAACTTCGTTTTATACCCTTGCCCCTGAATCAATCACATTTTTTCATATAAACATCGCAGGGTGTCTAGTAGACTCTTTGCCTTTAGACTACATTTACTCATATAAAACTATCCAACCTTCAGTTATTTGTTTTCTCTATGAATCAAATATCCTTTCATCAATTCCTGTAATGTGCCTGGTAGACTACTTCATTTTTCAAATGAAAAGCCTATTCCACCCCCTAACAATTTTGGATTTTTTTAAACTACTGTATATTCGATGGTTGTAGGTAAAAATACCCCATAATTTTTGATTTTTAGGATTTTTTTTAATTATATAAATATTTTTATTTGGTACTGTTTTGAAAGGCTAAATTTCTAAAATTTCTTAATATATAGGGTTTTTTTCTTTATAAAGTTCTTAAAAACAATAGCAAAGGTGCAGATTTGTGGGAATGTGTTCTTAAAATCAGTTAGAACACAAATTATATTTAGAAAGTCTTCTGATACACAAAATCCAAAAATATTTGCTGTTTTATAAATTATTTTTTTGTATTTAAAAAATTGTCGTATGCTGAGTTTTTTAGTTTACTTTAATTAAATTTTAAATGTTTTAGATGAAAAGTTAACTTTTTGTTGTTTTTTTACAAAAATCTTTATTTGACATATCTTTTAAAAAAAAATTTTAATTTTAATTAATAATTTTTTGAATTTTTTTGTGTTTGGGCATTTTTTCCTACTTTTTAATTCGGGGAATTTTTTCTGCGCACCATATTCGATATGCAAATTTAATTAAAATATTTTCACTGGAAGTATAGTATTTAAATTCACCAATTTTGTAAAAAAAAATAAAGTAGTCTTATAAATTTAGGACTTTAGGTATTCGCTGAACACACTCTATTTTAAAGGATTGCTTGAATATTTGTTCTCCCGTGGTATTTCCAGACCACTAATTTTGAAAATTGCAACAACAAAATTTCGCCCCCCCCCCCTAATAATTTTGAGGATATGCGCCCCTGTAAAGAACATAAATAAATTAATTAATACTAAACTAAAAAATTACGTCTGATTTCTTGTTACATTTAGAGGCAACACCTTTTCCAAAAAAATTCTCCTTTTCTTTAATGTAGATAGACTCAATTCCTCGATCCAGTAGAAAGGAATTTGATTGTGAAAAAGATGCACATCCTTCTAATTGAGAACATAACATTTGATCCTGAATTATATTCCCCCAAATATTGTTCATTTTCTTTGGTCGTCTTGATGAAGGAACATCATTATCAGCACATCTGAGACTTTGATTGGACTCTAGACTATTTTGGAAAAATATTAATGAAAAAAATATAATATTCAATTTTAAAAATAATATAATAAAACAAATTTTACACGCAAGTTTGTTATAAAACTAATATCGTAGGGATCGTTCTATAATGGTTACAAAAAAATTAATTTTCGACTCCGATTCCACCTATTTGTAATTTTACGACTGTAACTCTATTTATGTATATTTTTTAAGACTGATGACCCAACCTAATTATATTTATGCAACTTTTACTTAAACAATTTTTAATTACACAAGATTAAATATTCTGTTTCAAATATTATAAGTTTCAAACTTCAGATGATGTAAAATTGCTTTAAAAACATCAGTTATAAATTACCGACTCACTATTTAGTCTTCAATCTATTACCAACAGTAAAAGCGTGATGACATCTACCATATTTCAAGGTCGTTTATAGATATCATTGAAACATGATGTTCTGTATTTTACATGCTTCTGAGTTGTGTTGTAAGCAAAAATTTTTATCTATTTTCTTCAACTTAATTTATTAAAATATTGTTTTATTGGTTTGTATTTGTAGGTTGTCTTTCTTACATTTTTTCAAATTATTTATAACCTTTTATCGAAGCCAAAACTTCAAAAGAATCCTCAAAAGGATTTTTCAAAATTATCCGGTTTAAAAATATTATCGAAAAACTTTCTACTCATAAACTCAGTTATGTTCATTTACAGGGTATTTGTGTAATAAAAAGTTATTTCATTCTAAAGTATGGCATTGGTCATTATTGTCTAAGTTTGTATATTGTTGTTTCGTGGAAGGTCAATTAGAGAATTTTCATATACTTTTTTGTTTATCATTATCATAACTTGTAGTATTAATAAAAAAGCATAGTAAAATTATAGATAAATGACAAAATAAATATTTGCTGAAATTTTGTTTTATTCAAAGTCGATATTAAAATATATTCAGAGTTGAAATACTAAAGTAGACGTCAAATTATCATTTGTATAATAATCTTCAAGTTAAGATATTTTCTCCTAACTAATAATAAAGTCAATGATTTTTGGTATGCAGAAGTCGGATTCAGAGTAAAAACTCCTTATGTACGTCAGAGTCGGAGACGAAACTCCTTATTCAATTTCTGGATCCGCCACTTTCCACAAACCTGGTTAATTTGCATTATTCTTTTGATTAAAAATAAAAGGTGTCTAATAAAAAAAACAAATAACGCCAACATCTAAAAAATTTTTTTTAGCAGTTTACCTGCTTTCTGACATGAAATTATATTATAATTTCTATAAAGAAAATTAATTTAAATTTTTGGAGCCATTTATGTTTTTAACTTTGATATTAAAAAAAAATAATAAAACTTTTAAAAAAAAATTATTAGTATGTCCTCTTCTTAAGAATATTTACCGAAAAGTTAGTCTTATGCAGTTAGGATTTATAACAATTTATACTAAATTTGGGGACTTTTCCAAGTTTGTTCAAACAAATCAAAAAATTTCTTACACTTAAGCTACTTGAAAAAAACTTTATCATATAAATCCCTATACTTCCCTGAAATGAAGAATAGGTTTATATAACCCCATTTCGTAAAATTCAAAAACAAAACTCTGTAATTTGTCTTCTCTCTTATTTATACCTATTTTCTCTTGTAGTCTGAGGAAGACACGAGGAAATGAAATGTTCCAAAATTTTTAATTTTGATGAATAAAGTTTTCTTGATTATGATAGCGTTTACATTGTTTGTTTTCTAACTTTTTGGTGACTGTTCTTTATCACTTCTCTTAATCTATTTCTTCACATTTTTTATAGAAACTCGTTCACATCTCTGATTTGCTGGCATTGTAATATATATTTTGAGTTCTAATTTATTAAGAAGAAGAAGAAAAAGAAGAAAAGAATTTATTCGCAACAAAAATCAACATGATAGCACACAAAGTACATTATAGTAAAATAAAATATTGAAATTTGATATAAAAATCTCTTTTTATATTTGAGAGCAGGAGCTTCTAAAGGCCAGAAAGCCGCTGGAAAGAAAACAACCCAAACATTACGTTAGTAACTATGTATATCATAGCATTGATATAAAAATTACAATTTCAAAATTTCCAGAAAGGATGATAAGACAAACAAATTACATAGATATATGTATTTATATAAATTAAATTGAGTATATATATGTAAGTATTATGCACATAAATGACGGATATACATTTATAACGTATATTTAGGTTCGATGACAAGAAAAACATTTTTTTATATTACACTGAGTATTATAATGATTTATATAATGTTGTTTAATTGTTTTTTTGAAGAGACTGATGGGCATGTATATATAGCATGAATTAGGTAGGATGGAGTTCCAACAATGTGGTAATTTATATTTAATAGACTGGGAATTTGCTTTGGTTTTATAAAATGGCATCACTGCTTTATTATTGTCACGTAAATTATAATACATATTAAGATCATCGTTAAAACAAATGAAAGAGTTAAATATTTTAGGTAGATAATTGTTAAATAGTTTATAGGTAAAAAGTAGTAGGTTATAATAAAATAGGTCAGCAATTTTCAATATGTTTGATTTATAAAAAAGCTCATCAGTATGCGCGATATAATGTGTATTAAAAATTAGTCTTAAAACTTTTTTTTGTGACTTATATAGTAAAGAAAGATTTTGGTGTCCCCAAACTAGTATGCCATAATTTATATATGATAGAAAAAATGAATTATATAACAAAATTTTAGTGTCTGTAGGAAAGAAATTATTATAACATTTAAAAATACCTATGATTTTACTTAATTTAGTGTTAGTATATGAAATGTGTCGCTTCCATTTTAAATCATCATCTATAACTATGCCTAATAAAGTGTAACTTTTAACTAGATCAAAAACAAAATTAGAAAAGTCAAGCTTTAGAGATTTTTTCCTATTAAAAAGCATAGCCTTGGATTTTTCGTAATTAATCGTCATACAGTTAGCTTGACACCACTCAAAAAGTTTATCCGTTTGCTGTATAACGTATTCTAGAGTTTTATTGTGTGCAATGGGTAAGGTTATAGTTAAATCATCAGCGAATATGAAAAATTTTAAATGAACATTTGAATTATGTATATCATTTAGAAATATAAGAAACATCAACGGGCCGAGTATCGAACCCTGTGGAACCCCACACGTGACGGGCAAAACGTTAGAATGAAATTTATCAACAATTACTGTTTGGCGTCTATGGTAAAAGTAAGAAGATAAAAGAGATAGAGATTTAGTGCCGATACCATAAAGGGCAAGTTTTTTCAGTAAAATAGAGTGAGAAACATTATCAAAGGCTCTTGAGAAATCAATGAAAAATGTAAGCACACTTTGACCTGACTCAAAATTCTGAATAATTTCATCGATTAAACAAATAAGAAGTGACTGTGTGTTGTGGAGATTACGGAAGCCAAATTGAAATTTATATAGTATTTCATTACTTTCAAAAAAAGAAACTAGTTGAGAATACAATAACTTTTCAAATATTTTAGACAAAATTGGTACTATAGAGATAGGGCGGTAATTGTCTGGGTTATTTTTATCCCCTTTTTTGAAGATTGGGTGAACTATGCTAAGTTTAAAAGAATCAGGGAAAATGGAATATTCCAAGCAAGAATTGTAGCCAATTAACATGAATTTAGCAATAATATTAATACAAATTTTTATATGAGAAATTGAGAGACCGTAAGCATCAGCAGAATGATTCATTTTGATATCTTTTACTGCTAAAAGAATGTCATTCATGGAAAACTTTTGGTAGTCAAAGTGGATGGAAGATTGCTTCACATAATTTGAGAAGTCACCTACAGGTTTAGAACATGCGATAGAATGAGAAAACTTATAATTAAAATAGTTAGATATAGTATGACTATTATCAATCAATTTATTGTCAATTCTCAACACAATATTCGAATCAATAGAGGGATTGATCAATTTATTAATCTCTTGCCAAATTTGTTTAGGACATGACTTATTCGAAAATGTTTCCTTGAAAAATTGAATTTTTAGTGATTTAATCTTATATTTTATTTCATTTCTAATTGAAATATACTTATGTTTCAAATCAGTACAAAATTTGGTCTTCAGTTTAAAAAAATCAAATTACGTTGTCTAATTAAATTCAGTATATGTTTGTCAATCCAGGGATTTTTAGGGTTGGTATAATAAGACGCTCTACTTGATTTTATCAGTTTTGTATTGCTATTTACAAAGCTTGAAAGCATAGTATTAAATTTTTCAAAATAATTATTAGGATTGTCAAAGTCATGCTTCAGGTAGTGATACCAATTAAAATTAGCAATATCAAGCAAAAAGGAATTTTTATCAAACTTTTTTTTAATGGGTACTTGTTAATGTTAAACGAAACTTTAAATGTCGCTAAAATAGGTAGGTGATCGGATATATCAAATAAAATATTAAAAGCTTTGTTTTGATAATAAGATGTCGGAGCGTATATATTATCTAATATAGTTTCACTGTTAGGTCTTGTTAATTTAGATATTAACGGTTGAAAACCATATGACAGCATAATATCCATAAAGGCTTGGACAAATCTGTCATTATCAATTTTGCGAAGATCAAAATTAAAATCACCTAAAAAAACACTCGATTTGAAATCATGCTTATAATTAGTCAGGAAATACTCAAAGTCATAGAAGAATGCTTCAATATTGCTATGAACTAATGTGGGCTTACGATAAATATTGTTAATAAATATGCTGTTATATTTATCTAATGAAATAGAAATGGTAAAAACTTCAAAAAAATTGCTAGAGTGAACACTATTGCAAATTGTGAATTTTACACTATTATGAACATAAAATCCTAATCCGCTATGAGAGCTAAGCATAGGTGGCATAAAAACAAACTTATAGTTTTCTATTTCGAAGGATCTAAATTTAATTTTATCTATCCAAAGTTCCTGAAGACAAATGACGTGAAGAGGATAATTGTTATGTGATTCGAATATGGAAATCAGATATTTTAACAAATCATATTTTGGTTTCAGGGATTGGATGTTAAGACTAATTACATTAAAATTAAACAAGTTTAAATTTGTATATAGATTGGCAAATTTAGATGAATTAAAGTCATATAACATACACTGGTCTTTAAAATGTGAAGCGAAAAACAAGTCAAAAATTTTTTCATTACAGTTAGAAAATTCATCAAATTTTATTAGTTTATTAATACTCTTACGACAATTTAAACTACAAGAAAAATTATTACTTTCATTCAAGGAAATGACATCATTAATATTCATCTAAAATATACTTAAGATTCAATTCGTTCATTATATTACGCTTTTCTTTTTCAGAATTAAGGGATGTACAGTCACTAGAGTTGCATATATGTGAAAAAGGTAATTTAAAACTTGAACATCTAGAACAGATAACAGGATTTGATTTACAACAGTCTTTAGAAGAATGATCTAAACTACAATATCTACAAACGGGTGTACTGGATCTGCAATCTGAAGCAATATGATCAAACTTGTTACATTTATAACAAATTTTAACAAATGAACGAAGAAGTTCTAAATTAAATGCATAACATCCAATATATATATGTTTATTGGGAAATAATAACTTGATCGATGCCTTACTAAACTTAATAGCTATATTATAATGCGACTTAGAAATGGTTGGTAGCTTAAACATGTTTAAAATATCTTCTAATTTTATATTATTCTGACTAGAGATAAATTCCTTTATTTTGTCAAAATTCATCTCATTTGGGATATTTTTCAAACAAAAATAAGGCAATTTTTGTTTTACATCTTCAAATTCGAAGTAATTAGCAGTTAAGACAGATTTAAGATGAACTAAATTATTATCATTAGAGGTCTCAAGAATTAAAGAATTATCATTAGTCTTTTTACAGTTTTTTAAACACAGTTTATTATAGGCTGGCTTAAGTTTTTTGTTTATACATGATGTAAAATTTTCATTAGAATTATCAAAAAACTTGGGAATCTTAACTGATAAAGAAGGCTTATAATTATAGACTTTCTTGGTTTTAGAACTATTTTCAACTACTTGGCTATACGATAATTGACTTTTAGATGATAAACCAGAGTTGGTAGACAGGCTACTTAGCTCTGTTATCTTAGTTCCAATATTATCGAGTTTGTTGCTTATATCAATCATAGATTCTGAATGTTGTTTATCAATTAAATAAATAAGAGCATTACCTAAGCTTTCTTTAGAAATATCTCGACTTAGAAGAGATTTTATACCTCCTAATTTTGCGACTTCAATTACCTTATGAATATCTGAATCACACATTAAGTATAAATATATAGAAAGAAAATAAAATCTTTATATATAGTTATATATAATTGTATTTAGAGATTCAAGAGACATAATAAGTGGAAAATTAAAAAAAATAAATAAATAGATATTTTATAGATATATTTATTATAAATAAATAGATAAATAAAGGATAAAATACAATATAAAAATTTATATTTAAATTCAAAAAATTTGAGCGGCTATGATTTAGTTGGAGTGAATCGTTACGTAAAGTTTTTGAAAAATTCAAGTTCTAATTTATTAACATTTATAAGTATAAAATTTTAGAAGTAGATACAATTGAAGATTTCAAATTGTATCAATTATTGATATATATTTTTTGGCATATTCAAAACAATCTTACTTTTCTTATTAGTTCAAGATCCTTGCTACGCTACTGAATTTAGGATTTAAAATTTGTGTGTAGATAATGATTAATTGTTATTTATTATAACTTTGTAAAATATTTTTTAATACTAGAAGCATAATAATAATTATTTCGTTTAAAATGACATCAACGCAAAATGTTTTCTTTTTTTGAGTATAAAGTTTCTACTTCTTTGACTTGTGTTTGTGATAGCTGTAACTTATGAGAGTACTGGTGTTGGTTGGTTGGATATCAACGGTAGGACTTTTTACACAAATACACCCGAATGCACAGAAATATGTTCTTTATTAGAACTTTAAATTAATAATGTATTAGATAAATGCTTAAAATAAAAAGTCACTCAAATATTTTAGTATGAACGAGGGCTTGCAATAGAGTATATTTTTATATTTTTTTATGTATCGCATTATCTTGCCAGGCTACACATATTAGTAATTTTAAACTAAAAATTATTTTGTGTTATCAAACATACTAGGAACTCAGTAAACCATGAACCTATCCGCCCCTAAGAATTCGTGCACCCATGATGGAGTATTTGTGAATAAAAAAATTAAAATAAAAATTAAGATAAATTTACTTTATTAAAATGAGGAAACATATTGGTTGGTTGGTTTGGTTGGTTTGAGATATCAAAGCACTTTCAGCCGTAAGGCTATATGCTCGCATTATGAAGAAGAAGAAGAAGTTTATTATTATTTATAAAGACTGCAAAAAACAAGATTTAGGTTCTTCTTACTCAATAATTGCAAGCATTTGACAAGGATTTTGAATTATATGATGAAATATGTACCGTGGGAATACGATGAGTTTGAAGATCTTTTTTATGAAATTTATGTGTCAGAAAACAAAAAAGCCAAATCAGCTGCGAGATAGCTTTCCAACATTTCAATTAAATTAGTAAATAGTAAGCACAACATTAGTGGATAGTAAATATAACATAAGCATTTAAAATTATAATATAGATGTAAGAATTGTACAAAAAAGTTTATATTATATATTTTAATTTTACAAAGTAAACTAAATATATGTAATAATTATACAAAAAGTAGTTTATTATAGGAATATATAATAAAAATTAAAGAAAAAAGACACAAAAATGAATATTTATATATATTATATATATGTATAATGGAATAAATGAAGAATTATAAGATAATAAAATTATTAGAAGGAACAAATATAACACTTTTTTAAGATACATGATTGATATTTTCTATAGACTAAATTTGATGTAATAAATTATTTAAACGTCTTAAGTGTCAAATTTTCAGTGTCCAAGTTTGATAAGTGATCATTCCAATATTTTGTGGATCTATATTTCAAAGTATTGTTAGAGCTAGGTAATCTGAGATACTCTATTGTAAACTTATACGGGTATCTAAGATTATAATAAGTTTTATCATTTTTAAAAACAATCCAATTATCAAAAATAGAGGGTAGAAGATTTCTAACAAGTTTGAAAAGAAAAATTGATAACTGAAGCTGATAGATCTCATCGATTCTTAACAATTTATACTTTTCACATAAGGTAGTAAGATCTTTGCTTTTACAACTAAAAACTTTTTTTAAAGCTTTGTTTTGTATACATATCAATTTTTTAATGCCTGAGTATGCCCAATTAACAGCGCTGTAATAGCAGTGAGGTAAAAAAAGAGCTTTATAAAGCAGTAATTTTATATTAACAGAAAACTCGTTTTTATATTTATTCAATATACCCACAATCGAGTTTAGTTTTGAGCTAACTACATCAATGTGATTTCTCCACGTCAAATTTTCATTAATAAATAAACCTAGTAAATTGAAGCTTGAAACACGCTTAATTTCGCCTTTAATAGACATATCATTTTTTTTGTTAGAAAAAATTATGTACTTTGTTTTTTCCCTATTAATTTTTAAATCATTTGAATTTAGCCAGGAGCACACCTGATGTAACACATCATCTACAATGTTATCATCTTTAGAAGAAAGCGAAAAAGATGTAAGAATAGTAATATCGTCTGCAAAAAACAATATTTTATAATTTTTGTTGACATTATGAAAATCATTAACAAAAAGAGAGAAGAGAATAGGTCCCAAGATTGATCCCTGGGGAACCCCTCTGAAGCATTTAACTAATTCAGATTCACAATCATTTATTATTACCTTTTGAAATCGATTAGTTAGATACGAACTTAAGAAGGCTGTCGCTTCTTTGGAAAATCCTAAATAAGAAAGCTTCGTTATGAGAATGCTATGAGAGACGCTGTCAAAAGCTTTTGACAGATCTATAAACAAGCCTAAAGTTTGTTGCTTATTTTCTAGAAATGATGTAACTTCATTTACAAAAAAAGTATGCAAGTAAGTTGTAGAATACTGAGATCTAAAACCAAACTGGTACTTATAGAGAAGATTGTATTTATCTATATAACTGATTATTTGACTAAACAGTATCTTTTCAAATATTTTTGAAAGAGTACTTATAATACTGATTGGGCGATAATTTTCTATTTTTTTTCGATTGCCTTTTTTAAAAACGGGTAGGATTTTGGAATATTTGAAGATAGTAGGAAATATATTAAATTCAAGGCAGGAATTAAAAGTAATCAATAAATATTTTTTTTATATAATCAAAGATCAGTATAAGTTTATCTATAGATATTCCATATACATCATGAGATCCTTTCGATTTAATTTTCAATATTGCAAAAACAAGGTCATCATAGGTAATTCTTTCAAAATGAAACAGAGATGAGTGTTTCACTAAATAATTCTGAAACGGAGATGAAAAACTATCATTTGGTTTTTCAGATGATGAAAAAAAATCTGAAAACTTATTAACAATTACTTGTGTATCAGGTTATGAAACTATCATTGTCAGCGATATTTATTTGACGATTAGCCTTTTCCTTTATCATTGAATTAACAATTTTCCAAACATTTTTTTGTCCTTGGAATTATTGAAGATAATAGCGTAATAATTCTCTTTTAATTTTTTTATCATATACTTTACTTTGTTCCTTAAAAACAAAAAATTGCTTCTTATATGCAGATCTGTACTTTTAGATTTCATTTTAGTGTATAACTTATCACGAGTTTTAATTAAATTTAAAACTTCAAAGGTCATCCATTTGTTTTTTCTTTCTTTATACTTGTTTTTATATTTAGAGTTTAGTACTACTGAATTATTCCTTATGAATTCGCTTATTTTGTTATTCATTAGTGAGGCTAGGATTTCAGGTGAATCATAATAAGCTCTCAAATAATTGTTCCAATTAAAATTACTGACTTCATTTATGAATGATTCACTAAGAAATATTTTTTTTTTACTATAAAGTTTATCAGCTTTTGTATCTTCGACTGATATTAATAGTGGGTAATGGTCTGAGATTGAAGTAGAGAAAACGTATGCGTTGTATGAAGATACCTTAAAAGGGATAAAGATATTATCAATAAGACTTTGTGATATAGGTCTAGTCGGTTGGGTTATTGAAGGATGAAAACAATTAGAAATGAGTAAATTGAAAAAGTCCTTTGTTTTTGAATCATAATCAATTTTCATCAGATCCACATTAAAATCTCCTATTATAAAACTGCTATTTTTATCTACCGTGGATATAAATTGAGAAAATTCTTCGATAAAAGACTCTACCCTTGTAGTGATAGACGGGGGACGGTATATGTTATAGAAGTACAAATTAATATTCTTTGACTTAATTTTTAATGACAAACCCTCCAAAAAAAATATAATCCTTTGATTTACATATTGTCATGTTATATTTTTTATGAAGTAAAAAAGCCAGACCTGAGTGACTAGTTAATTTTGCTGAGCTACTAAAGAAATTATAATTTAAAAATGAAACTTCAAAAAATGAATCATCAAGCCAAGTTTCTTGAAGAGCAATCATATCAATTTCATCAGGAATGTCGTTGTTGATACGATTAACTAAAAACTCAATTTCATGTATCTTAGATTTAAAGGATTGACAATTAATGCTCATGATTATGAATCCTTGAGGTATAGAATTTATGTTTTCATAATTTATATAAGAAGATGAACATCTATGTAGATCGGATATACATCTATAGGAGGTAGTAAATGTAATGTCTTTATATTTGTTGGAGGCGCTTTTATCAATTTTCATCATACGGTTCAAACTTAATAATATTTATTTCTTTTATAATAAGTGGACATGATTTACTGAAAGCACAGTGATTAAAATTGGTATATCCTTTATTTATACAGTTTATACACTTATATTCATCAGGTGATGTTTTCTTAATACAAGCGTTACTTTCATGACCCTTCGAACAGAAGCTACACTTAGGATTATCTACGGTCCTACATTTTGATTTGGTATGGCCGACCTTACAGCAAGATGAACACTGCTTTATAGAATAAAAATCAGTCAAACTAAATATACGAAAACCTAAAAATAGATTATCTCCAAGTCCTGATAATATGTTTCGAATTTTATCATCAACAGCGAAAACCATGAATTTGAAGTTAGAATTATAATATTGTTTTTCAAATAAAAAATCAAACTTTCCCCCATCATCAATTCCTTCCTTCAATTTTATATTTTTATTCATTAATGCATCAACAACAAAATCATTAGAGAGATTAGAGTCAACACCTTTTATTATAATTTTTTTTTGAGGACTTCCTGGTTTGAAGACTTTGTAACCAGAGTTTTGGCCTATTTTATTTATTGCAAGGTTACAATTTACTTTATCCGGAAAGTTTAGTTTAAAAATTTTCCCTCTTCTGGTTATCTTTGAGATTTGAACTTTATCAAACAAACCATTTGTCTTTTTTTCCAAACTACTAATAGATCGGATGGAATCATTCTCTGATTTTAAAAATAGGGTATTTCTATTGTTAATTAATGGTTGAGAAAGAGCATTAGCATATGTATTATTTATTTTATTCTCAGTTTTAGTTATATTATCTATTTTAGATTCAATTATATTAAGTTTTTCAGCGATATAATTTTTCTCTTCTATTTTTTCAATCAGACTTTCTAATTCAGCTTTTATATCTTTTTTAGAAAGAGTTTCGACTTTACCTATTAAGTTTTTAATGTTATTTTTTAGGATACCAAAATTAACATCAAACTGCATTTTCAAATATACCAATAAAAAGAAGATAATAATATATATGAATAAGAAATTATAAAAATTAAAGGATATAAATTAAATATATAAATAGCAAAAATGTGTTTTAAAATCAACTTAATATATAAAATTAAAGCTAATTAAATTTTTATGGGATTTATGAAGTTTTCCTAATTTCTTACAATATTCTTTTCCTAGCCGCCATTAATCATGTTATTGATAGAGTAAAACAAGTAAAAAAAATCGCATTATGTCGCTCGCATTATGCTTAAGATGGTTAATCACAGTTTTTGTGAATTTGTTTTTAGAGTTGGGAGCCTTGGGGATCGAACCCCTGACCTTCAACTGTTAAGTTGAGAGGTACACCCTAACAACCATTGAGGCTCAGAGGAAACATATTAAAAATGTGGTAAATTATTTTTTCTAGAATATATCAAGTGTGTAAAATGTTGAATTTAATTTGTTTAATTAAAAAAGTTCAAGTGATATTCAAATGAAAATCTTTGATATCCATTTCATAAAATTAACAGTAAGAATTTAAACGTACTTTCATTTCACAAAATATTAAAGATAAATAAATTTTTATAAATAGAAAAAAGAAAAATCAATATATAATAAAATTATTATCAGAAACATAGTATATCTAAAATAAAAGAAACCATGTGAAATAAAGATAAGCAATCAAATAAATTTTTACATAAGCATTACGCCTGATAACTATAAATAAATATACTCCAAAATACACATCCATAAAGATATGAAAAAAGAGAAAACATAGATAGATCCTACAATCAAATATATTTTTCATCGTATATTTAAGTTATAAATTATTAATAGAATCAATATCTGATATATATAAGATATGCATCACTATTATATACATACAAATAAATATATGCAAATATAGACAAAATCAATGTTTTTTAGTAAGAAAAAGAATCGTATGGGTCCCTCATTAGGTTTTGAAAATGTAACGAAATTCAACTATTTAGGCTATATTATCAACTGTGATTTAAATTGGAATGATCATGTTATATATATTGCTAATAAATTGAATGTTATTAATGGAATACTCTACAAGCATAAGTGTAAATTTGAAAATGAGATAAAATTAAAGATTATAAGGCGTTGTTTCTTTCTCATCTTTATTATAGTGTTGAAAACTGGGATTGTTGAAATGTTTCACTTTTAGAGAAGATTCGAAAAAAGGCTATGAGACTTGTTTTTGACTTGCCTTTGTTAAGCCATACCAGCAATATTTTTCATCATCATTCATTACTTAAACTGAAGGATATTTATAAGCTAAAAGTGTCAATTTTTTTTATATAATTACATTCATGGTGATTTACCTTCCGCTTTTGATGGTTGGCTGAAGTTTAACTATGAGTATGAAAATTTCAACCTAAGATATGAACGCAACTTGGTTTTACCTTTTTATAAACTTAAGTCATCCCAAACTGGTCTCAAATATAGGGTATGCAAATTTTGGAATGCCTTTTTAGTTTTCAATGATTGCAATACTTCTTTATTTTTGTTTAAAAAAAAATAAAAAGTTATTTGATTTCTCTTTATGAAGACACATGTCAACATGTTGATTGTTATGTATGCAAGAAATCATCAAAATTGAATATTGAACACGGCTTAATTGTACATTTTCATCTTCGTCCAATTGATTTACCAACACACTGAAGAACTTTTTTGGTGTTGCGTTATAATTTTTTATTTCTGTTCTCTGAGGTGCATCATCACAGCGGCTATTGCCTTTTGATCATCTCCAAACAAATATATGAATATTTTTATTTTCGTCTGTTTATTTATTGTTTTTCTACTAAATATTACTGTTCTTTCAATTTAGTGTATGCAGAATATAGAAGAAATAACTATCAACAGGTATTATGCATAATGCATTGATGCTGTTAGGGATTATAAAAGCAAAATATAGTTTTTTTATTACAAAATATTGAAACTTAAATTATATATATGTTCGGGTATAAGCAGTGTATCTCCGACACAACAAGTGAAAAACATATATAGAAACAAGAGTGATGAAAATGATGAAATCATGATATATTAAAATATGACGGACTCTGGAAAAGTTGAAATGGTGGATAAGTATGGACGCGAGCTTACCTGAATTATCACGATTAGCCAGAAAATATATGTCTGGAAAGAGTCCTTTATATTCTACAGTAGCAAAATATAATAAGTTTTCGTGATCAATAAACTTGGAAAAATAGGAAATTCTTCGCATATAACGTGGATCATTTTTTAATCTGGAATAATACCTAACAACAATAATTTTCGCTTCACTTTTTCTGTCATTCCTAAGGTCAATAAAAGTACATAAACGATCATCATAGAACCATTACGCACCCAGGCCCCGCAATAATCACAAAATACTCGCATTGAAGGATCAATACGAATTTTGAAGCAAACATTTTCTTTAAGTCCTTTAGGTATCTGTTCATGAACCAATGTATCAGGATTTAATATGAAGGTAAACCATTCATTTTTCGAAATAAAATTACTTACTTTCATGCATCTGTTTTGATTGCATCAGTGTTGAAATTACATATGTTCAAAAAATAGAACTCAGATTACATGTTCAAAAATATTTAAATTAATCATGAAATTAAAATAGATCACCTTGAAATTAAAAGATTTGAATTTCTAGTTAAAATAATTAAACGACGACCAATAACTTTAATTAAAATCAAATACTAAATTCTAAAGAACTCAATACCGAATCTAAAATATATAAAATCCAGATCTTTTCTTATCCCATCTATCCAAAAAATTGAACACAAACCACAAATTTTGGATTGTGGAATTTTTATCAATTTAAATAGTAAAAACAAATATATCAGAAAGTCTCATTGGCGAAAAAAACTTGTTCACAGCCAAACGCATTATAAAGTTGGAATTGGTAATAAGGTTTACTCAAATCATAAGGAAAATAAAATCTTTCAATAAGTTTAAAAATTGGTAAAAAGGCCTTTGTCTCGTTCTGTACCCTAATGCTTTTGATAAGATCACTACTAGCATCCTACACACCGTCTTAAATAATGAGGAACAGTCTTTCATCATCATCATTCTTTAAAACTAAATGATATAACTTTTCTTTAAACTAATAATAGCCTTTTGCTTTTTAATTTTGATTAGTGCACCCACTTTCTAATTTTTTTATCCACACGTACACCCTTTTTTCAAACGCATCCTAATGAAATCTTTTCATTTTCCCATTTCTTCGCCTTTATTCTGTTTTGTGCTTGATGTTTGTGAGATTAGGGAAGACTGACATATTTTGAGCAAGGATTTAAAATGGAAAAATATAAATAAAATTCGTCATTAAATTTTTTAATCATTATTTATTCGGAAAATATTCAAAGTGTAGCATTTTAATAATGATATGGAAGAAGAAGAAAAAAATCTTTAAACTTGAGCAGGTTCGGTTATATTCTGTATCTCACAAATTTCAATTTCGTTAATTTGACTAGATTCATTATCATCTGAAAATAAATTATATTAATATTACTTTATCAATACTTACAATTTCAATTAATTGATGGTTGGTCGAGAGTGAAATACGTCTGCCTATATGGGATTAACCCTCTCCTGACCAGAAAAATCAGACGATATTTATTAAAAAGCAGAAGATTCATATACAAAACTAGTTGAAAAAGCAGACGAAGGTAAAATTATTTATGTCTCATATCTGATACACTGGTCACGAAAGGGTTAAGAAAAAGACAACATTGTTTTGTCAAATTATGAAAAAACATTCTGCATTTTTCGAACTGGAAAATGATTCCTCAAATGAGAATTCATACACATTGTTTTGAAACACAGTTCATGAAGCTAGTAATGATATTCTAGCGGTCCTATGTTTTGATTGAGGTAAATAAATACTTCAAAGTGGCATGATGAGTAAATGCCCGTCATCTTAAAATGTCTCCTCATCGTTTACGTATTAAGACTTCTCTTTTCCTGCAACAAATAATAATAAAAAAATTAATATTAAAAAGTGTCTTTAATCCATTTCATCCAGGAGAAGCCGATGAGATTAATTACTTTGATATACAAATAGTAGGGTAAAATCAAGAAAGCGTCTGCATCAGTTTGAACTGACGATGGTATCATATGGGTTAAATTAAATAAGGCCCATTTAACCAGAGAAAAATTACTAATTTATCCTCCGCAACTTTGTAAACTATTGTATTAGCTTATCTCATTAAAAACAGTGTAATATAGATCAATCATAAAGAAGTAAAAAGGATGCGCTAAAAAATATTACGCAGAACATGCGATGTCTTGGTTTCGGTGTTCTTATTTTTCGCTTCATGAAATTCAGGATTGTAGAAGAGCTTGCGACGCGTTTCTCGCGGAATACTGTTATCGGTTCGAATGCATGTAAAAAATGTGCCACCAAATGATCTTTTACGGGCATTGTCCTGAAAAAGAGATACTCAAAATTATACCATATAATTTGAACGAACGAGTAAAAAATGGCAGGAATATAACTCCATTTTAATTATAATTGGATTAAGTTTGTTTTTATTTAGTCTAAAAGGATTATAAAAATGTTACTTTTTTCAAAATCCTTTAACTAAAGATTAAAATTTGTTCAAAAAATTAAAACCATAGTAAAAATAAAGTCTAACTTTTTAAATCAATTAAACAAGTACATCTTGAAGAATTTATTTTTTGTACATTATTTTGTAGAGATTGAAAGCTGTTTGGATGGCATGTAAACTTCCTTTACGAGTTAATCTTTTATAAAATATGAAAGTTAAATTTTCAAGTTTTTTCAATAAATTTACTTTAATAGTTTTTAATGATGTCTTTTTACTGATGAAGGGGTGAAAATAAACCCTAACTGAATTCAAACTCTTGTACAGAATCAATTTATGAGATTTTAGATTTACTAAGTCCTTGTTTGATCACAACACTGCAACATATTAAGTTGATAATTTAGAAGTAATGTTTTTGCTAGCATATATTCATTATTTAAAGGGGTAAAGTAGAATATTTAGAAATAGCTTTGATTGTAAACAACATCATTATAAGATTTTGCTAACTTCATAATTCTACTGATAACGGTGATTCTTTTAAAACAAGTCTCAATGAATGGAAAGATGTTTGTTTAGAATACATTGGAAGTCTTATATTAATTATGGAGAATGCAGAATTCAACATTACAAAAGGTTAATTTTCGTTGGCTTCCACGTTTTGTATTTGCCTACACGTTATCCATTTTTAAACTTTTTGGTTATTAGATATGGGTGCCCTAGTGAACAATAATTGAAAGAGCGGATAATAGATAGGGCATTTAATAAAATTACAATATCTAACTTATCAGAATATGCTGTGTTATTTGAACTAGTGATAATCGTGATTGTGGAGATAAAATAGTTCCATCAAACAACAATCTTAGAACAGATGAGTTACTAGTTCTCAAATGCATTGACTTTTCAGATAAAAAGAACTAAATACTTCAAAAAAATTTCCACTACCTTTTTAACACTTGTATAAGAATAAAAATCATGCTTTGCAATGATGCAACTGCGGTCTTTAGCAAAGTCTAAATAGTTAGTTTCAAAAGACAGCCCTCGTATAACGCCTCGATATTTTATAACAGGTGTAAAATCTCGAGAAGAAAGAGCATATACAACTTTGGTATTTTTGAGAGCGCCTTCTCGGTATACCTGTAGCAGGGGCGCACATTCAGGGGGCGACGCCCCCCCCCCCCAATGTGATTTAAACGGGGCGAAAGAGCCTCCCTTCCCCTTCCCCAATAATTTTCCATTTTCTGAATTATATATTTTTTTTATAGTATTTATTAGTCTTGTTTGTCTTCTGAGTAGATTTTCGATATTATTTTTCTTGTTTTAAGGTTAAGTCTTAGAATGAATATTAAAAATCTTTTTTTTTTATTAACGTCCACTTCTTTGTTATAGTAATGCATGTTTGATCAAAGGCAGTAATGTAGCCAGTCATTTGAATAAGAGGCCATGTATTTTTGAGCAAGACAAATTTTTTTATAGCACATGGCTAAGAACTCTATAATTTAAAGCTTAAAATCTTTATTCCTAACTGTAACCAAGCCCGTCGATAAGGGGGAGGGCAAAAGAGCTAGGCCCTCTGGAATTTATTTCGCACCTCTGAAACTCCTTTGAAATATATAAATGTAAACACTTCTGGTGTAAACTCACACCCAGAAATTACAATCAAAGAGCTAAACAAACCATTGATTCCATGAAAAACAAATCTTCTAGCAGCCTTGACTTCATCTCCATTAAACACGTGAAGAAAGCCTACCACATACTACACCCTCATCTCCTCAACATATTTAACGCCTGCCTCAGACTAAGCTATTTCCCAAATATTTGGAAAATATGTAAACTAGTGCTAATCCCCAAATCAAATCGAAACCACAATTCAATTAAAAACTGGCGACCAATTTCTCTATTACCAACCTTAGGCAAAATCCTTGAAAAAACTCTACGAAAACGCATGATCCACTACATCCTCAAAAATAACCTAATACACCCGAATCAATTCGCATATTTACCAAATAAAAGCACCGAATTGGCCCTATCTCGCCTAACCCTTTACCTAGAAAAAAACACTAAATAACCAGAATATCGCAACAACCACATTTCTTGATATCGAAAATGCTTTCAACGCAGCATGGCACCCTGCAATCATCAAAAATCTCATTGACAAAAAATACCCCACATACATAATCAAATTCATAAACAACTACCTTCAAAAGCGCATTCTCATCCTATTACATAACAACAATACATACATTCAGAAACTAACTCTATCCACTCCGCAAGGGGGTAGCCTATCAGATATCCTATGGCTAATCCTCATCAACCCCATTCTTAATTTTATCAACTCAAAATCCGACTTTGCCCAATGCTACTCTGATGACATCTTATTCACCTTCTCAAATACACTACAACTAAACAACATCAATCGCACTGCTGATCTAATCACACAAATACAAACAATGGCCACCAACTACAAAGTCTCCTTCAACTCAAACAAACTAAAACTTATACACTTCACACGAAAAAGAATAACTCCACTACCACTGAAACTAAACACATCAACAGCACTCACTCCTGAATCACACATAAAATATCTAGGCGTCACATTTCAATCTAATCTAAAATTTACACTCTACCTCAAAAACCTATACACAAAACAATCACCAACCCTATTCTCTCTAAGAAAAGCTATCTCATATAAGTGGGGTCTTCATCCAAAAATCTCAAAGTAAATCTACAAATCTATCATACTTCCAGTCATGCAATATGGCTCACTTGCCTGGGGAAGCTCACTCAAATTCCAAAACTCACTAACCCACCTCAACAAAATACACCGCCTATGCTTACTCACAATAACAAACGCATTTCACACTACTTCTACATCAAAACGTGAATTTCTTACACATAATCTACCCTTACACCTAAACCTTAAGAAAAACATAATTAAAAAATATCTTACTACCTTCCACTCTACACCAGCTCCACATAACTTCACGAACCTTTACTCAACTCACACCTCGCCTTCGCTCACCTTTTTCAATTCCCTTCTTGAACAATATATGCCACAACTTACTCACTACCAGGTTTTACCACACTTACACCCATACTCCCTAGTTCACCCATCGAAATCGACCCCATACTCAACTCACATATGCCACCACAAATTCTTAGCACTCAACACCAACGCAACTCAAATGCGCACCACCAACTCTCAATTTTTACCAACGGTTCAAAATCACGCAACAAAGCAACCGCTGCTTGCGCTTTTTTAATCACAATACAAGCACTCCTTTCTTCATACAACAAATGCAGACAGACAATAACACCTCCGCATATGAAACTGAAGCCCTAGCACTCCTAACATCATGCAACCATTGATAACCTAACCTTCTTTACATCCAAATTCAAGCACATAATATTTTTCACAGACTCACAAAACATAATAAAAGACCTACAACTTAACAGAAAAATTCCCCTTTCAACACTAAACCTAGCCAAGAAATTAATCAACCTTAGCAACCATTTCTCAATTAAACTTTTCTGGTACCCCGCCCATTCCTCCTCCTTTGAAAATTTTTTAGTAGATCTCTTATGTAAATCCACATCCATAACATCACAACATTTCTTAAGCCACGCCCTCCCTCTATCCACTTTTGAAACATCCATAAATATCTCAACTACAAACGAATGGCTTTACTCAAATAACATACCTACCCCCTTATCCCAATTTGCACTAAATAAAAACATTACTCTTCATCGCAACATTATAAGATGGTTCACCTCACATTGCCCTTGTTACGCTTACTTCTACAACTTTAATTTGCACTCTAACCCTTTTTGCAGATTCGGCTGCCATTATATCGAAACTCCAATTCACATTATCCTCTATTGCCCAATATTCTCATCAGAACGAACCAAACTCATTGAAAAAACACATTTATATTTTAAAGATCTTCCCTCCTCTCTACTAAAATTCTTATCATATCCCAAAATCATTCACCACATCTTTTTTCCTTAATACAATAGGACCATTACTCTCTACCCACCAACACTTAACTCCACCCTTATTAACACCTTGCATAATCATACACAGGCAACCTAATTTATACTCTTTCACCTCACCAAGCTTTCTTATTTCTACTTTAGATCCTAAACCCACTACCCATCCTTACAAATCCCCAAGTTAGCAATTGATGCAAGCATATCAACCAACGTTGGAAAGTACTTAGTTATCTCATACCTACCTACCTACCTACCTACCTTCAATTTATATTTAAATTCATGGCTGCATACCTATCAATTCATAGACCCAAATCCTAACTAAATTTTCAAACAATTTACTTTACCGACTGAATATATGTGTAGGTAGATTGTGAAGATTATATAAGATGATTCTTTGTTGTTCTGTGTTACTAATCAAGATTGGTAAATTTATTTTAAGCAACAATGAATTTCAGTACAGAGTAATACCAATTTTGATATGATCATGCTTGTCTTTAGAAAACAAACATGTTTAACCTTCGAACACCAAATATAAAATCGGTGCAACCAAAAATTAGGTTCCCTAAAGATTTACAAGAGAACATTTTTAGTTATGGTATAAAACCTTCACTTGGTTAGAGTATAAAATATCTAATAGATAGACTATACAGATAGACTGTGAGCTTTCAGAGCAATCTTTGCAAGTATAGGACTCTCCCATTCCAATCAAAAAATCGCGATGTGATATTTCAGAAAAATATGTTTTGCACCTCCTCAATCATTACCCAAATCAATAAACCGTTGTTGAATTAAGAAGTCTTCTGAGGCCAGATTACTAATCGAGATTATAAACGGATTTTTGATAAAATGATAGTATTTTTCTAATTTTTATAGATTAAATAAAGAGAAATTTCTTGGCATGCTACACGGTGTTTTATTGCTCCAGGACATTTTTATTAATGAAAATCTTTCATCAACAAATATGTTCGAAAATAAAGCAAAATTTTCCTTGTCAAAGAATGCAATTATTCCAGCTTCATTTCAAAAGATGTTATTTTTTTATCACAATGGAGTACTCTGTACTCTTTTCCTTGCAGCGCAAGGTTAAAGGAATTCATATATTCAAATATGTTCACTAAAAATGATAGAAATATACGAAAACGGACCTCAGAAAATTCGACATGCATGTCTAGTTTGCATTCCAGAAATTGTTGAATTTCTTTCCATAGTATCGCTTGGAAAATTTTCCTTTAGAAAGCCACCTCACGTTTGAGTGCAGAAAGAGTTTTTCAAATCTGAAAACAAACAAGATTTGAGGCATTTGCTTTAATGAAATACACTGTTTTAATGACTTCATTGAAAACATTTTTCAACTCATCGAATATGGTTTTATAGCTCGGAGCACTGGATACCAATTATATCTGGAGATTTTTGCTTAGCCAGATTCCGACTTAATACCATGTGCTGTAAAATTTTTTATCACTTTGTCAAATGTTTTTCTTACAGTTGTTCTATTGCTGAGTTTCGCAAAATAAAAAATTGTCTACCAGGTTCTTGTCATATACATATTATACGTAAACACAAGGTTGAGATAACTTTGAAACATCAATCGTTTCATCAATCTGAGCAAAAAAGTTGAAAATAGAATTCCGAATCAATAAAACCACGTCTGACATGTCATCAAACATTTCTGCTATTCGCCTTCTAACAATATCGTTTGACAGGAAGATATGCTTTAACTTTACAACTTCAGAACTTAGCACATTCAATATATCTTTCCAGCAAGGTAATATCAACTGTTCCGATATTTTGTGGGACTTTTTACAACAGATATTTTTTGAAACTTGTCAAACCATACTTTATATTTTGCAAAATAAAAAATAGTTTTGTTTTTCGAACTCAAGTGCTTCACTACCAGCGCAAGCTTCACTTGACGGGCTTTTAAAAAGTGGATGCTAACATTTCAGAACACAGAGGACACTTATGTTCCTCTTCCCCACCAGACTTTAATGCAGTAAAAGGAAATTTCAAGTGTGAGTCGTCATATTTCATTGTTTAGCCATTAAAAAATAGAACTCAATTCAAGGACTAACTTATTTATTCTTTTTAAATGTGATTTATTGGCAAAAATGGCAAATGACCAAATATGGGTGCATTATTTTGCGAAAAACGATTCGCTCAGTGTCCTGTTCTTGAAGGTTGATGCAATCAGAATTACAAACAAGGTCATTTGACTTTATAAAATCTGTACAGCTGTGGTGAGATTGAGGGCTTACAGTGCAAGTATAATGCCGGGCGTAACATCGTATGAGGTAGCAAAATATTAACAGAAAGTTTGATATTTTTTGATTTTTTAAAGAATATTTTTCGATTCTTTGATTACAGAATTTTATTTTGATTATTTGACAAATATAATATTTAAAATCGTGCAAATTGCAAAGTATAGGTAATAACTTTTGTAACATCGTATGAGGTAGCAAAATATGAACAGAAAGTTTGATATTTTTTGATTTTTTAAAGAATATTTTTCGATTCTTTGATTACAGAATTTTATTTTGATTATTTGATAAAATATATTATTTAATATAGTGAAAAAATTTTTACCTTACTTCATATCTCCTCCCCTGAGGGGGTATCAAATCTTACATCTAGAAAATATGAACGATAGGTTGGAGATGAATTATCGCGGTATACAGGTTGGAGATGAACCATCGTAGTATACAGGTATAATGTACTTATGTAGCATCGTCTCCCCGAATGAGGTATATCAAATCTTACATCTAGCAGAATGTGAAAAGAAAGTTGAACATTGTCTCCCTAGTTATTTGTACATGGAATAGAAACCATCGGGGTAGTATACAGGTTGGAGATGAATCATCGTAGTATATAGTTTGGAGATGAATCATCGTAGAATACAGGTTGGAGAAGAATCATCGTAATATACGGGTTGGAGATAACACGGAAGTTGTCTACCCGCGTTCAACCGTACAGGTTATGAGATTCTGTATCTATTTATTTATAAATGCTTTGTTATAATAAACTTTATTTGCTTAATCTTCGTTCCTTAAAAAAATTTATTTTCAGCAATAAATGACTTATTTATAATTGTGAGTTTTTTGAATATACATTAAGTATCAATTATGTATTATTATTATTATGTATTCCCCAACTTGGGGACAAGGTGTAGTCAAAGAAGAAGACTATTTTTTGATCTAAAGTCATTTAGTAAAATCTCGGTCAGCCAAATGTCCGTTCGGTCAATTGTCTGTTCTGTCAAATGTCTGTTCGGCCAAATTTACGTCGGTTAAATGTCCATTCGGTCAGATGTATGTCGGCCAAATGTCTGTCGGCCAATTGTCTTTCGGCAAAATGTCCGGGTACCAATGTCGAGTAATGATGGTAGTGTGTTTATTGGACAAAAATTCTTTTATGATAAATTTTGAAAATTATTTTAATTTGACATTGTAAATTTATATGGATCTACCTTTGAATGACTAAGCAGAAATTATTATGAGAAAACTTAAAAGATATTGATACATTTAGAATTGGATTAGCTTATATATACGAGATGTTAAAGCTTGCTTCATTCAATAAAATTATCTGGCACAAATCCAATTTTTACTAGGGCTTACCAACGGGAGGGAAAGATTCTCCTACTTTAGCAATTACTCTACATTGATTATTTTTAAACTACCCCAGATTTCTCAACTTTGTTTCGGTTCAATATATTGATGATATATTAGCTTTTTTTGATAAAAGTACTGATATTGACGATGCTTTCAAATTTCTTGATGAGATTACCAAATACAGGAGGAATCGTAATACTGATAATTCGATCCCATACTTAGACATCTCGTTTCAAACTCAAGCGAACAACTTATTTAAATCTTCAGAAAGACAAAAGACAAAGGAATTACAATTAATTAAAACTCTGCACATTCTTTCAAAGTTAAGCAAGCATTAATTACTAATGAGTTATATCAAGTAGACCGACTTTGCAGTACATCTCAACATAAAGAAGATAAATTGAATTAAATTGAAAACAAATTCAAAAAGAATAATTTTCTAGAAAATTTTGTCAATTATTCCTTTGATACATATATGAATAATACTAATAAAGATGCGATTGAATTTATTAGATACCTGTTTTTCGATACAAAGAAGGATAAAAAGAAAATACACAAAAAATCTTTTCAAGAAAGAAAATATTGATGTAAATATTATAAACACTAGTATAGAATTTACATACCATATTTAGACCCAAAAATCATAGATGTGATGATAAGTGAAATATAATTGATAAAACTATATACAAGCTCACATGTAATTTATACGGCGAATATTATATTGGAGAAATAAACCCACCAGTAATATTCAGGCTTAGACAACATATTCATGACATTAACCGGTTATCGACATATGTCGACTTTACAAAAATAAATCGTCTGCATTTATTAATGCTTTTTAATACAAATCTTCTGCTTTACATTAGATATCGTCTGGTTATTGTGGCCGATAACGGGTTAAACACAAGAGAACTAATTCTCCACTTGGTTCAATTTTGTTACTCATCATAATAATAATAATAATAAGTACCATAACTCTGATTTACAATTAAAAATACTGCAAAAATGTTTAGATGATAACGAAAGAATTGTCAAGGAAGAAATATTAATTACTTGATTTTGAATGATTCCAAAAATGAATACACAATTTATGACCAAAATTGGATTTTAAAGATTGACTCATTGTAGGATCGGTTGTCCTCTTATCACTTATCCTTTTTATGTATACTACAATCTGTATAGTATCCCGAAGTAGGAATAGGACTATTGTGAAGCTACATCTCGTAAAAGGCAAGTAAATCGCTTATATATTACATTTATTCGAGTTTTATTTATTTTGTATCAATATTCATATAAACCTACATATATATTTGTTGCTCCATATTTTCATTTAACTTTCCTCTACTTAATCTTATTCTCCTTTAATATCCCGTGCATCCTAATGCATTACTATATGTACTTTTTTCCCATACTTGTAACACAACTCCTCGCAACAACAATCTGTCCCCTCCTACAACCCCGGCTTATGAACCTCCTCTCATATTTTATCTGTCAGTCAACTTTAAACAGTTCTCCCTTCAACCCAGTATATCTCATTAAAACAGCCTCTAATCATTACAAAAGATCATCTCTCCTATTCATCTTTGTCTAATCACTACTAAAGATCATCTCTCCTATTCATCATTTATATAATCCCCTTCAACTATCTACTAACTCCGTTTAATCCTTTTCATTCAAAGCATTTACATCTCCTACATTTAGTACTTTAATTTGAAAAAGACTCGTGGAGTCGGAAATTCGTTTTATTTAAATAAATTTGTTTGAAACGTTATTTTTTTATTATTTAATAATTTTTTACTTTTATTTTTATTAAATAATATTATCAAAAATAATTAAATTAACTCAAAATGAGTCTCATTTTTTAGAAAAGAGAGAAATAAAGGCGATGTTTACAATTCTAAAAATTTAGCAAGAGATCCATAGGAGGCTTTAGGGTTGCTAAGCAAGTTGATTAATTTTGACATGATTTTACATATTTTGTAATGCAATCTCAATAATGTCATCATAAAAAACTGTTTCATCTCTTTCACATTTATTTTTTCCTTCTTGAACGTTGTTTTGTCCAAACCACGATGAGTGATATCAGTGAAATAAGCAATTCGTACTCATACTCATCAGAAAGGTATAACAGTGAAAGTCCAACTTCAAATGATTCCTATGACATTCGTGACAGTCTTGTTGCTTCAGACAACACAATTTTTACTTGGACACCTACACAGTCTACTTCGCGAAGACGAACAACAAGAAATATCAGAATTATTTCACAATCAGAACCAGCTGATCCTAAAAATGGAGCTGAGCTATTGAAGGATATAGTCTTGATATTTTGCGATTATTTATGACAGAAACTTTGATTCTTCATATATATCAGAGGTCTGGCAAGACCTCCGGGGAGACAACTTGCCAGCCTTATTATATATTTAAATGAGTAAATCGTAAAATGCTTAAAAAATATACTTAAAATAAAAATTTCCAAAAAATATTTTACATACATATTGAAAGCCACATTTCAAAAATTCTACCTAAAAGTTCAAAAAATTTAACTTTGAAATTGCAGTTTTATTTCATAAAAACTATATGATTGGTTGAAATGTTTATGTAATATATAATAACTAGCTAGAATTACAAGTAAGTTTTTTTCTAATTTTATTGATTGAAAGTAACTCATTAATTATTATTTAGAAGTTCTGACCGAAAACATATGAATTTATTTTCCACATATCAAAAGTTTGAAGTAAGAGATTTGTTGGATTATTTTCCTACTACATATTGGACACTCTAAGAATCCATCAATTAATTTGAAATACCTTTTTCTAGAAAAACAAGAAGATCTTTTATGAAAGCAGCAACTTCAAGAGATATGTTTTATATTATACGTTTATTCATATACTTTGATGATAAAAGTTGTAGAAACAATGAGGATAAAAATTCGCCAGTCAGATATATACATGATTATTTTCATGATATATTATAAAGAGGTGAACCTTAAAATAAATAATTTATTGAGCACTTAAAGTTTTTAAAATGTAAATTTTCGCCGACAGTCGGCTTTTCTAAACACAAAATGATTATGGATAAGATGGAGAGAAGGATGTAGCTTGAGGCAAAGAATGACGGAGGATTGAAACATATGCTTTTCTTTCGATTTGATGATTTTAATCAAAATTTTAAGTACAATAAATAATTAATTTATATTATTAATTCAGCCCATGGGTGTGTATGGCGGGATAGATGTTTGAGAAAATTGACAGATGTGCACGAGGGGGTATATTTATTTGTAATCATTAATTAACATTTTCAATATATTATACACCTCAAGCTTTTGTTACAATAGATGAACAGTTAATTAAATTTCATAGGAGGTTTCCAATTAAAATTTACGATTTCTTCGTTACGGTATTAAAATATATCATGATAATGACTCTAAAAGTTTTTTATTATAAAACCTCAAGTATACGTTCCTAGGTTAGAAAACCGCAACTATTTTAGTGGTCAAAGTATGGTGAAACGTTTAGTTAGAGGTTCAAATTTAGCTAAGGGCATAGGTATTAAAACCTATCAGGTTTTTACTTCTTATAAATCATGGGAATGGACTAGAAATAAAAATTATACAATTTGTGGAACAGTAAGATCAAACAGAAATGCGAAAGCAAATTTTTATTTTATAGAATTGCATCTTTGATAGCGCATATTCCCCATAAACACGCACGCAAAAATTTCAAAGCAGTGCACCTTTCATCTAGTCAGCATTTAAAAGAAATCAAAACAGAAGCGGCATATAGAATACCAGAAACATAAAAGCGGGGTTGATATAGCAAATAAAATGCTTAGATCTTACACTTGCTATAAACCAGACATAGTTTGCCAATATAGTTGGATTATTCCCAAACATAATTCTCCAAATCTATATCCTACTGCAAAAGATGGTGGAAAAAATATTTCCACAGAAGTTTATATCTAAAACTATCACAAACTTATATGAGACTTAGATCTGAGAATAACCGAATACCTAGAAATATCCTCAACGTTTATCATTCCATGGGTAACATTTCTCATTGAATGATACACAGTCTAATTCTACAGGTAATTATTATTTACCTACATGCAAGACTAAAAAAACAAAAACGACAAAATTTCAAAGACGTCACAGATTTATTTGTAAATTACATTCAAATATATTTGTTCTAATTGTAAATAAGCATTTTTGTGCACAAATTTATCACTTGCTTTACAGTTGTTTATATATTATAATGCTTGAATTACATCATGTTTTATTTTCCTTTTCATTTTAATACCTTTGTCTTAAATATGAAAAAGTATGGTATTTCTAGTCGCAAAAACAATAACTTTGTTATAATTTTAGGAAATTGTTTTTTTTATCTTAAGTTGAAAACATTTTTCATGGGTTGCAATCAAATTTTTTGATCAAAAAAACTAAAAAACACAAATATATTATCAAAGAATATAAATATATGTAAACATAGATCAAATTTAGCTTTTAATGAATATATAAGTAAAATTTTATATTTAATTTAACAAAACTTTTTTTAAAAAGTATATTATTTTTTTGATAATTTCCCGCTTTCCTGGGGAAAAATAAAAATTTTCGTCACACTAAATTATCTTTATTAGACACGGGATCCCGAAAGAAACACTATCTCAAAGTCATAAAACGCCAGTTTTAATTAAAACTAATTAATTTTTTTAATTAATAGTAACTTTTGATAACTAATGCGTTCGAAAAACACGAAACACATTTTAACACATTTAAAAAAAATTTTTTTTAATAAAATACCTATCTATAAAAATAAAGAGAATCATATGAAAGAATGGGGTTGTTAAAGAGAAAAAGTAAGGTACTTACAACAGTTAGAAGACCACCGATACTTTCGAGATGTGAAGCCTCGCGTAAAAATTCTAAAACTTTGAGAGAACCTAGAACATTGATGCTGTCCTCTAAATCAAAAAATAGAAATTCATAGAACTAAAACTAAAATAGATTTGGCATCGTTATTCGTTATCTATCTAAATCAGTGAAAAATCAAGTAACTTAACTTTTTCAATCTAACTATGAATAAAAGCAAGCATGAATCTGATATTCTTCTCAGATTAGCTTGGTTCTGTGGAGTATGAACCAGGATTGAAATGGACTACAGGATCGCACAGACTTGAAAAAATGAGTGCCTCATAAAAAAGTACTAGTAAATAAAAAAACTAATAAAACAATTTTCACTATTTTAAAATAGAACCGTCTGTTCTCAGAATAATTTCAAAATAATAGGAGGCATAAAGAATGCGTTTATTTGATATTTTCAAGTTTTTATAAGCAGCAAAAGCCAACGTTTAAGTAGCTAACCCTTATAGGGTGATTTGGTAGCACTTGTGTTTTTTTTACATATTGTAAAGATTCATAGTATACAAAAATGGTAATTTAACCTTTTGAGGACCCCCCCCCCCCCTGGATGTGCGCCCCTGGGCAAATTGATAATTTAATTGCAAAATTGATGCAAATACAAAAGTATGCTGTCACTAAAATAATATCATAAAATGAAAATAAATAATTTGAAAGAATGAAAAATTGTTAGAATAGTTATTTTCAATGAAAGCTATTCTATAAGACCGCCACTTCTTTAAGAGCGCCACTTTCTTACAGTCCCGATCAAATTTACATTAAAAATACCCTGTAAAAGACCACCACCTCTGTAACGGCGCCAGGCGCCACTACATTGGAGTCCGAATCTTATTAAAAACTTGCACAAGAACGCCACGCACCATACTAGAGTAGTATATTATTTTGTTAGCCTTCCTTATTTATTATCTACATTACTAGAAAATGAAATCTTGCATCAGTTGACTACTGAGATGACAAAAAGAAACTTTCTAATGATGTTACGTGAATTACAACTAAACTTGAAATGTAATTTATCATATGACTGGCACGCGTACATCTTGATCACTTTTAACCCTTTGAGGACCAGTGGGTCACCTGTGATCCAAGAAATGAAAATCGCCTGCTTTGAATATATAAAATTCCATTGAAAAAGAAAGCAGACGAATCTCCTCTTCAAAATGTTGGTCCTCAAAGGGAACAATGAACGGTAATCTTCGATGTGTATCAAGTTATGCAGAGTGGTAGATAAAATAAGATTTCATGTATACGACTAACACGCATATGCCTTATGTCATTCATGTAGCATTGATAATTGTAATTAATGATGTATACGTATTTACGTGGCAACTGTTTTTCTTAGAATGAAAGTTTCTTCATCACATATTTTTGCTTTATTTAGAGCTAACACATAATAATTGTTTTCTATCAAAACGTATAAAGTAAATAAAAAAAACTCTGTCCCTTGTAGATAAAGTTAAGGTGATTGAAATGTAAGAAAAAATTGAAAGTTCACGTAAAGTGGCTGGCGCATTCAGCGTCAGCAAAGATCAAGTTCAAAATATTATGAAGCGAAAAGCCGAAATTTTGCATGATTTTCAAAACAATGCTCCAAACGATCGTAAACGTAAAATGCGAAAAACAGGAAATGAAAAAGTTAATGAACTAAGTTGAAAGTGGTTTCAAGACTCTTCAACTAGACGAGTACAAGTCAGTTTGTAAAGCGTCATAATATTGTGTTTCGATCTGTGTCTGGGGAAAGTGGTGATGTAGACAAAAGTGTTGTTTGTAATTGGAAACAAAAGCTTTCTACCATTTGTGCTGGGTATGAGCCAAAAAACATTTTTAACATGGATGAAACTGGCTTGTTCTACAGAAACAATCAGCGAAACAAATCATTACATGTTAAAGGGCATAACACACATGGCGGTAAACAGTCTAAAGACCGCATTACCGTTGCTTTATCTGCTTCAATGACTGGAGAGAAATTTCCTTTACTTGTGATAGGAAAATCGGAAAATCCTCGTTGTTTTAAAAACATTGATAAACATTCACTTCCTGTTAAATATAAGTCAAATAAAAAGTCGTGGATGACAGGTGAAATCTTTGATAATTGGGTAAAAAGGTTTGATTGTCAAATGAAAAATCAAAAAGTTTTGATTGAACCTGAGCACCCTCATGTGACACTTACTAGCGTTAAATTAGTTTTTCTGCCACCAAACACATCAGTTATTCAGCCCATGGATCAAGGCATCATACAGGCCATGAAGCTAAAATACAGAAACAGACAGCTACAGTTTGTTTGTGACAACATTGCGAAAGATGAGTTCATCACTGGTCTGGAAATTGTCGGAAAAATTTCTCTTTTGGATGCCATCAACTGGGTCCATAAAGCTTGGAATGAAGTGACATCTTCCATTATTCATAAGTGTTTTAATCGAGCTGGATTTACTGCAGAGGTTTTCACGAATGTAAACACATCAGATATGGAAAGCACGGAGATTGACGTTGATGTTTTCGAAGAAACCAATGATGTTTCTTCATCAGTTTTATGTCTTTCCAAAGAATTATTTGGATTACAATTCAACAATCTTCACCACATTGATGACCTTCCTACCTCAAATTATGCAATTGACTGGGATCGCTCCGCTTCAGATATTCTTCATGATAACGAAAAGGACTCAGATGGTGATGATGATGACGATGGTAAAGAGCCAGTTGAAGAATCGTTCAAGCCACCTTCTTTAACTCATGTCCAAGACTGCATAGAAATATGTAAGCAATTTGCTTTGCAAACAGGAAACAATGACATGCTAAAACATTGTTTCGACATGCAAGATATCACCATTAACATAAGAATGAAAAAATATACAAAGCAAACAACCATCACGAACTTTTTTAAAAGAAAGCGAATTTTTTTATACATAATGAATTAAATGTTTTTATGCGTTTTTCCTGTTATATTCTAATAAATGTTTTTATTGATAAATTTTTTCGAAATTGTGTTAATTTTCTATGATAAATTTTTCAGATACTGAAGGTGAACCTTAATAAAACCGCCACCAGGCGTAAAACAGCCGCTTTTGACTGGTCCCAAGGGTGACTGTCTTAAACAGGTTTGACTGTATATCTTTACTCTCATTTTTTTCATTTTATCTATAACAGATAACAGTAAATCGTTTGAACAAAGTTTAAATTTGAAAGATTCAATTCCATGGTCAAGAAATGGCAAATATAGTTGTTCTGACAAATAATAATTTGGTACGAAGGCAAAGCTTTTATTAAACTTGTTAGCTAAGTTAACATCATCATAATATTCCTCCCCTTCTTTAATATATATATGTTTATTTTTTTCCCTTTTAGAATTTTATTGATACTAGCCCAAGTTTTCTGTGTTGAATCATAGTTGGAAATGTTATCTGAATAATATTTATATTTTAAATTCTTTATTTTGTATTTAATATGATTTCTTAATAAAATGTATTCATTCTTTATTAGTAAATTCTTATTTTTTTTGTATTTCTAAAAAAGTTTATCTCGTACCGAAAAATTTTTAATAGAAAGAAAATTTTTTAGCCCCCCCCCCTCCCTCTTATAAACAGAGGCCTAGCCAGTAATCGATTTTATACGACCAATGAGTAATCATTTTCTCTCTCTCTCTGCTTACTCTTTACTACAATATATCCCTGAACTACTCAAGCACTAGCTCCAGCATTTTCTTTTCCTTTAATGTAACATTTTCTATTACATCATGGATTCTAGATGGTCAGCACCAGAGCCCTATGGCTCAGCATCTTCTGTGAACTTATCCTCGCTCACGACTGCGGTAGCGCAGCTTACTCGCTGCATTGACGAGCTTACGAAGCACAAGATGCCCCGAAGTTCCCGCAATTACCCTACTCACCACCCAATCTTTTCTATATCCCGGTGTATCAGCACAAATAGGAACTCCTCTAGGATATACCCATGGTACTATTTAGAACATGAAGTAATGCAGATTCCCCCTCGCGCATTATCACACCTTTGAGTGGATTTCATATTAGAAGCTCAGAAAGGCAAGGTCCTCAATCTCAAGGAGAGGACTGTTAGATTTAGTAAACTTCCTAATATTTTATAGTTTAATTTTCTTAAACAGGTTTGACTGTAAAAATAAAGGCATTAAACAATCAAATAATTTTTTTAAAGCGATAAAACAGAATTAAATACAATTTGAAATTTAAAAAACCATGCATAGAGTAAAAAATTGATGGATATAATTAGAGACAATTTAGAGGCGAGTACAGGTAGAAGCTGATCCGTTGGCCCATCTAATTCAGCCCATGGGTGTGTATGGCGGGATAGATGTTTGAGAAAATTAACAGATATGCACGAGGGGGTATATTCATTTGTAATATTTTTAACTGTCATAAAACTTAGCTTTTCTATTTTAAGCATGATATTCTGATTTTGTCAAGGAACAAGAGAACGGATGTCTTGATTTTGGAAAGCCGCCAAATCTTTGTCTTTATCATCATCATCAAATTAAGACTTTGTCTTTATCGCTTGTTAGAATGCCTTTAAATTACTTAAGCATTCGTCTTGAAATGACTTTAAAAAACTTTAGTATTTGAAAGGTATATTGACTTGCGTAGAGATCAAATTTACAATTTAGACGAACTATTGTTTCGCCATTCAAAAAAATTGGCGAAATAATGAAAAAAATATAGGTTTTAGAAAAATAATGAAAAAAATTATTCAATTTTAAGAAGGGTTGAGTCATTAGAGGTCAAATTAAAAAGCTGACTAAGAAACGGACGAGATAAAGATTTCAGAGAATAATGGCCACGATAAGACCGAATTTTAAATAACACTCATAGATAAATGGAAGATGATGATGATGATGAATATATGTAATTGTAAATATAGAAAATAAAATACTTATAAGTTGCGTGTTTGTTTCTGATAAGAACTCTCCGATTGTAGATGCCAATTTATCAATGTCATCATTTAGATTGAGACTGTGCTTTGTACAAAATTCATCAAGACTTCCTGATTTCTCAATCCTAGATCTTATATGAGGTCTTTTCTTAAAGAAATCGTTTTGGCTTAAAGGCACTTTATGAGGCAACTTTGGTTTTCGATTTTTTTTAAATGTTAAGTTTTTGGATTTACTGTTCGAAGATTTATTCTAAATAGAAAATTTATGAAGTAACTAATTTACAAACTTACATGCGCTAGGTAAGTAAAATTGGTTGCAAGTAAAATACAGTTGACTAAATCTATATTTATATATTTAATCCTCAAATAACAATATTATAAAATTTGTATAGTTTCTCTATTTTACAATCTTTGATTTTTAGGGGTACAAAAATGTTTTAATTTTTAGCTTATATAGATATCTGTAAAATGTTGAAGAGGTATAGAATAACTAAAAAATTGCATAAGCAGAGTATACATAAAAAACATTTTACTGTCGATTGGGGTACAAATTTTATACCAAAATTTTTGTCAAATTCAAATTTCGTGTTTATGATATTTCGAGAAGTCATATCTTGAGTAATGTTTTCATAAAATTATAGTTTTGGGAAACAGAAATTATAAATTTCCTCATTTTAGTCTCCTAAAATGAGGAGATTCTTTGCATCCTAATTATGAATAATCGGCGCATCACTAGTAGCAAATCACAAAAATTTAAAATTTTATGCGTGTGCTCAAAAAATAAAATATGTCTAACAAACTCTGTATAAAAATGAATTCAAATTACTAAGTATATTAGTTTCTCTAACTAATGCATTGAGAAAAACTAAAATATAAAACAAAAAATACTCAAAAAAGTAAAATGGTTATTTAACCTATAGAACCAGGGGCGCACATCCGGGGGGCGAGGAGTGGGCGACCGCCCCCCCCCCCCTCCCAAATAATTTTCTATAAGTAAGAGTTGCTGCTTGCTTATAAAACATGTATGATCGCATAGAAGGAATGCAGACTTTCGAATCAATCAAACATCATGCCAAGCTGCTCTTAAATTCCTATCGAACATGTTTTACAGACGATATGTGAGAGCTATATAATAATAATCCATTGCTTCAATATGCACACAGGTCACAGAGCAAACACATGTTGATGAGGTTGTAGGACATTCCTCGCCAAGGGACATTTCTCGCCATCCACATTAGGAGATGGATGAGATATAGTGATGAATTATACATTTTTCTTTCTTTTGATCGTGCCGCTTTCACACTACCACTCGATTTCTTTCCACATGATAGTATTATTTTTCTCATCACTTTTCACTCGTTTCTTTCGCAACTAATATTTTCCTTATCCCTTCTCTCTCGTGTCTCTCGCAACTATTATTTTTCTCATCACTTCTTCTATTCTAGCGGCATCACAAACCATTCAGCAAACACAAATGCACAAACTCACTTTTATAAACATTTATAATTCACATTTTTAACTTGATTCTACGCAAATCATATTATTTTTAGATATACTCATAAATATTAGATATATTTTAAGATATACTATTAAATTTATAGATTTAGTTGTAAAATATTTTTTAAATATACCTGAAAATGTTTCATGAAGGATTTAAGTATTACAAAAGAAGGGAAGATTCAGATTGCTATTACTGCAGTAAAAGTTCTTGTTGTCCTGGTGAGAGAATATTTTTTTAAGTTTGTCTGATCTTAGTAGCTTTTGCAACTATAATCATACAATACACAAATTTTAGTTTTATAACTTTATCTGGTCTACCTTTTTCGCTATCAAATTTAGCAAATATTGGCACGTGCTCGTTCATCTTGCTAATTATTTAAAAAAAAGCACAAAATGATAATAATTCATGGCTATATAAACTGCACAGAATTTTTATTTCTACAATCCATAACCGTTGTGGGAAAAAATCTTGCCCAAGTATTCTCAAAATTTTGAAATCATAAAAAATATTTTCAAAATATCATTTTTATCTATACTCAACAAATGTTTATTTAATAATAGAACTAATAATATAGGTAGAGCTATTAGTTTAATTATAACTCAATGAATGGTACAATTCATTTTATTAGTATGCAGCTAAAATTCAGGTACAATAAAATTGGGATATTTAAATGATTACGATACTGTTTATGACAAATTTTTGTAATTCTCGAGAATAAAAAAATTTCTTAGAGTGTTGCTTATTGCATATTTTTTACTGAACGTTATAGAGCAAAATTTACTTTTATATTATATTCTAATTTTTTCAACATTCACTAGTTTCATTCTTTAATATGATCAACTTGAAATTAATTCAAAGAGTATAAGTAAACACAAAAAGATACAAAATACATCACCAACTAAATACGATAAATCTTTTTGTTTGCATTTGTATGATTTTACTCATGGTGATCAGATCATTTCTTGTTTGTCCGCATAACATTGTTACTCATAACCATAAGTTTTGAACATAATCTATTCTTAATATGGTGGTAAGGCTTTGGATTTTTAATTAAGGTAGAATAAAACAACTTGTGTATCGTTAAGAAATGCGTGTATGGATATTATTTGGTAGAATAAAAGTGGCGCTTTTTTAAAAGTTCCATATATATATATTTCAGAAACATGAGCGGTTTGAACTAAATGTTCCAATAACTTTTCATGAAAAATGATTAATCTTTTGTTTTGCTCTGTAAAAGCATCCAGTTGCAAAAAATTAAGGCGATTTGCTGATGTATATTTTTCAGGTATATCAAAATTTAAATCCGTTGTAGGATCTTATTTTTCTCAAGATGCTTTTTTTGAATGTATAATTTTTTCTCTCTTCTTGGGTAAGATTTGTTATATTTTCCTTTCGAATAAAGTAAATTTAAAAAAGTTTTAATAAATTTTTGAAAAGTTAAAAAAATACTGATAAATTTAAATAGTTGTTTTATATGAATATTTAGCTTCATGTTTTATATTTTGGTCAAACTTTTCAACTCGCTCATTAATCTTCTCATGATTATGATCAAAAAAGGAAAAGTGTTATTGGATTCATCATTTCTAACTATAACTTTACCTAAAAAAATTTTCAAAAATAATAAAAATATAAAATCATGGGAAAAACTAAAAATAATTACTTTGTAATTTTAACTTTAATAAAATTTTGTATAATACGAAAAGCACAAAATAAATTTTTTTTAAACCATATCTTCTATTTAAAAATAAATTATAAATCAATGGAAAACTGATTAAAAATATACGAAATATTCAAATTCATATTATTTTTGCTTTATTTTATTTGAAAGAAAATTAAAAAAAACTAAATGCAACTAAAACTGAAAAAACATCGCATTTATACTTAGTTCTATTATTAAATAAACATTTGTTGAGTATAGATAAAAATGATATTTTGAAAATATTTTTTATGATTTCAAAATTTTGAGAATACTTGGGCAAGATTTTTTCTCACAACGGTTATGGATTGTAGAAATAAAAATTCTGTGCAGTTTATATAGTCATGAATTATTATCATTTTGTGCTTTTTTTTAAATAATTAGCAAGATGAACGAGCACGTGCCAATATTTGCTAAATTTGATAGCGAAAAAAATAGACCAGATAAAGTTATAAAACTAAAATTTGTGTATTGTATGATTATAGTTGCAAAAGCTACTAAGATCAGACAAACTTAAAAAAATATTCTCTCACCAGGACAACAAGAACTTTTACTGCAGTAATAGCAATCTGATCACTATCTTCCCTTCTTTTGTAATACTTAAATCCTTCATGAAACATTTTCAGGTATATTTAAAAAATATTTTACAACTAAATCTATAAATTTAATAGTATATCTTTAAATATATCTAATATTTATGAGTATATCTAAAAATAATATGATTTGCGTAGAATCAAGTTAAAAATGTGAATTATAAATGTTTATAAAAGTGAGTTTGTGCATTTGTGTTTGCTGAATGGTTTGTGATGCCGCTAGATATAGAAGAAGTGATGAGAAAAATAATAGTTGCGAGAGACACGAGAGAGAAGGGATAAGGAAAATATTAGTTGCGAAAGAAACGAGTGAAAAGTGATGAGAAAAATAATACTATCATGTGGCAAGAAATCGAGTGGTAGTGTGAAAGCGGCACGATCAAAAGAAAGAAAAATGTATAATTCATCACTATATCTCATCCATCTCCTAATGTTGATGGCGAGAAATGTCCCTTGGCGAGAAATGTCCCTTGGCGAGGAATAGCCGCTTGCCGTTGATGATCCACTAGATTTTCTCATCTTCTGTCACAATGATTCTATTTCTCTTTCTGTCTCTGTTTTTCTCTCCCGCTTTCTCTGCTAAAACTCAATCATTCACTCAAGCTCTCTTCTTTCATTCAAGCCCTATTCTCTTGTTAAGCTCTCCTATCTCATTCAGCTCTCTTCTCTCCAGTGACGTAGCTAGGCTGGGCATAAGGGGCCGTGCCCACTCTCCTATGTACCGCATGGTGCCGCCATGCATCTTTCAGTTTGTGAAAATTTCATTTGGATCAAGAAAGTATACAAAATGTTGCTCACGTTTTTTGTTTTTAAATTGTGCCACCCGCCTATCAACTTTTTTCTGGTTACACCACTGCTTCTATCTAATTTGCATTTAGAGTTAAATTAAAATAGTTTTCAATCGTTACAATTTTATATCAATGAATATTGTTAGACTCGCGCTAAGATTTTTTTTCAACAAAGGTCATTTAATCTTTATCACTACGTTTGTTACATTTTGTAAATTTGTTGATTATTATATTAAAAATATAATATCGAAACAAAATGTTTAAGTTGTTAAAAAGTACTTAATCTATTTGTGACAACTGTCAGAATTTTATTTGTAGACAGAAATATTCAAAAAAAAATGCCATGATTTTCTTTTCTCGTATACTTTGATTTATGTTAATTTGGTCCTCAGACATTTCGCCCCATGATTTTCATAAGACAGTTCGTCGCATGGACAATTCGCCCCATTATTTTCATAAGACATTTTGTCTCATGGACAATTCTAAAAAATTAAGAGATAAAATGATTAATTTGAAATAATTTAATAGAGATAAAATAAAAAAGAATATAAAATTTTTTAATAATTTTACACATAAAGCAAAGATGGATGAAACAAATAGCTTATGAGACAATTTGTCCAGGGGGCAAATTGTCTATGGGGCGAAATGTCTGTCGACCGTTAGTTTAAATAATTTTTTAATTATAAGGGCTACTTATATAGCTACTTAAATGTTGGCTTTTGCTGTATATAAAAACTTGAAAATATTAAATAAACTCTAATTCCTTATGCCTCCTATTATTTTGAAATTATTCTGAGAACAGACGGTTCCATTTTAAAATAGTGAAAATTGCTTTATTAATTTATTTTGTTTCCTTTCTCTCTTATGTTAATTATATAGCAAAATTTTCAATTTTAAGTAAAAGGTAAGGTGCAGCGTGTGTATTTTCATTGAGAAGGCACTGATGTACCGCTTATGTCAAACTATGAACAAATTCGTTCAAATTCGAAGTATCGATGAGGAATCGAATCCAGAGGCTTCCGTGCTGAGTCCATCTCAAGCAACCTGCCATGCCACCCATAGAGTATGCTGTAGGGGGGTACGTCAAATTAGTTTTCAAAAAACTTAAGTTATGCTCTAAAAATTTTTAGTTTTTGTTGAAGCTCTATAACTTTTTCTGATACACTTTTTTCCTTAAAAGTTATTATAAAGGGCAAATCATTGCAAAATGTTAAAAGTTATTTTACTTTTTGTAGCTTGTATCAATTTAGCTTTTAAACTATTTTTGAATGATGCTGAGTAAAATGAAATAATGCGATCTTAATTTTTTGTTTAGACAATTATAACTTCGTTTTATACCCTTGCCCCTGAATCAATCACATTTTTTCATATAAACATCGCAGGGTGTCTAGTAGACTCTTTGCCTTTAGACTACATTTACTCATATAAAACTATCCAACCTTCAGTTATTTGTTTTCTCTATGAATCAAATATCCTTTCATCAATTCCTGTAATGTGCCTGGTAGACTACTTCATTTTTCAAATGAAAAGCCTATTCCACCCCCTAACAATTTTGGATTTTTTTAAACTACGGTATATTCGATGGTTGTAGGTAAAAATGCCCCATAATTTTTGATTTTCAGGATTTTTTTTAATTATATAAATATTTTTATTTGGTACTGTTTTGAAAGGCTAAATTTCTAAAATTTCTTAATATATAGGGTTTTTTTCTTTATAAAGTTCTTAAAAACAATAGCAAAGGTGCAGATTTGTGGGAATGTGTTCTTAAAATCAGTTAAAACACAAATTATATTTAGAAAGTCTTCTGATACACAAAATCCAAAAATATTTGCTGTTTTATAAATTATTTTTTTGTATTTAAAAAATTGTCGTATGCTGAGTTTTTTAGTTTACTTTAATTAAATTTTAAATGTTTTAGATGAAAAGTTAACTTTTTGTTGTTTTTTTTACAAAAAATCTTTATTTGACATATCTTTTAAAAAAAATTTTTAATTTTAATTAATAATTTTTTGAAATTTTTTGTGTTTGGGCATTTTTGTGGGGGCATTTTTTCCTACTTTTTAATTTGGGGCATTTTTTCTGCGCACCATATTCGATATGCAAATTAATATTTTCGCTGGAAGTATAGTATTTAAATTCACCAATTTTGTAAAAAAAAATAAAGTAGTCTTATAAATTTAGGACTTTAGGTATTCGCTGAACACACTCTATTTTAAAGGATTCCTTGAATATTTGTTCTCCCGTGGTATTTCCAAACCACTAATTTTGAAAATTGCAACAACAAAATTTCGCCCCCCCCCCCCCAATAATTTTGAGGATGTGCGCCCCTGTAAAGAACATAAATAAATTAATTAATACTAAACTAAAAAATTACGTCTGATTTCTTGTTACATTTAGAGGCAACACCTTTTCCAAAAAAATTCTCCTTTTCTTTAATGTAGAAAGACTCAATTCCTCGATCCAGTAGAAAGGAATTTGATTGTGAAAAAGATGCACATCCTTCTAATTGAGAACATAACATTTGATCCTGAATTATATTCCCCCAAATATTGTTCATTTTCTTTGGTCGTTTTGATGAAGGAACAACATTATCAGCACATCTGAGACTTTGATTGGACTCTAGACTATTTTGGAAAAATATTAATGAAAAAAATATAATATTCAATTTTAAAAATAATATAAAACAAATTTTACACGCAAGTTTGTTATAAAACTAATATCGTAGGAATCGTTCTATAATGGTTACAAAAAAAATAATTTTCAACTCCGATTCCACCTATTTGTAATTTTACGACTGTAATTCTATTTATGTATATTTTTTAAGACTGATGACCCAACCTAATTATATTTATGCAACTTTTACTTAAATAATTTTTAATTACACAAGATTAAATATTCTGTTTCAAATATTATAAGTTTCAAACTTCAGATGATGTAAAATTGCTTTAAAAACATCAGTTATAAATTACCGACTCACTATTTAGTCTTCAATCTATTACCAACAGTAAAAGCGTGATGACATCTACCATATTTCAAGGTCGTTTATAGATATCATTGAAACATGATGATCTGTATTTTACATGCGTCTGAGTTGTGTTGCAAGCAAAAATTTTTATCTATTTTCTTCAACTTAATTTATTAAAATATTGTTTTATTGGTTTGTATTTGTAGGTTGTCTTTCTTACATTTTTTCAAATTATTTATAACCTTTTATCGAAGCCAAAACTTCAAAAGAATCCTCAAAAGGATTTTTCAAAATTATCCGGTTTAAAAATATCGAAAAACTTTCTACTCATAAACTCAGTTATGTTCATTTACAGGGTATTTGTGTAATAAAAAGTTATTTCATTCTAAAGTATGGCATTGGTCATTATTGTCTAAGTTTGTATATTGTTGTTTCGTGGAAGGTCAATTAGAGAATTTTCAGATACTTTTTTGTTTATCATTAATATCATAACTTGTAGTATTAATAAAAAAGCATAGTAAAATTATAGATAAATGACAAAATAAATATTTGCTGAAATTTTGTTTTATTCAAAGTCGATATTAAAATATATTCAGAGTTGAAATACTAAAGTAGACGTCAAATTATCATTTGTATAATAATCTTCAAGTTAAGATATTTTCTCTTAACTAATAATAAAGTCAATGATTTTTGGTATGCAGAAGTCGGATTCAGAGTAAAAACTCCTTATGTACGTCAGAGTCGGAGACGAAACTCCTTATTCAATTTCTGGATCCGCCACTTTCCACAAACCTGGTTAATTTGCATTATTCTTTTGATTAAAAATAAAAGGTGTCTAATAAAAAAACAAATAACGCCAACATCTAAAAAATTTTTTTTAACAGTTTACCTGCTTTCTGACATGAAATTATATTATAATTTCTATAAAGAAAATTAATTTAAATTTTTGGAGTCATTTATATTTTTAACTTTGATATTAAAAAAAAAATAATAAAACTTTTAAAAAAAAATTATTAGTATGTCCTCTTCTTAATAATATTTACCGAAAAGTTAGTCTTATGCAGTTAGGATTTATAACAATTTATACTAAATTTGGGGACTTTTCCAAAGTTTCTTCAAACAAATCAAAAAATTTCTTACACTGCTTGAAAAAAACTTTATCATATAAATCCCTATACTTCCCTGAAATGAAGAATAGGTTTATATAACCCCATTTCGTAAAATTCAAAAACAAAACTCTGTAATTTGTCTTCTCTCTTATTTATACCTATTTTCTCTTGTAGTCTGAGGAAGACACGAGGAAATGAAATGTTCCAAAATTTTTAATTTTGATGAATAAAGTTTTCTTGATTATGATAGCGTTTACATTGTTTGTTTTCTAACTTTTTGGTGACTGTTCTTTATCACTTCTCTTAATCTATTTCTTCACATTTTTTATAGAAACTCGTTCACATCTCTGATTTGCTGGCATTGTAATATATATTTTGAGTTCTAATTTATTAACATTTATAAGTATAAAATTTTAGAAGTAGATACAATTGAAGATTTCAAATTGTATCAATTATTGATATATATTTTTTGGCATATTCAAAACAATCTTACTTTTCTTATTAGTTCAAGATCCTTGCTACGCTACTGAATTTAGGATTTAAAATTTGTGTGTAGATAATGATTAATTGTTATTTATTATAACTTTGTAAAATATTTTTTAATACTAGAAGCATAATAATAATTATTTCGTTTAAAATGACATCAATGCAAAATGTTTTCTTTTTTTGAGTATAAAGTTTCTTATGAGAGTACTGGTGTTGGTTGGTTGGATATCAACGGTAGGACTTTTTACACAAATACACCCGAATGCATAGAAATATGTTCTTTATTAATACTTTAAATTAATAATGTATTAGATAAATGCTTAAAATAAAAAGTCACTCAAATATTTTAGTATGAACGAGGGCTTGCAATAGAGTATATTGTTATATTTTTTTATGTATCGCATTATCTTGCCAGGCTACACATATTAGTAATTTTAAATTAAAAATTATTTTGTGTTATCAAACATACTAGGAACTCAGTAAACCATGAACCCATCCGTCCCTAAGAATTCGTGCACCCATGATGGAGCATTTGTGAATAAAAAAATTAAAATAAAAATTAAGATAAATTTACTTTATTAAAATGAGGAAACATATTGGTTGGTTGGTTTGGTTGGTTTGAGATATCAAAGCACTTTCAGCCGTAAGGCTATATGCTCGCATTATGAAGAAGAAGAAGAAGTTTATTATTATTTATAAAGACTGCAAAAAAACAAGATTTAGGTTCTTCTTACTCAATAATTGCAAGCATTTGACAAGGATTTTGAATTATATGATGAAATATGTACCGTGGGAATACGATGAGTTTGAAGATCTTTTTTATGAAATTTATGTGTCAGAAAACAAAAAAGCCAAATCAGCTGCGAGATAGCTTTCCAACATTTCAATTAAATTAGTAAATAGTAAGCACAACATTAGTGGATAGTAAATATAACATAAGCATTTAAAATTATAATATAGATGTAAGAATTGTACAAAAAAGTTTATATTATATATTTTAATTTTACAAAGTAAACTAAATATATGTAATAATTATACAAAAAGTAGTTTATTATAGGAATATATAATAAAAATTAAAGAAAAAAGACACAAAAATGAATATTTATATATATTATATAGATAATGGAATAAATGAAGAATTATAAGATAATAAAATTATTAGAAGGAACAAATATAACACTTTTTTAAGATACATGATTGATATTTTCTATAGACTAAATTTGATGTAATAAATTATTTAAACGTCTTAAGTGTCAAATTTTCAGTGTCCAAGTTTGATAAGTGATCATTCCAATATTTTGTGGATCTATATTTCAAAGTATTGTTAGAGCTAGGTATTCTGAGATACTCTATTGTAAACGTATACGGGTATCTAAGATTATAATAAGTTTTATCATTTTTAAAAACAATCCAATTATCAAAAATAGAGGGTAGAAGATTTCTAACAAGTTTGAAAAGAAAAATTGATAACTGAAGCTGATAGATCTCATCGATTCTTAACAATTTATACTTTTCACATAAGGTAGTAAGATCTTTGCTTTTACAACTAAAAACTTTTTTTAAAGCTTTGTTTTGTATACATATCAATTTTTTAATGCCTGAGTATGCCCAATTAACAGCGCTGTAATAGCAGTGAGGTAAAAAAAGAGCTTTATAAAGCAGTAATTTTATATTAACAGAAAACTCGTTTTTATATTTATTCAATATACCCACAATCGAGTTTAGTTTTGAGCTAACTACATCAATGTGATTTCTCCACGTCAAATTTTCATTAATAAATAAACCTAGTAAATTGAAGCTTGAAACACGCTTAATTTCGCCTTTAATAGACATATCATTTTTTTTGTTAGAAAAAATTATGTACTTTGTTTTTTTCCTATTAATTTTTAAATCATTTGAATTTAGCCAGGAGCACACCTGATGTAACACATCATCTACAATGTTATCATCTTTAGAAGAAAGCGAAAAAGATGTAAGAATAGTAATATCGTCTGCAAAAAACAATATTTTATAATTTTTGTTGACATTATGAAAATCATTAACAAAAGAGAGAAGAGAATAGGTCCCAAGATTGATCCCTGGGGAACCCCCCTGAAGCATTTAACTAATTCAGATTCACAATCATTTATTATTACCTTTTGAAATCGATTAGTTAGATACGAACTTAAGAAGGCTGTCGCTTCTTTTGGAAAATCCTAAATAAGAAAGCTTCGTTATGAGAATGCTATGAGAGACGCTGTCAAAAGCTTTTGACAGATCTATAAAAAGCCTAAAGTTTGTTGCTTATTTTCTAGAAATGATGTAACTTCATTTACAAAAAAAGTATGCAAGTAAGTTGTAGAATACTGAGATCTAAAACCAAACTGGGACCTATAGAGAAGATTGTATTTATCTATATAACTGATTATTTGACTAAACAGTATCTTTTCAAATATTTTTGAAAGAGTACTTATAATACTGATTGGGCGATAATTTTCTATTTTTTTCGATTGCCTTTTTTAAAAACGGGTAGGATTTTGGAATATTTGAAGATAGTAGGAAATATATTAAATTCAAGGCAGGAATTAAAAGTAATCAATAAATATTTTTTTTATATAATCAAAGATCAGTATAAGTTTATCTATAGATATTCCATATACATCATGAGATCCTTTCGATTTAATTTTCAATATTGCAAAAACAAGGTCATCATAGGTAATTCTTTCAAAATGAAACAGAGATGAGTGTTTCACTAAATAATTCTGAAACGGAGATGAAAAACTATCATTTGGTTTTTCAGATGATGAAAAAATCTGAAAACTTATTAACAATTACTTGTGTATCAGGTTATGAAACTATCATTGTCAGCGATATTTATTTGACGATGCTAGCCTTTTCCTTTATCATTGAATTAACAATTTTTCCAAACTTTTTTTTGTCCTTGGAATTATTGAAGATAATAGAGTAATAATTCTCTTTTAATTTTTTTATCATATACTTTACTTTGTTCCTTAAAAACAAAAAATTGCTTCTTATATGCAGATCTGTACTTTTAGATTTCATTTTAGTGTATAACTTATCACGAGTTTTAATTAAATTTAAAACTTCAAAGGTCATCCATTTGTTTTTTCTTTCTTTATACTTGTTTTTATATTTAGAGTTTAGTACTACTGAATTATTCCTTATGAATTCGCTTATTTTGTTATTCATTAGTGAGGCTAGGATTTCAGGTGAATCATAATAAGCTCTCAAATAATTGTTCCAATTAAAATTACTGACTTCATTTATGAATGATTAACTAAGAAATATTTTTTTTTACTATAAAGTTTATCAGCTTTTGTATCTTCGACTGATATTAATAGTGGGTAATGGTCTGAGATTGAAGTAGAGAAAACGTATGCGTTGTATGAAGATACCTTAAAAGGGATAAAGATATTATCAATAAGACTTTGTGATATAGGTCTAGTCGGTTGGGTTATTGAAGGATGAAAACAATTAGAAATGAGTAAATTGAAAAAGTCCTTTGTTTTTGAATCATAATCAATTTTCATCAGATCCACATTAAAATCTCCTATTATAAAACTGCTATTTTTATCTACCGTGGATATAAATTGAGAAAATTCTTCGATAAAAGACTCTACCCTTGTAGTGATAGACGGGGGACGGTATATGTTATAGAAGTACAAATTAATATTCTTTGACTTAATTTTTAATGACAAACCCTCCAAAAAAAATATAATCCTTTGATTTACATATTGTCATGTTATATTTTTTTATGAAGTAAAAAAGCCAGACCTGAGTGACTAGTTAATTTTGCTGAGCTACTAAAGAAATTATAATTTAAAAATGAAACTTCAAAAAATGAATCATCAAGCCAAGTTTCTTGAAGAGCAATCATATCAATTTCATCAGGAATGTCGTTGTTGATACGATTAACTAAAAACTCAATTTCATGTATCTTAGATTTAAAGGATTGACAATTAATGCTCATGATTATGAATCCTTGAGGTATAGAATTTATGTTTTCATAATTTATATAAGAAGATGAACATCTATGTAGATCGGATATACATCTATAGGGGGTAGTAAATGGTAATGTCTTTATATTTGTTGTAGGCGCTTTTATCAATTTTCATCATACGGTTCAAACTTAATAATATTTATTTCTTTTATAATAAGTGGACATGATTTACTGAAAGCACAGTGATTAAAATTGGTATATCCTTTATTTATACAGTTTATACACTTATATTCATCAGGTGATGTTTTCTTAATACAAGCGTTACTTTCATGACCCTTCGAACAGAAGCTACACTTAGGATTATCTACGGTCCTACATTTTGATTTGGTATGGCCGACCTTACAGCAAGATGAACACTGCTTTATAGAATAAAAATCAGTCAAACTAAATATACGAAAACCTAAAAATAGATTATCTCCAAGTCCTGATAATATGTTTCGAATTTTATCATCAACAGCGAAAACCATGAATTTGAAGTTAGAATTATAATATTGTTTTTCAAATAAAAAATCAAACTTTCCCCCATCTCAATTCCTTCCTTCATTTTATTTTTTTATTTATTAATGCATCAACAACCAAAATCATTAGAGAGATTGGGATCAACCCCTTTTATTATAATTTTTTTTTGAGGACTTCCTGGTTTGAAGACTTTGTAACCAGAGTTTTGGCCTATTTTATTTATTGCAAGGTTACAATTTACTTTATCCGGGAAAGTTTAGTTTAAAAATTTTCCCTCTTCTGGTTATCTCTTGAGATTTGAACTTTATCAAACAAACCATTTGTCCTTTTTTTCCAAACTACTAATAGATTGGATGGAATCATTCTCTGATTTTAAAAATAGGGTATTTCTATTGTTAATTAATGGTTGAGAAAGAGCATTAGCATATGTATTATTTATTTTATTCTCAGTTTTAGTTATATTATCTATTTTAGATTCAATTATATTAAGTTTTTCAGCGATATAATTTTTCTCTTCTATTTTTTTTCAATCAGACTTTCTAATTCAGCTTTTATATCTTTTTTAGAAAGAGTTTCGGCCTTACCTATTAAGTTTTTAATGTTATTTTTTAGGATAACCAAAATTAACATCGGAATGCGTTTTAGAATTGTCATATCTAGATAATATTTTTGAAACTGTTAAATTTGACAAATTTTAAAATCTTCCTTTTCATATTTAAAATTAAATGTTTTTAAAATCAATTTAGATAAATTTAATGCGTAGATTACGAATCTGTAATAAGATTTTGAATTTTTGTTATAATTAAAAAAGTTATAAAAGTAAATTAAATGAAAATCTTTAATATCCAAAAAAATAAGTAAAAAAAATTTTTAATTGCCATCATTCAAAAGATCTCGTCGAGACGAACATTTTGATACTGATTATTATAAATTTGGACTTGTAATTCAAAAGTTATAGCCGATCATAATTTTTAAATTATTTTGTATATCTCCTTAATAGCTTAGAATGACTTTCACAGCCTTCGTATATACTTTAATACTATTAGTATATCTTTGTTAAAAGCTTAGAATGACTTTCAAAGGCTTTCTATAGGCTTCTTATATATTTCTAATACCATTCGTATATATTTCTAATAAAATTTTTGTAAGGTTTTAAATTATTTTCTGATTTCAAAAAAATATTAAATTATAAATAAATTTTTTTGAGATAGTATGACATCAAAAATCAATATATACATAATCTTATTATATTTGCATTATAAATGTCTAAAGTCAAAAATCACATTATGTTTTCAAATGGCTATAAGAAAATAATATGAAATTTTTTTCAATTTTTTTGATATTTTTTAGCAAAATTTATCATTATGCAATTCCTTCCGATAATATATTTGATATGTAATATTTAAATTATGAAAGTTCGTTATTAATATCGCTAAAAATTTGGGGTTATATATTGATATAATAAATTATCTAACCTAAAATAAATTTCATTTTTGTACTTCAATTATTTATTTCAAATATTAATTAAATTTATTAAACCATAATTTTTCAAATTAAAATTTTGAAGATCATAAAAAAAGATATAAAGGCAAAATTACTAAAATTATGTTTAATTCCTGTTTAATAGAAATTTTTAAAAAATAATGATATTGACACACTGGGAATAGGTGAAAAACTTTATTTCTTCAAACAGGTTTCAGAATCTGCAAATAATATATATTATACTTTTTGAGATATTCCATTTATAGACAAAAATATTTAACGTTACGGATATATGAAAAAGTTACAATTTCGCACAACCGTCGCTTTGCACAGTATAATATATCCTATTTTTAACTTATTATTTTCAAGGATTTGAAGGACGAGTGTTTTTTTCGAAAATTTCATATTTATTCCATAGCTAAATATAATTTAATAGGTCATTTTAACATAACTTTTGAAGCTGATTCCAACGGTGCAATGATTTTTCCATATCTAATATCGTTCGCGATCCACCGGTACTTGTAAATATTTAAAAAAATTAAAACTTACCAAATTTTTAATATAATAATTTAAAGAATTAATAAAGTACGATGTATCGGAATCCGTTGATAGAATTGTCATATCTAGTGATCATTGAAACTCGAGTTTGACATATCCCAAAAAATCTTACTTTTATTTTTAAAATTAAACTTTTTAAAGCGGAATCTAGACCTATTTAATGCGTAGATTACGAATCTGTAATAAGATTTTGAATATCTCTTATAATTACGAAGTTATAAAAGAAAAACTTTGGATCTTAAAATCCAAAAAATAAGTCGGATCAATTTTTAATTGCAATCATTCAAAAGATCTCGTCGAGAGGAACATTTTGATACTGATTATTATAAATTTGGACTTGTAATTCAAAAGTTATAGCCGATCATAATTTTTAAAGTATTTGGTATATCTCCTTAATAGCTTAGAATGACTTTCAAAGCCTTCGTATATACTTCTAATACTATTCGTATATCTTTGTTAATAGCTTAGAATGACTTTCAAAGGCTTTCTATAGGCTTCTTATATACTTCTAATACCATTCGTATATACTTCTAATACAATTTTTGTGTAGGTTATTGATTATTTCTCTGAGAACCAAAAAAATATCTAAATTGTCTTAAATTTTTTTTGAGATAGTATGACAGGGAAAGACATATACATCAATCTTCTAACTATATTTGCATTATAAATGTCTAAAGTCCAGAATCACGATCGCGTTTTCAAATGGCTATATCTCAGAAAGTCAATTGAAAAGTTTTAATTTTTTTGATGGTTAAGGTTAGCACTCTTTATCCTATGCACTTCCTTCCCGATAGGCCTAGCGGTTGACGGGTAATATCCCCAAAACACCTGAAAGTTCGTTATTAATTCGGGAAAATTTGGGGTTATGACATTGATTAGGAAAAATTCTCTAACCCTAAAATTTGTTTCATTTTTGTACTTCATTATTTATTTCCCTTATATTAATTAAATTTATTAAACCATAATTTTTCAGAATAAAATTTTGTTTTTCATAAAAAAAGATATAAAGGCAAAATTACTGGAAAATTATGTTTAATTCCTGTTTAATAGAAATTTTTAAAAAATAATGATATTGACACACTGGGAATAGGTGAAAAACTTTATTTCTTCAAACAGGTTTCAGAATCTGCAAATAATATATATTATACTTTTTGAGATATTCCATTTATAGACGAAAATATTTAACGTTACGGATATATGAAAAAGTTACAACTTCGCACAACCGTCGCTTTGCACAGTATAATATATCCTATTTTTAACTTATTATTTTCAAGGATTTGGAGGACGAGTGTTTTTTTCGAAAATTTCATATTTATCCCATAGCTAAATATAATTTAATAGGTCATTTTAACATAACTTTTGAAGCTGATTCCAACGGTGCAATGATTTTTCCATATCTAATATCGTTCGCGATCCACCGGTACCTGTAAACGGCGAAAAAAATAAAACTTACCAAATTTTTCATATAATAGGTCTTTTCTGACTTAATAAAGTACGATGTATCGGAATCCGTTGATAGAATTGTCATATCTAGTGATGTTTTGAAACTCGAGTTTGACAAATCCCAAAAAATCTTCCTTTTCATTTTTAAAATTAAACTTTTTAAAGCGGATTCTAGACCTATTTAATGCGTAGATTACGAATCTGTAATAAGATTTTGAATATCTCTTATAATTACGAAGTTATAAAAGAAAGACCTTTGGATCTTTAAATCCAAAAAATAAGTTGGATCAATTTTTAATTGCCATCATTCAAAAGATCTCGTCGAGACGAACATTTTGATACTGATTATTATAAATTTGGACTTGTAATTCAAAAGTTATAGCCGATCATAATTTTTAAATTATTCTGTATATCTCCATAATAGCTTAGAATGACTTTCAAAGCCTTCGTATATACTTCTAATACTATTCGTATATCTTTGTTAATAGCTTAGAATGACTTTCAAAGGCTTTCTATAGGCTTCTTATATACTTCTAATACCATTCGTATATACTTCTAATACAATTTTTGTGTAGGTTATTGATTATTTCTCTGAGAACCAAAAAAATATCTAAATTGTCTTAAATTTTTTTGAGATAGTATGACAGGGAATGACATATACATCAATCTTCTGACTATATTTGCATTATAAATGTCTAAAGTCCAGAATCACGATCGCGTTTTCAAATGGCTATATCTCAGAAAGTCAATTGAAAAGTTTTAATTTTATTTGATGGTTAATGTTAGCACTCTTTATCCTATGCACATCCTTCCCGATAGGCCTAGCGGTTGACGGGTAATATCCCCAAAACACCTGAAAGTTCGTTATTAATTCGGGAAAATTTGGGGTTATGACATTGATTAGGATAAATTTTCTAACCCTAAAATTTGTTTCATTTTTGTACTTCATTATTTATTTCCCTTATATTAATTAAATTTATTAAACCATAATTTTTCAGAATAAAATTTTGTTTTTCATAAAAAAAAGATATAAAGGCAAAATTACTGGAAAATTATGTTTAATTCCTGTTTAATAGAAATTTTTAAAAAATAATGATATTGACACACTGGGAATAGGTGAAAAACTTTATTTCTTCAAACAGGTTTCAGAATCTGCAAATAATATATATTATACTTTTTGAGATATTCCATTTATAGACGAAAATATTTAACGTTACGGATATATGAAAAAGTTACAATTTCGCACAACCGTCGCTTTGCACAGTATAATATATCCTATTTTTAACTTATTATTTTCAAGGATTTGGAGGACGAGTGTTTTTTTCGAAAATTTCATATTTATCCCATAGCTAAATATAATTTAATAGGTCATTTTAACATAACTTTTGAAGCTGATTCCAACGGTGCAATGATTTTTCCATATCTAATATCGTTCGCGATCCACCGGTACCTGTAAACGGCGAAAAAAATAAAACTTACCAAATTTTTCATATAATAGGTCTTTTCTGACTTAATAAAGTACGATGTATCGGAATCCGTTGATAGAATTGTCATATCTAGTGATGTTTTGAAACTCGAGTTTGACAAATCCCAAAAAATCTTCCTTTTCATTTTTAAAATTAAACTTTTTAAAGCGGATTCTAGACCTATTTAATGCGTAGATTACGAATCTGTAATAAGATTTTGAATATCTCTTATAATTACGAAGTTATAAAAGAAAGACCTTTGGATCTTTAAATCCAAAAAATAAGTTGGATCAATTTTTAATTGCCATCATTCAAAAGATCTCGTCGAGACGAACATTTTGATACTGATTATTATAAATTTGGACTTGTAATTCAAAAGTTATAGCCGATCATAATTTTTAAATTATTCTGTATATCTCCATAATAGCTTAGAATGACTTTCAAAGCCTTCGTATATACTTCTAATACTATTCGTATATCTTTGTTAATAGCTTAGAATGACTTTCAAAGGCTTTCTATAGGCTTCTTATATACTTCTAATACCATTCGTATATACTTCTAATACAATTTTTGTGTAGGTTATTTATTATTTCTCTGAGAACCAAAAAAATATCTAAATTGTCTTAAATTTTTTTGAGATAGTATGACAGGGAATGACATATACATCAATCTTCTGACTATATTTGCATTATAAATGTCTAAAGTCCAGAATCACGATCGCGTTTTCAAATGGCTATATCTCAGAAAGTCAATTGAAAAGTTTTAATTTTATTTGATGGTTAAGGTTAGCACTCTTTATCCTATGCACTTCCTTCCCGATAGGCCTAGCGGTTGACGGGTAATATCCCCAAAACACCTGAAAGTTCGTTATTAATTCGGGAAAATTTGGGGTTATGACATTGATTAGGATAAATTTTCTAACCCTAAAATTTGTTTCATTTTTGTACTTCATTATTTATTTCCCTTATATTAATTAAATTTATTAAACCATAATTTTTCAGAATAAAATTTTGTTTTTCATAAAAAAAAGATATAAAGGCAAAATTACTGGAAAATTATGTTTAATTCCTGTTTAATAGAAATTTTTAAAAAATAATGATATTGACACACTGGGAATAGGTGAAAAACTTTATTTCTTCAAACAGGTTTCAGAATCTGCAAATAATATATATTATACTTTTTGAGATATTCCATTTATAGACGAAAATATTTAACGTTACGGATATATGAAAAAGTTACAATTTCGCACAACCGTCGCTTTGCACAGTATAATATATCCTATTTTTAACTTATTATTTTCAAGGATTTGGAGGACGAGTGTTTTTTTCGAAAATTTCATATTTATCCCATAGCTAAATATAATTTAATAGGTCATTTTAACATAACTTTTGAAGCTGATTCCAACGGTGCAATGATTTTTCCATATCTAATATCGTTCGCGATCCACCGGTACCTGTAAACGGCGAAAAAATTAAAACTTACCAAATTTTTCATATAATAGGTCTTTTCTGACTTAATAAAGTACGATGTATCGGAATCCGTTGATAGAATTGTCATATCTAGTGATGTTTTGAAACTCGAGTTTGACAAATCCCAAAAAATCTTCCTTTTCATTTTTAAAATTAAACTTTTTAAAGCGGATTCTAGACCTATTTAATGCGTAGATTACGAATCTGTAATAAGATTTTGAATATCTCTTATAATTACGAAGTTATAAAAGAAAGACCTTTGGATCTTTAAATCCAAAAAATAAGTTGGATCAATTTTTAATTGCCATCATTCAAAAGATCTCGTCGAGACGAACATTTTGATACTGATTATTATAAATTTGGACTTGTAATTCAAAAGTTATAGCCGATCATAATTTTTAAATTATTCTGTATATCTCCATAATAGCTTAGAATGACTTTCAAAGCCTTCGTATATACTTCTAATACTATTCGTATATCTTTGTTAATAGCTTAGAATGACTTTCAAAGGCTTTCTATAGGCTTCTTATATACTTCTAATACCATTCGTATATACTTCTAATACAATTTTTGTGTAGGTTATTGATTATTTCTCTGAGAACCAAAAAAATATCTAAATTGTCTTAAATTTTTTTTGAGATAGTATGACAGGGAATGACATATACATCAATCTTCTGACTATATTTGCATTATAAATGTCTAAAGTCCAGAATCACGATCGCGTTTTCAAATGGCTATATCTCAGAAAGTCAATTGAAAAGTTTTAATTTTATTTGATGGTTAATGTTAGCACTCTTTATCCTATGCACTTCCTTCCCGATAGGCCTAGCGGTTGACGGGTAATATCCCCAAAACACCTGAAAGTTCGTTATTAATTCGGGAAAATTTGGGGTTATGACATTGATTAGGATAAATTTTCTAACCCTAAAATTTGTTTCATTTTTGTACTTAATTATTTATTTCCCTTATATTAATTAAATTTATTAAACCATAATTTTTCAGAATAAAATTTTGTTTTTCATAAAAAAAGATATAAAGGCAAAATTACTGGAAAATTATGTTTAATTCCTGTTTAATAGAAATTTTTAAAAAATAATGATATTGACACACTGGGAATAGGTGAAAAACTTTATTTCTTCAAACAGGTTTCAGAATCTGCAAATAATATATATTATACTTTTTGAGATATTCCATTTATAGACGAAAATATTTAACGTTACGGATATATGAAAAAGTTACAATTTCGCACAACCGTCGCTTTGCACAGTATAATATATCCTATTTTTAACTTATTATTTTCAAGGATTTGGAGGACGAGTGTTTTTTTCGAAAATTTCATATTTATCCCATAGCTAAATATAATTTAATAGGTCATTTTAACATAACTTTTGAAGCTGATTCCAACGGTGCAATGATTTTTCCATATCTAATATCGTTCGCGATCCACCGGTACCTGTAAACGGCGAAAAAATTAAAACTTACCAAATTTTTCATATAATAGGTCTTTTCTGACTTAATAAAGTACGATGTATCGGAATCCGTTGATAGAATTGTCATATCTAGTGATGTTTTGAAACTCGAGTTTGACAAATCCCAAAAAATCTTCCTTTTCATTTTTAAAATTAAACTTTTTAAAGCGGATTCTAGACATATTTAATGCGTAGATTACGAATCTGTAATAAGATTTTGAATATCTCTTATAATTACGAAGTTATAAAAGAAAGACCTTTGGATCTTAAAATCCAAAAAATAAGTCGGATCAATTTTTAATTGCCATCATTCAAAAGATCTCGTCGAGAAGAACATTTTGATACTGATTATTATAAATTTGGACTTGTAATTCAAAAGTTATAGCCGATCATAATTTTTAAATTATTCTGTATATCTCCATAATAGCTTAGAATGACTTTCAAAGCCTTCGTATATACTTCTAATACTATTCGTATATCTTTGTTAATAGCTTAGAATGACTTTCAAAGGCTTTCTATAGGCTTCTTATATACTTCTAATACCATTCGTATATACTTCTAATACAATTTTTGTGTAGGTTATTGATTATTTCTCTGAGAACCAAAAAAATATCTAAATTGTCTTAATTTTTTTTTGAGATAGTATGACAGGGAATGACATATACATCAATCTTCTGACTATATTTGCATTATAAATGTCTAAAGTCCAGAATCACGATCGCGTTTTCAAATGGCTATATCTCAGAAAGTCAATTGAAAAGTTTTAATTTTATTTGATGGTTAATGTTAGCACTCTT